>WEKY01040903.1:0-110595 GCA_013390045.1 Picathartes gymnocephalus
TTGAATTAGCATTGCAAACACTGTACTCACTTAACATTTAGGATACTTTTTTTTATATGGCTCAAATAGTGAAAACTATTCCTAGATACCTTTAAGCATGTTTAAATGAAAAAAAAAACCATAACATAGTTCAACACTCAACAATTTTATTCCTTTTCTATAAAGTATGCAGTTTTAATGTTGGCTTTCTACAGTGCATTTAGGAACAAATGTCAAGTTAATATTTCAGGATTTCAGGAATGTAATTGAGGCACATAGATCATGCCCAAAAATCTGAGATTAGTGTTATACCCACAATGACATTATTAGGAATGGGATTTAGAAGCTCAAGCCCTGGCTTTCATGACTCTATTCATTCTAGAAATACACACAAAACTGACTCTTGATTATATTTTTCTCCGAGTATTGCCTCTCCAGTGTGCTAATGAAAAACTGTAGATTTCATTTCATTAGTGAGTACTCAGGGGGAGCATACAGGGAGACAAAGTGAAGCACTGCTTGAGGTATTTGCTGGATTGGCTCCATCATGCTGCGGGCTACAGTGTGAAACATGTTAGCACGCACCAAAATCCAGCCCACTCCAGAAGTGTCACAGAAGTTCTTCTACGGGAATTTAGCACTTGTCCTCCTCAAGCATCTCCATATATCTTGTTAATTTTTCACAACAAGAAACACACTTCTCTACTCGACCACTAGAAATTAGGACTTTTATCAACACCTTGCAGTTTCTTTAATGGGAATGTGATCTTATGTCAAGAGGAGACTAATAAAAACTTGAATTCAACTAAACCAATCAAAAATATAGGAGAAACCAGCCTTAAGTACACTTTCAAAGACAATCTGGTTTGAAATTAGGTCCAATGAAAAACAGAATAAACCAACCCATTTTTAAGTACAGAAAAAAATCCATGCATTATTAGCATATTTGTTTAATGAATACCAGCCTATTTCCATTTACCACTACAGAAATGAAGATGCCAATGTCTTTTTTAATAACTGAAACTTATCTTCCGTGCAAGTTTTAACTTCACTAACACAAAATAAGACATAAACACAATTTATCCAAGTTACTGTTCAGTGGTTGAAAACTAAGAAAGTCAAACTAGCCTCAGACTATCTGAAGGCTTCTTGAAAGAAAAGCCTTCCCTAGCTTTACTTTTGAAACTTCTTGTCTCGTCTCTAGGAAGTTTTTGATTCCTATGGATTGTAGCAATGTAAACATTCTGGAAGAGCCCTATCAAAGCAACCTTGCTCCAGAATGTCCTTTGTTGCAGCATGCTCAGTAAAAAAAAGCCTCCAGCACCATTATCCCACCAGCTAGCAACAACTGAAGAACATTTTAATAGCTGAAATCCAGGTTAAAATGGAAATTTGGAAATTTCACATTTTAGACTAGGGAATTACAGGCAATTAAACAGCTGTAAAGCTACATCAGGTTAATTTGGAACTCATTTCCAAGTGAAATTAAGACTAAAATTTTATAGGGTGTGATGTTCCCAATCAGAAATCAGGTGACTGCTATCATCTAGAAGTCCAAGTTTCCAAGTACCACATTCAGATGTAAAAGCATAATACTATCACAGCATTCAAATACAGATATACATCCAACACCCCTCTTTCCTCATATAACAAGGGCAAAATTACAAAAGAGGGACAAAGCTCTTTGATTTCTCTTGAAAAACAAGACTAGGTAGTTAGAGGTTTTTATGTTTTACAATAACACACCACTAATTTTTAAGGCTGCTGTTGATATTACACTACTAGTATAAACACTCAAAGCTTAAAAGTGACCAGAAATAATGCTGTTCTTTAGCAGTATTTTACACCACAAAATGCTAATTATTAAAATTGCAATAAAAATATATCCATTTGTTATGACTGAAGGAAATGCAGTTGCAACGAATTTGGTATGATTTGGTTTAGTATTGATTGTAAATGTTAGGACTAAAATTTGTTCAAAGTCAGAAAAGCACAGTTAAACTCCATTCAATATTAAATTCAATTGATGTGCTCTACTGCATTTTTTTGTGACAGAGCAGTGCACCGAGACCCCCAGGTAGCTCAACTGAAACCAGACTGGTACAAGACCTTTACAAGTTCCCAGGCATTGTAATTACTCTTACAGTAAAGGACTTTTTCTTGAAGAATCTAAACTTACAAAATAAAAGTACCTTCAATGTCAAAGCCTACCAAGTTTTTATGAATTGGTAAAGCTAGTAATTTGTTTTCTCTTGTGGAGTCATATGTTGTTATCCCCAAATGCACAGCATGGCATACACTGCAATCCCCCCTGCCCACCTGAAAATGAGAGCCACAAGTTTATGAATCAACAGTGGTTTAAGGAACTTCCTAGCAAGAAATATTACACCTGGAAATGAGTTGTTTCAGGAACATTCAGACACTTCAGATGCACTTAAAATATACTTGAAGAGTTAAGCACAGAGTTCTACCTCAGTAACATTCTTCAGCTGAGCCAGTTGAATAAATTCCTTAAGAGATCAATACACTGCTAATTGTATTTCCTAACCACTTTAGCTTAGAAAAGTTATTTGAATTAGCTATTTGAAGGACTTGGTTGCAACCATGTGATTAATGCTAAATATGCTCATAATTTGGGACTACTTTGAGCTGATAAAAAACATAAAAAGACTGTTCTCTTCTTGCTCTAGTAGATATTGAACTTCAAGTTGCTAAAGTAATTATTAAAAGAAACACATTAATTACTCCAAAAATCAGTTTTCCTACCCTAAATATCTACATACTTTATTGACCATTTTAAGCAAAACCCCTTTATTCTTTTACTTGCACTGTTTAAACAACTTTCTTTTTTGCTTGAAGAAGCTACTAAAACCCATTAGCAGGCTGCAAATCAGCTATCAGCAAAATAGATCACAATTTTCTCCATTTGTTTTAAAGACAAATGACTTTACTAACAAACAGTCATAGCCTATTGCCACAGCAAACGTACAAAGTTAGATTAAATATTTTTTTCCTGTTATGGTCTAATGTTAATCGAACTGATTCAAGACCTTCTGCCTTCACTGCTATTATAAAAGACTTTAGTTTTGAATGAACCAAGTCCAGTCCACTGATCACATTTTATCTCAGATTTTATTTTTTTTTATTTCTTTGCACTTGATATTTAGGATGAATGGGAAATACAGCTAAGCATTAGAATTTTATCCATATCTGCACAGCTCTGGCAATATCATTCACATACATCAAACTTCAGATAATTAGGAAAAAATCATGCCAGATCACACAGGAAATCCAATCAGATTTTCAAGGTCAAATGGATAGGAAGCTTTGCCTTTTCTTAATCCTTAGATTCCATTCTGCACTGCTTAGCTATATGAAGCAATGCCATTTCCTAGATCACAAACAGTAAATAAACATGTGATTAAAGCTTCTCATAATGCTAGAGATTAAAATCTCATGTTCTCAGACCAAGGATGCAGCTAATGCAACAGGAATTTAACTGCCTGCAGTAATAACTGCATGGATCTTTTTCTTTACATTTAATCATAGCAGAGACCTAAGCAATGATTAGTCCTCAGTTAATTCACCAAACAACAGTGGTAGATACATCAGATAATGATGAAATAGAATGGTTTCACATTATTCTTCAGTTAGAATTAATCTTCCTGGGGCAGAAGTACAATCCACAATTCCAGCTCCCTCGGCTAAGCCAATACAAATACTTGTGTTTAATGCTGAGCAAAGTGATGCCCTATTTGTCTGTAGTAAATCAATGTAATAAAAATAAGATTGAATGTCAACTTCAAAGTAAACAGAAATGCTTACTGCATTTGTCCTTAAGGCAATTTTTCATTTACACAAGATCAGGAGAAACAGAAACCAGGTCAATTTGCCTGCAAATCCTTAAGAAGCTTTCTACTATACTTCCTTAGATTCAGATGTCTTAAACATCCCATTACATCTAAATAATTTCGTACTAACTTTTTCCTACTTCGGATGGAAGAACAAGTGAAAAATGCAAGGCTCATTCAAGGGCATCCACATGATCGTGGCTTCCCAGAACAGGGCATTGATGGAACTGCACCGCAATTGCACTAGAAGTACTTTCCACATTCATTTTGAAAGTGGAAATATTCTAAGAATGACATTATCCTTTAAAAACACTCCTAAATCAAGTGGTTTTGAAAATTACTAACATTATACAATAGAAGCAATAGATTTTTCTTTATTCAGGCAATTTTACTGCCTTATATCTAAGAAAAGGAAACATCAAAATTTAGACTGACTCAATCAAGCATGTTATACAACTACTGGAGCATAGCCCAATAGCAATAGTATTTCTCAGTGAATTCTCCAGACCTTACAGTTGAAAAATCACACCCTCCTCAATTCAGAAGGCCCTTAAGTCAAACTGAAGGCTAAGTATCTTTACATACTTTCCCTGTCCTTTTAGTTCTTGAAAAATCACTACTATAGACCATTGCTTGAGACAGAACACTGAGCTGGATGGCCATCTCCTCTAGCAGAATGGTTCCTTGTGGTTTCACACCAGAAAAAAAAACCAAAGTGATGGTACTACATTTTACTTCGCATTTTATGAAGACCCCCTTTAAGGAACACATTCAAGCTTTGGTAAGAGAAAGCTCCCAGAGGAAAAGGGGGACTCCAAGTCAGTTGTAGCAGAATTTCAGGAAAAAAAAAATGTTTTTCCTTAACAGACAAAAAACTGACAGTATCAGCATTCCATACTGTTTATTTGAAAATATTCACTGTGGCAAAACCCATAATTTATATCAGAAGACACATTTTAAGAATGCCTATTCTTAAAATACTATTAAAACTTTCCCAATGAAGCCAAGTCATAGGAAGTCTGCTGTGCTGGATGCTGACTAATTTCCCACAGTCCTTCCAGGAGTTCTGTAAATCCAGAGTATACTAACACAGGATGATAAACCCAATTACAATCCTAAATTTGACTGAATTGATGAGAGTTTAATCTCATAATTGTTGTACTAAAATGATCTTGATTGTGCTTCAGATTATACATCTTCTACCCTGGACTCCTTTATTCCCTGTCCTACTAGGAGATGATTAAAAGTTCTTTGAATCAGCACCTCTCCAACAGAATTTCTCATCTTTTGAGCTGAAAACAGTACTGCACAGCATGAACCTTAACTAGAATCTCCACACCAAGGCTTTAATACATTTCAAAAGCCTTGCTGAAATAAACCCCACAGATTTCCTTAAAACAACCTCTAAGAGACCTACTACTCACTCCCTGTCCTCTTGATCAGCACGAAGCTGGACAACCCTCCCGATTTTTGCACTAAACAGAAGAGGCAACCTTAGCCTCCTACTTTTGAGTATCCTAAAACATGCCTAGCATAGTCCAGTTTGCTTCAAAGCAGCTTCTCTGTGTAGACATTCACCAAAAAATTGCAGAACTTCCCAATTTCAACTGTATATAGCATCCCAATCCCCCAGAAAAACACACAATTAAGTTCAGCAACCAAACATTTTCTTGTGAGTAAATGCTGAGATGAATATCCCTTTTTCCATCCTCCAGGTTATTTCCAAAGTAAATACTAATTAATGTATCTTCATTAAAAAAAAAAAAAAAAAGGAAAACTAGAGAACTAAAGTAATCAAGCAAAAAAAACCAGCGTCAAAATATTTAAAATAAGGAAATTAAATATATGTGGAATGGCAACATTTAGACTCATGCTGAATGGGTCTAAAGCACAAATAAAAAATACAATAGAATTTTCAATTTTTAATGTTGCTGCTCTATTACTGCACCCATCCCCATTCCTTTAAGAGCCTCAGAAAACTTCACCTACTCTCCTCAGCCAACATTTTAATCCTTTAAAAAGTCTTTTTAAAAATTGCAAGTTTTGCATCCATAACAGGTCCTAATTCTGAACTGGCACAGAAAGTAATGCATTAAGAGCATGAATTGTGCAAAGGAAACCACACTAATTTGTTTCAACTAATGTACATTATTACAATAGTTGAATTCTGAATAACTGTCTTTCATATGCCGCCTTAATTTTGTAAAAGCAACTGACAAGGAATCTAATTTCAATTTACAATAAAATAAGCAGTTCATGCTAGAATGATGTCTACAGCATTCAGAATCCTCAAATTAATAATAATATCCCTGTTGAAGGACTCAAACCAATCTTTACTTAAATTGCATTCACAAGCATTATAAGTTCTATTTTACAGTCTAAGTACTACTATCTGCACTGATTTGAAAATACATTTCAGTCACCAATATGACAAATATTTTGAATGGACTCTTATTTAAGCAATTCAAAACTAATTGAACACCTATTACTTTCATAAAAAATGACTCCACTAAAATCTGTTTAGACTGATTAATATTAGCAGTAAGGTAGGAAGTATCACAGGAGGAACTGTCAAAATCACGTATAAGGTATTAATAGATTTTTAATCAGTCTTGCCTAGGAAGAAAACAAGAGGTAGATATAGACTTCAGTCCCATATACTCAACCTACTTCACTGAAAATTATTTCTCATTGTGAAGATAACATAAAATGCTAAAATTAGCTATATGATTTACCTACTGCTTACATCTTTCTTTAAGCATGAATATTTTTAAATTAGCAAGGTCAGGCACCCACTAACTACAAAAAGTCAACTCATTTGTTCTGTAACTTAAAAATAAAATCCCATATACAGAGCATCTTACACTACTTGGTGCATAGGACTCAGGCAAAATGAAGTTAATATTCTGTATCAGGAATCCTTACAAGCAGCTGTTCCACCTTTATCATGTATGCACGCAAACACAGCCAGGTACTCTTACACAGGATTTCCTTTGACATTTTGGTGAGTCATCAAGAAGGATCTACAATCTTTCTCACTTATCGTGTACTGAGAGTACTACGCTGCAGAGTACTACAAACTTTGTGACTCCTTTGACAACTTTCACAAGAAAAGACGTTAAGTCAGATCTCAATTGAAAAATGGACACAACCTGCAGTTCTCAGTATGTAAATACCACATTTTAAACTACTGCCAAGGTGAAGCAGTAGCCGTAGCACATCCACTTGTTGACCCTTAAAACAATCAGACTTGAGCACTACTAAAACGACACTTTAAGGCACTGGCAAAGATTGCAGTCTAAAAATCTGCCAGCAGATTCCAACAAGCCATATGATAGCTATGCTAACAAAACACATCCCCGTGTGCTGTGTAATTGATAGTTACACAAATAAGTGTACAGCTGTTTACTTAGCGTTATGCAAGATTTATGTAGCCATCAGCAAGACAAAGTAGTGTTATCTTCTACTTCTCCAAAAATCATTTTTAGGCAACTAGAGCTTTGCCAGCACCCTCTATTCCAATGACAGAAGGCCAGGGCAGAGCCTCACAGTGGCAATCCTTAATTCAGTAACATGTCATATTCCACTGATGAATACAAATTAAACATAACTCACACCTTCTGTAAGTCACAATTTACTTGAAAGCATCACTAAAACAGAAGGTTCAGGAAACATCCACAAATACTGAGGGAGCTGGCTGATGTCATTAACGGGCCACTGTTTTTGTAAGGTCACGGTCATCAGGGAACAGCACTGATGACTGAGGCAAAGCAAATATCAGTCTTATCTACAGGGGCAGGGAGAAGGATCTGGGGCACCACAGGATTGTAAAACTCAACTTGATCTCTTGGAAGGTGATGTAGTAAACAGCTCTTGAAAACCATTTCCAAGCATAAAAGGGTGAGATGAAAGCAATTTGCACAAATTTATGGCAGGGAAGTCACACATAGTAAACAGCACCATGAACAATATGAGATTAGAGAAGAGCTGATGTGTCCACCCCATCTGTAGTAGGGCTTTTGATAAGCCTCCCACACCCCATCCTCGTGTGGACTGACGAGGATGGAGACATGGACCATAAGGAGGACTGAAAACTGACCTGCCTGGCTCAAAGGATTCTGTCAGGGGCATCAAAACCAGGCCTGCCAGGGCCCAGACATCAGTGGTGAGCTCTGAGGGTCAATGATGTCTAACATCTTCATCAATGGTCTGGCTGATGGCACAGAGTGCAGCTTCAGCAGCTTCACATGTAACAGAAAACTGGGAGCGATTCAAACAACAGAGGGTTGTGATGACACTCAGAAGTACCTCGAAGAGGTGCTGATGACAGCAGTCCCATGCTGTTCAAAGTGAAATGTGAGGTCCTGTGCCTGTGGAGGAATAACCCCATGCAAGAGAATGGCCTGGAAACCAAAAAGCCAGAAAGCAGCTTTGCAGAAGAGGACTTGAAGCTCAAACAAGCTGAATGCCAGCCAGGAAGGTGCCCTTGCAAAGGCCACCAGCACCTGGGCTGCACCAGAACAGCACTGCCAGCACTTTCAAAGTGGTGATCCTTCCTCTCCTGCAAGTTTTAGCAGGTGTCTTGATTTCTGCTGTTTTGCTGAAAAGTTTTGAAATTAGTTTTTGAAGGAAAGATTTGTTCCACCTTTGGTACTTAAAAAAATACTAATTCTAATAAATTCTTCCCCAGTCCAAGATTTATTTGTCATGAAATACTGGAGTATAGAAAGCCATGATTTGTTACCTGAAAGCACAGTAGAAATTAATGTTATTAATTCATCATAGGAATGCTAGAACAGTCCAGAGAAACAGGTAAGGACAGACTCAGGGTACAGCAGCCCACTGCTTTCCCTCTCTGTTGTGCATGGCTGAAAATGCACACAGCAGGCAGCTCTTCCCACTGCTTCCCAGAATGCTACACTGTCCAAAATGCATTTTCTGTCCAATAAAAACTTGTTGTTGTCCATATTTCACACAGAGTCAGGGAAAGTAACGGAGATGAAGCTATTGCAAGTATCTATAATGTTTCTAAATTCTTATACTTAATTCAGTGAAATTCAGAGTTAGTACCAGACACTCCTGTGACTTAAACCTATACCCCCTGATCCTACATAACCTCTACCAAGTATAACCTCAATCTTATTACAAAACTGATAAAAAACATCTATATATTCTGTGGCATTGCACTGATCAAGTGAACTAGGAAAGTGAATGCAATCACTGCTTAGAGCCTCTAAAAGATAAACCATTTAAAACAGTATACACTGGAGTAACCTTCATGTATAATCTCTTTTTTCAACCTACTGTTCATAATTTTATCTTGCTGATTTTAAAATAAGTTTCCTAGTCCTTTGACGTAAAATTTTAGAATCCTGAGACTTCCATGTCTGCAACTTTGTTTACTAAAGCACAAACTACTGATGTGCAACTAAGCTGTGAAAAGGTAATCTTGTATAGAAAGAACACAAAACCACAGGTGGGTGTCATGGGTCATAACATGAATGGGTTGTATATTTGTCTGTAAAAAAAAAATTCACTACTTTCAAAAATGCTTTCATAATACTTATGAAAAAGGTAACAACCTAAAGCATTTGTGCATTCTGAGCCACAGATGTAGAAAACAAACCTATGGACATTACTTGGCACGTGTAAAAGAAAGAATAATTCCAACACACTACCCTGGATTAGGTTAACACAATCCTAATCCCCTAAACCTCAAAGGCAGGCTGGATGGGCTTTGAGCAAACTGGTCCTGCGGAAGGTGTCCCTGCCCATGGCAGGGAGGGTTGGAACTAGAAGACCTTTAAGGTCCTTCCAACCCAAACCATTTGATAATTCCTTCAGATGGCCGTCCCTCCCATTGCAAGTAGATAAAAGAGGCAAAGCACCACTTTTGACAAAATTATTGTAGGCAGTACTTTTGTTTTTCATCACCCATTACAGTCCTGGGCTGTAGTAATGTAACTTGGCAGGAAAAATGTACAAAGGTAGCTTGTACATCTACTGTCCTATGGGAAACTGCAGCTTAAAGAAATCTGTGTGGTAATTTTATGTATGAGTTTCAACATAAATTGGATGTTAAACTTCTATCATCCAAGTTAAAAATTAACTAGCAGAGGGATAACATTAATTACAATCCCTTCCACAAGCTCAATAGCAGGCAAATCCAAATAATTTTGTGTATGAAGACACATATTACATCAAACTTATGCATATTGCTACCACATTCATTTTTTTTTCCAAATATTATGCTATTAAAGTTATTCTCATGAAATCAGTTGAATCACTTCACAGAACTGTAGAACAAGATCAGACTCCCTTGGAAGTGTTATAAAACTTGAAAGCCCATCTTATGGACTCAATCCAGCTACATACAAATCATATGGAAAGGACCAAACAGACCAGTTCTGCAGGAAAGCAGCCACTCTACAGCTGTAATAAATCTCTGCTCTGCAAGACGATGTGCCTGTCCATGTACCACCTTCCCTGAGGAAAGTATTCTTTCAGCTTTCATGGCATCTCTCGAAGAAAGGATTTTTTCCTTAAATTAGTATCTCTAGCATTCACCTAATAGAATATTAGTCATCTTTCCAAATTTAAGAAAAAATTAAACAGACCACATTTTACACCTGCAGAAATATCTGAAGTAACTACCAACTTCTGCCAGCAACCTTTTGCTGAAACACACCTTACAAAGGTAAAATACACTACAGTTTTAGTAGCATTTATGGTATGGGTTTACTTGCCATAAGAAACAGCTCGGACTCAAAATCTTTCTCTAAAGAAAGTATTTTCATGTTTACCTTAAATGGAACTAAGCAGTTCCTTCTGAGTACGTTATATTTTGGGTTAGTAAATTTGTTTACAAAAAACATCTTTCTTCAATAAAAAGTATTTTTAAAGGACCAAGTTTCTTTCCAACAGGCATGGTTATGGTATAGCTGTAAGAAGCAGGAAAACTGCATGTTCTCTTCAACTACTTAGCAGTCAAGATATTGCAAATTCATTTGTCTTACTAAGTTGTTTTGAAGACAGTTTAAAATCAAATGCTTATATAGAAATCTAAAATGTGATGCCTGAGTTTTACTGCAGACAAATTATGTCATGTAGTTATTTGATAAATTAACTTCAGACATGTTACTGTTTTAGTTTAAATCCAGCTAATTTCAAAATGCCAACTTTCAACAAACACAACTTTTTTCCCAGTGATAAATACATGTGTTTTTAGGAGAGTAATTCCTATATTCCATATTTTAAATAGAAGATTTCAGTACATTTCTACAGATTATACACCAAAAATCAACTACTACAAAGTGTCACAGGCAGCAGACAGCTGACACCTTACAGCGTAGTGGAACAATTCACAGCCAGGGAAGTTCACCTACATTCACCGTGAGACAGCAAAAACAAAACTGGTCATATTTTTAACAGTAGTGCTGAGAACCTGCAGAATCTGCTTCTAACCAGACACCTGCCCTGCCTGTCCCCCACCTGCCTTCACAGCCCCATATATTCAAGTTTCTGCTCCTTCATCACTTCTGTCTGCCAAGAAACAGTAAGAAAAGTGCCAATGCAAACTACCTGAGGTGCCATTACTTCTTGATTCAGTGATGCTTAAATTGCTTTTATATGGGCAAGAAAATGTTGATGCTCCATTTTCCAAAAGTACAAAATGAAGTTATCTTCTAGATGTGAGAGGACAAAGGGAATGCATTTTTAAAAAGTTCAGCTGCTTAAGAAATTTAGAGTCTGGGTGCCTGAAAGATGAAGGGACAGCTGAGACAGCAATAACCAATTAATAGGGTAGATTTTTCTATTGCTCCTTGCTACTAGAGACAAACAAAGCAAAAAAGTGCATTTGAGAAGAACAAGAAACTCAGTCGCAATGGATACTTGTGCACCCATGAAGAAGTCTTCTTAAAGAAAGGGTCATGTGTTACTAAATTTCAAATCTCACTTCCCCGTCTGGATTCACTGACCTTAGAGCAAGTGCAGGAATGACATGTCCAGTTACATACAGAATAACCACCTAAAAAGGCTGGAGTGTGTTATTTTGCATACACCCAAGAAATAAAGGTGCTTCACTGAACTGAAAAATCTGACTGTCCACAGATAAATCTGACAAGGACATCTAACCACAGGGAACATAAGCTCTTTCTCATGCTGACAGTAGAAACACACTCACAAATCCCTCTACCAAGTTTGACTTGCGGTTTTAAAGACTCAATCACCAGTGTGTCCCAGAGCCACACTGCTACAATGAATTTCCGTTGATCATAAATGGAACTACATTCCCAGGATCCCTTTCTAAAGCAAGACACAACTAATTTAACAAGTTACTACTCATACTTGCTATAACTGTAACTTAAAAAATACAAACATAACACTGAATTGGCAGAAAGAGCTGGGAATGAGGAAAAGCTTTTTCCACTAAGTTCATACAGCTTTTCTTTACCCTTGCATAATAACTATCTATTGGCAGTACCCCTTGACAAAAAGCATGAGATTAACTATGTAGCTGACCAGCAGCATCCATTCTATTTTATCTATTTTTCTGAAGGGGCCATCTGCTCTTATTTCTTAATTTTGCAGCTTAGCTTAAAATTGCATTCACTATTCTGTTAGGATTTCAATTAGGTACACGTAAAATTTCTCACATGTCAGGATGGCTGTCTTGAGGATGAAATACTGTAAGGCAAAAAAGGTGTTACTACAAAAAGTTGATTAACTATAATTTATACAGCTCAAACAGCTAATTAGTCATCAATAAAATGAAAGAAAAATAATACTAACATTTGTTTTATTACAGCACAGCTTGACATCCATTACTAACAGTATGAACAGCCATGTTTAAGATACCAAACCTGAATAAAGGAACTATGTTTGCTTTCTGCATTCCCTCCACTCAGCTCTTTTCCGATGACTCTGCAGAAAAGCTTCAAATCTCAGCTTTGATAACAGCAATGAAACCTTTCCAAATGAGGAGCCAAAAAATACCACATACAGATGCTGACAATACATACCTATGTGATTAGCATCATTTGCAGACTTAGAAATAATGAATAGTGACTGCTAAAACACTTCCTGAAATACAAGCTACAGGGTTGAGTTCTATCCAGTTACTACTCCAGTGTAATAATATAAAGTTAAACAAAATATTCTGAAAGAACTGTAAAGAATTAGGCCTACAGTTTTACCTTATACTTTATCCAAGTGGGAAAGAAAAGTACTTTTGATTCAGTTATTTCCTATCCATTTCACTGCTTTCCTCAGAAAAAAAGATCAAACAGGAAGCTATCCAGCAAGTTGAGTACTTTAGCTATTGCCTAGAGTAACTAAATAAATACTCAGCATCAGCCTCATGCAAGGCATCATAGCAGGCAGCCTCCTAGCCCAGGCAGTCGTTGGAAGCTTTGGTCATTGCTCTGAACACATGAACAGGAATAAGGGATTGATGCCTTCAGGACCTACAGCCTACTCAGAGGCAGAAAATACATTATGTTAGCACAATGCTCAGCACACCACTGAAGTCTAGAGAAACTATGATCTACCAGTTAAGAAAACAAATCACATCCATTTTCCACTGTCAGGGCATTAATCTAAAGGATAATTTGCCTAGAGTTCTTCACAGAGCTGATCCCACATCCAGCTACTTACCACTTATGTGGTAATGAAATACACACCAGCATTTTTAATTAACCTTATACTGAACTACGTGAATTATTACTTAGGGTTCCAAACAAGGCCTCTCAGGTCTGCAAACTATATAAATGCATCTATAAATAAATAATTTATAAATACCATTATGGTAATTTCCCTGTACTCTCCATTTAATCAACTGATAACAGAGGAATATTCTAAGAGCTTGAAGTTTAAAAGTCTGGGAAAGTTTCTTTTAAAATTCAATTCGACACTTATCAAATTGGACTGACAGAAGTCTTATTAGTTCAAGCATACATTAAGAAAACACCACAGGCCAAAGCTACTTCAGGTCATGGAAGGGTTTGGGGTAGAAGAGGCCTTCAAGATCATGTAATTTCATACCATCTGCCATGGGCGGGGACACCTTCCCCTAGACCAGGTTGCTCAGAGCCCCATCCAACCTGACCTTGAACACTCCAAGGGATGGGGCTTCCAGAGGTTCCCTGGGCAACCTGCGCCAGGGCCTCAGCACACTCAGAGAAGAATTTCTTCCTAATACACAAACTGAATTTCTCCTCTTTTAGATTAAAACCATCCCTGTGTATGATATGGTGTCATCGTCAATATACAAAGTGAAGGGCAGAAGGAAGAGGCGGACAGTTGGAGTGGGAAGAAGAAGGAAGGGGGAGGATGGGAGGATGTTCGAAGTGGAGGTGTTTGTTTCCCCGAGCCATGATGGAATCCTGCCTTCCTGGAGATGGCTGAACACCTGCCTGCTCATGAGAAGTGGTGAATGGATTCATTGTTTTCATTTGCTTCTGTCCACAGCTTGTACCTTGCTTATCAAAGTGTCCTACCTTAACACAGAGTTTTGTAGTTTTTACTCTTCCGATTCCCTCCCCGTCCCCCCGTGGGGGAGGGAGCGAGCGGCTGACAGGGCTGAGCTGAGGGCTGGAGTAACAGCAGGACAGGGACACACCTGCGCCTTGCGATGCGGAACAGATACAACACATCTGGCTGCGAGAGCTGCTGTGACAGGCGAACACCGATGGCACCCAGCACCCGCGTGCAGCGACTCCGCTCTCCCCAGGGGCTGACACCCGCTCCCCGGAGCCCCGACCCCGGCTCTCCCGGGAGAATGACACCCGCTCCCCGGAGCCCCGACCCCGGATCTCCCGGGGGAATGACACCCGCTCCCCGGAGCCCCGATCCCGGCTCTCTCCCGGGGCGGGGGAAATCACACCCGATCCCAAGCCCGGCTCTCTCCCGGGGGCGGGGCGGGGGAAATCACACCCGATCCCAAGCCCGGCTCTCCTCAGGGAGGGGGGAAATCACCCCCGATCCCAAGCCCGGCTCTCCCCCTGCGGGGGAGGATCACACCCGATCCCAAGCCCGGCTCTCCCCCGAGGAGGGGGGGATCACACCCGATCCCCGGAGTCCCGCAGGGCCGGGCCGCTGTCGCCCCCTCCTGGCACCGCTCGGCGCTGCGGGTGGGGATGCGCGGGCGGCACCGCTCCCGAAATAATTCCCGAAACGCTCCAAAGCCCTCCGGAGACAGCTCCCCGCAGAAACGAAACATGCAAAATGCCTTCTCTACTAACTAGTGCCCTAATCGTAATAGAGTTGCCTGATAACGATGCATTCAAAAACCTTCCTGCATAAACGACGTCGTCAGGATTTTCTGTGTCACTACATGTAAAATGCTGTATTAAAATCTCGTAGGAAAACCCACTGCAGAAGGCTTCTGCTCTTTCCAATGCGTGCCCATATTAATAGTTTGTAATTGCCCGAGAACCTCAAATTCACAGAAGATACAAAGCCGGAATGTCTTCAGAGATCATTAATTCTCTTTCATCGTTTAACCCCAGCTAGCAGCTGAGCCCCACATAGGTGCTCCCTTCCCCCCAGGAGGATGGGGGAGAGAATCACAAGGGTAAAATTAATAAACTTCGTAGGTTGAGATAAAGAGTTTAATAGTAGGTAAGGCAAAATCCATGCACATAAGCAAAGCAAAACACATTCATTCACCACTTGCCATGGCCAGGCAGGTGCTCAGCCGTTCCCAGGACAGCAGGGCTCCATCACACATAATGGTGACTTGGGAAAACAAATACCATCACTCCAAACTTCCTCTCTTCAGTCTTCCTCCCAGCTTTATATGCTGGGCTTGATGCCATATGGTCTGGAACATCCCTTGGGTCAGTTGGGCTCAGCTGTCCCAGCTGTTTCTTCTCCCATTCCCTGTTCCCCCACAGTCGGGTGAGGAGCAGAAAAGGGCTTTGAAGGAGTAGAAAAGGCCTCTACGTAAGCTCTGCTAAGCAGTAATGAAAACATCACTGTGTTACCAACACTATTTTCATCACAAATTCCAAACACAACCCCACACGGGCTACTAGGAACACAAAAATTAACCCCAGTCAAAAATACCATGTCCCTCACAAACACTTTATATGACCACACTTATGTAATTCCCAGCATTTGCTTCAAATAGTATTAACAGGCTTCTGTGAACACTCAGGTGCCTGCAGAAACAAAAAGGTCTAAAGAACAGATACAGCAAGCCTTAAAAACAAGATAAATCTTTTGTTGTACGCTTTTATACAATAGGCCAATAAAAACCTAATCATTTTTCCAGACCATGGATGCACGGTGTAATAAAAAGGTCAAGGGTATGTGATAAGTGAAAAGAATCTTTAAGAGCAATCTGTGTAACACAAGACAAATTGGACCACAATAGTCTTTTCCAGTCCTTAAGATCAAGTACTGGGGTGCTGCATTTCACCTTGCAGATTATCCAGCCCAGGCTATTACTGGGATAACTCTACATAGGGAGCAAGTGTTAACTAACAATAAACTGCTGTGAAACAGCTTAGCTCCTCCAGACACACCAGGCTTTAAATGGAGAAACTGAATCAACCATTAAGAACAAACTCTTTTGCTTTGAGAAACACCTCCAACTACCACAAAGATTTTGAGGAAGCCTTTTAAGGAAGGTAGAAAACTGATCTGTGACCAAGTTTCTTCCAAATTAGGACTTCTTGAACCTAAACTAATAGGCTAGAAGTGGTCATGAAGCAGCTGGATACTTAGTGAAGTGAAAAAATGCCTTCTGAACTTCCATGACTCTACAAATGGATCAAGAACATCATACCCAAACTGTGGTTCTATAGCTGACAAAAATCTGCATTCCTTCAAGCTCAGGAAGGGAGATGGGCCAGAGTTAAGCACAATAAAAAGTCAAACAATCAAACAGACGTGATGAACCATAGTGCCGTTCACAGAAGTGAAATTTATCATTTAGCATTAGTCTGGAGGTGGGTAGAGAAGGAAAAGGTAACTTTCTTACTTCACTGCTTACCCCACAGAGCTGTATCACTGAAGTCTGCATACAGGGCACCACAGCATTTCTGAGTGGTAGCAGAAGAAAGGCAACAAAAATATCCTTAACCCTCAAATACTGCAGATGTGATTGCAGGGAGCAGAAACTGGGCTGCTGACCAGGGACACATCAGGATTGGTACTTGACCACCCCTAGTTAATTAGGACATGGACCAAAACAAACCAGTAATAAAAACCCTTGTGCATTACCAGCAAACAGAAAAGGACACATGAAAAGAAGAATGACCACATTAAAAGCAGTCCTTCAATTTTTACATCTGAAAGTCATCATTTTTATCCCAAAGCAGTAGGAAAACTTGGCTGAAAATATCTAAAACCTTTTGCTTTCAAACACATCTGCTTCCCAGAGTACTGTTACTGAATGATCGGAGGCAGTAAAAGGCTACAGACACATTTACTCTCCAAGCACTCAAATGCAGCAGCAGTGAGAGGAGAAGCAACTTCAATTTATAGAATCAGAATATCCTGAGTTGAAGGGACCTACAACGACTTAAGTCCAACTCCTGGCCCTGCACAAGATCAGCTTAAGAATCACACCACGTGGCTGAAAGCATTGTCCAAATACTTCTTGAGCTGCATCAGGCTTGGTGCTGTGACCACCTCCCTGGGGAGCCTTTTCCAGTGCCCAAGCCCCTTTGGGTAAAGAACCTTTTCCCAATACCCAACCTAAAACTCTCTTGACACAGCTTAAGCCCTTCCCCTCAGGTCCTGTCACTGGTCACAAGAGAAAAGAGATCTGTGCCTGCCCATCCTCTTTCCCTCATGAGGATGTTGCAGACTGCAATGGGGTCTCCCGTCAGTCTCTTCTTCTCCAGGCTGAACAGGACAAGTGACCTCAGCCACATTTCATACAGCTTCTCCTCCAGACCCTTCATCTTCATAGCCCTGCTTTGGACACCCCCTAATAGTTTTATATCTTTCCTATATTGTGATTTATATTGTGGTGTCTGAAACTGCACACAGTGCTCAAGACATTTTCCTATATTCTTTGTCTTGTCCAGATAAAGGCATCTTCCTCAGACTATTCCTTCTGAGCAATCCTGATGGATTATTAAAGTCAAAGAAAATCAGTAAATCCTCCAAGGATTTGCAACTTCAGGCTTTCACTGTCACTATATTATACCAAGATCAGCACTGCAGCAGTTGTTATAACAAATTTTCTGTTGGATCAAGTACAATGGGTTTACTGAAATAATTTCTAATCTTTTAGGTTTCCAATTACTTTGTCAACAAATTCTTTCTAGAAAATAAAGATCTATAAAAGAACACCTATACAAGCCAAAAAAGTGAAAAATTTACTATCTACAAGAATTAAACTGACCCTTTTTTGCTGTCTTGCAACTTTGTTGAAGCTGTGCTGCTACCTGAAGCCAAAAGTCTGATAAACACATCAAAATAAGAAATGAAAGGCATCCAGCAAATAGCAACTGGAAATGGAGACTAGAAAGGAAATCCATTTAACTGCCTAGCTTCTTAGTAAGTTTACCTTGACAATAACATAAAATGCTGAGAAACAACAACACAATATAAAAGAACCATAAGTGATAAATATGACAAAGGTGAGTTCAAGCCAAGGAAAATTTTAAGATAGGCTAAACACACAGAATAAAACATGCACTGCTCAGCTGTTGAGGTACAAAAATACATCAGTCAGTCTAACAATGCTTCTTCATGCTACCTCTCCAGTTACTGCTCTTTAATTTGCTCCTTGGCATAAGCAGCCATCCTACAGCTACTGTACAGCCCAAGTCATTGACAGTTCAAAGAGCTTAACAATTTAGCAGGGATCAAATGTACCTAAATGCACCTCATTTTGAATCAAAGATGTCAAAATCTACTGCTCTTTATATCTGGTTTAAGAGTTAATAATCCATTGATAAAGCATGGTGCATTTTTTCATTTGTACTTCTTGGCCAGACATTTCACTGTCAGTTTAAAGGGGCTCTTAGCACATTTATTCACTCCTGAAGGCAGTCAGGCTGTCAAAGCACAAGTCAAAGATCACTTTCACACACCAATCAGACTAGCAAAAGGCCTACAGACCTTCTCAAGCTTGCAATGCATTGTATTTTTCCATGATTTCCTCAAAGATTAAGACATACGGACTCCTGTATCTAGAATGTCACAAGAAAATTAAATTCCCGAGTCCATATGCCCTTATGGCCTTAGCTTAAAGCCACAGACATTAATTTTCTAGCTAGTGTAATACTTGGGGGGGAAAAAAAAAAAAAAAAAAAAAAAAATCACACTCTGCTAGAAATATATGGCTCTAAAACAATTCCCAGAACTACCACCATCCCTACCAAACAGCTCCCATGGCATGGGTGAGACTTGCCTTCCCAGGATTCAGGGGTAGACAACCCCACTTTATCAAGATATTCCACATGCCCAGTATAAAGCCCTGTCTTTTGTTATCTTCTACTTCAAAAACAGTATTAATAATGTAAACATTAAGCTTGCAAGATTCCTGTAGAGCTCAGCTAAGAACAGTCAGTTAATTCACCATAAAATATTAGGTGTGTCAGTTACCAGTTAATCTATTTAAACATGCTTTTCACTGAACCCTGCTAAATACTAATTAAAAAGTAATGCAGTACACCATGCTGAATACTTTACAGAGGCTTCTCAACTCTGAACTTTGATACCTGATTCTTTCAAACAAAAGCGCATCCTAAATTCTTTTGTTTCTTAATTATACTTGAAGTGAGAGAGGGGAATAAAGTCAGAGGGCAGAAAGGTCACATACATAAATTTTAAGTACAAAAAAGAAAAGTCAAACAAGCCACATGCCGGAAGAGCAGTGCTGTGACCTTCTTTCTGATTCCTCCAGTAAATAAGTACTCAGAAAGTTCCAGTTTTAATTTGCATGGCTGGTGTCAAAAAGGATTGAAAGTGACAAACCATGTCAGCCTGCATTTGAAACCTTTAAATTCGATCTCTCTCATTGACTGCCAAAGCGAGTGTGCAAGTGAATTAGGAGTCAGCTTTAGATGAACTGTGATTGCAGTGAGTGACTCTAGGCTCGGTCAGGCTTCAGAACAGACAAGCCCAGGGCTGAAGAAAGTATGATTATCTTCAGCTGCATTTCACAGAAGCCCTTTTAACGGGACTGGAATATCTGATAAACCACTTCCCCAGCCTCTTAAGAGAACAGGATTGAAATCTACCTTTTAGGAAGCCCTCTGACTGTTCCAATATGGTTTCACTGCAGTAAAAGCAAAGAGCAACTGTAACATAAATGTGAACTTCTGAAGTTTTACCAAATACAGATAGCTGAGATGAGACAGACTCTGAAATATCCCCTCTGCCCTCCAAGAGTTACTACTTTGCATGCTGCTTTAAGAAAACAGAAATAGAACCCAAGTCAGACTTCCCTAGTTTGATGGTGCAACCATTACATCATATCCATTCCCATTACTGTCCCTTAAATTTCTCATCACACTTGGCATGGAAAATATCCAATTCCACCAAAATGTTTTGCTTAGACTGTTGTCTTCTAGTAATCGGAATAAAACCAGAGGAGTTTATTTCTGGTTAACCTCTAAGAACAACAACTAAAAGTGACCTGCGGTTTAAAAAAAATCTGAGAAGCAGAAAATTTACTATATTGAATCCGATGCCCTGAATAACTTTAAAATGACATCAGCTTTCCACAGGTATATCTCATTTTCAAAATTCCTATGACCTTCATGAAGTACTTTGAAATCCTCAATGAGTAGGACACTTGAAACAAGAATTGTTCCTGTGATTGATACTATAATGACAAAAAGGAGAGTTTGAGGTTACACCGCTGGAGTACATTTAACACTATTAGTGACTGGGAATGAGCAGCACCATGAGTCTGTGCCGTGCCATGAAACTTGTCCACACAGGAAAGTGGATGCTTTAATAGCAAACTGATTGCTTACATTACATTATATGTACATCACTACACAATCACATTCATTTTTGTTAAATTGAAGAAAAGCACAAAACCCCTTGCATACCTAGATGGATTTATTGAAAGTTATCCTGTTTTTGGCTGGGACAGAGTTCATTTTCTTCACAGTGCCTGGTACAGTGCTGTGCTTCAGATTCAGTGTAAGAGCTGACAACACACTGACGTTTTGGTTGTTGCTAAGTAGTGCTTACTCTAAATCAAGGACTTTGCAGAGTCTCACACTCTGCTGGGGAGCAGGTGCACAAGAAGCTCAGAGGGAGCATGGCCAGGAGAGGTGACCTGAACTGGACAAAGGAATATTCCGCACCACAGGATGCATGCTCAGTATATAAACTGGGGGGAGTTGACTTGGAGCTACTGATTGCTGCTCAGGGATAGCCTGGGCATCAGCCAGCAGATGGGGAACAACTGTATTATGTATCACTTGTTTCTTTTGGGTTTTAGTCCTCTTTTTCATTTCCAGTATAATTATATTTTACTTTATTTCAGTCATTAAACCCACAAGTTGTACCGTTTTTCAATTCTCCCCAGATTCCACCAGGGGAAAGGGAACAAGTGGCTGCACAGCACCTACCAACCAAGCTGAGCTTAAACCACAACAAAAATCAGCAAAATATATGGAACCTTAATTTATTGTTAAGCTCCTACTTCAACCATTTTTACAAAGCCATCTCTGCTGAAAAAAAAAAAAAAATTAGACCAATGATATCCTCCACGAAGCAGAAAGTGAGTACACTCCTTCACACTCCATTCTCCCTGATATTTAGGGAGGTACTGCTCTGATTATTGAAGACCCGAGCAAAACTTGACACAAGAAGCAGCAAGCCCCTGCTGATGACTGCCACACATGTGGCTCAGGGCAGCCATTCAACACACAGTAAGCACATACAGCCATCTACTGATAGGAAGGCTTGGTATTCGTGCACATCTCATTTACATTTTAAAGGAAGCTTTGCCAACTTCAGACATTACCTCAAATCTCAAAGCAGGTAAAATGAGCTTGTAAGGAAGAACTCCAGAGGAGTAGTCTGCACAAAAGAGTTGTCTTTGAGTAACTGCAGCAGCCCTAACTTTCATTATCAACACATTTAATTTTACACAAACCAAACAACTGCCAAGCACCCATTTTCATGTCTCCCCTGTTAGAAATATGGCTGGTATCACCATGTTTTATTTACAGTTAGCGTCTTCCATCTGCAGTTTCACATACTTCACTCAACATTCACAAACGGCTCGTGTTGAATCACTAAATAAATGTGGAAGAAGGTAAAGTAACTTTTCTCCAACGGATCTTTCAGTATTTTTAGAGCATGAATCATGAACCAAGTTATGACAATCAACACTACACTTGCACGTTTACCAACATTTATACACAACCACAACTGCAAAGTCAGCCTTCCACAGACAGAAATATTTTTCACATTTTGCATAAAGACGAGCACACAAGAAATGAAAATAGGAAAAACAGAAATACAAATGTACTAAGCTCTTGCTTCTTCATAGAATCTCATCTTTCCCAAGGTCCTTCTTTTACAGAATTTACTATAAGCTAGTAACTGGACAAAATGTTCCAGTTCCCACTGTCTGGTACCAGCTGCAAATTAATCCTATTAGCATGGTCATCTTACTACATATGCAAATAAGTCTACTTCCAATCTATAACATGTTTAGTGGTTTACAGGCAGAAAAATCCCGTTTTTAGGATGGCTTAATGTTCAAGTATGCGAATACATCTTAATTAGAGCAAGGGATAAAGTCTAGTCTCCTGAAAAAGACTCCCACTGTTCTAAAATTTAAGCATCAGGTGAATGTTTCAATGACTGTTTAAAGCAAAATTAAAGCAATAGGTATTGTAATTTTGTCCCAAAGAGACAAGGCATCAAAATCCTTGAGCAGAGTTCTCAACAAGAAAAATCAGGACCTTCTATGCAGGAACATTGAAGGATACCGATATTTGATTTTAGTGCTTTCAAAACAAGGTTTCAAGGCAGAGAAACTTCTGTCATATCTTAATTCAGAAAGACAGATTAATAATACTGCCCACAAAAATATTCTTACAGCATCTTCTTTATTTCCACACTGTTCTTTTTAACTAAAATATTACACAGGACCTTGAAGCAGGTCAAGAACCACTTTTAAATTTAAAATTATGTAATTTGTGTGTACACAAATTATAATGTGTAATTATAAGCATGATATGCAAATACATCCACTTCCATTTGAAAATTATAATTACCAGATTTCAGAAGTCTAGACCCAGGATTTTCCCTAGAAACCAAATTTCAACATGACTGGAAATTTGTTGGCAATTTGGCTCTTCTGTCTAAGCAGTAAAAACACTTGAATTACTTCAGCATCTCAGAAGGGTTCTACTTCATCCATACAACTCCTACAAATTAGTCTTGAAGTTCTGAAGAAAGCCAGCTGATGTACAGTATTTCAGTTTAAATAAATACAGATAGCAAATTTAATACCACTAAGACACCAAAATGCTATTACATAATTAAGCTGGTTATTTAAAGCACTTAAAACCTTTGCTAAGACATTCTCACAGATACCAAAAAGAAGCCAAACTTGGAAACCTGTTTCATTCTAAACTTAAAAGATAAACAAATCCAGTTGAAAAAAATTAGACAAGCCATTTCATGTGCCTCCACATGAACTAATATAGAAAATACTGAGTGGACCTGGCACACAAAATCCAAGCCAGAACCATTACATGTACATTTCCGCTAATAATCTTCATGTATTTAAGTGCATAGAATTATTACAACTGAGGAAAAAAGAGTCCCTGATAAAGTTAGTGTCATGGCAGGATGGGTTTGTAAAACATCTCCTCCTGAAGTCTTATTTCCCACCTGTATTATACAGTCACTTCATTTTACTTGGCTCTTTGGTGATTCTATCTATTTTACATAGATATACAAATTTCCATTTTAAACTACAGTTAACCAGTTGACTAGTCACCCTCAGTCTTTCTTCTCCCCATCTCTAACCTGTGAAACACTTTGGATATAATCCAAGACTTCACTTTCAAAGTAAACAGAAAATCAAGAGAACTACTAGATTACAGAGGCTGGATTTTTTCACTGACAATATAATTTTATTTTGGAGCTGAACGTACACATGCAGATGAAAGGCAAAAGTTTCAGTCCTCCAATTTCTCATTTCAATGAGGACCTCAAAAAGTATCAAGCTCAGTCAAAAAGTCAGATATACTTCCTTTAACACTATTTACAAAATAGTTAATCACATACTTTAACTCCCTGGAATATTTACACATGCAAAAGATTCTTCACTCCCTGGAGAGGAACTTCAATAATTCACAGCCATCAGGTTTAATTTTTACCAGTTTTTTTTCATTTACAAAAACCAGTTATTTGCTGCGTTTACTAACGTAATTCTCCTTTTCCCACTATCAACAGGGACATTTTTACGGATTCAGAGTTAGGAAAAATATGCAAAATACCAACCACCCATGGACATGGACCTTCAATTCATTTGGCATATGCATTCCACAGCAGAAACTGTGACAGCTACCCCTAACTCCAGAGTATTTCAGACAACAGTAATTCTCCTTCTGATTCTGAGACAGGTATTCACATCTATTACACATCAAAACCTACAACGCATTAGAAGAACCACATCAATTTAAACTTGTTCCTGTTATAGGATGTAAAGTACACCACGCAGGGCTTTGTAATCACTGCAATTGAAGCCAAAATCATTTTGGCTGTCACTGCGTTTAGAGGATGAGTTCATAACTTATTTCACTTCAGCATCCCAAGCACTGGATCAAGCATTTGTCTCTCCAGACCTGTACTTGAAAGTCACCTGCCAATTATTCAGTATCTCCAAATGTACATTAAATAATACTTAAATTCACATAGAATGACTTTTCTAGTCAGTACTGCATCACTGAAACAAAAAGCTAGCACTTTAAAGCACTGTCTAACATGACAGATGCAGAAGGGGTGGGAGTAATTTATTATCTGGAGTTACATAATTGCAAAACAAAATATGTTTTGTTTTTTCTTAAAGGTTTACCAAAAGGTATTGTTGGTTCCTTAGTATTTTAGTGGCAGAGCCCAAAGTTTCAAGGAAAAGCCATCGGTAGCAGGCTCGTTCTTAAGAAGGCTCACACACATGTAAACAATCGGCCGTTCATTGTTCAGAAAGGGGGTAAAATGGGAAAACCTTCTGGGGTTTTAATCGACGTGCAGCCCGAGCAGAGCGCAGCACACCCGGCCGTCTTATACAGCCATTAACACGGAATAATCTATAATTCGAGCAGTGAGCGATGGCAGAGAAAACACCGATGGAAGAGGGACAATGCGGGAAGGCATGCAGCGTGCGCGGCTGCCCGGCAGGGGAAGGGGGGGCGCCGGTAGCCGGCAAACACCGACAGCCTGAACACAACAAACCCCACCAAGCGGTGCAAGGCAAGGGTGAACCCCTCACCGAGAACCTCACCAGGAGCCTGAACACAACAAGCCCCTCCAAGCGGTGCCATAGGAAGGGCGAACCTCCGCCTGAGCATCCGCGGCGGCCGCCGCTCCCTCCGGCCCGTCCCCACCGCGGGACAAGGCGACCCCGCTCCGCCCCGCCGCCCCTCACCTTGGTTGACCAGCCGCAAGGCGTGGGTGAAGGACGGGTCCAGCGAGTCCTTCTCCGCCATCAGCTCGGGCAGGTACTTCTCGTCCATGGCAGCTGTGGCGGCCCGGAGCGGCACCGGAACCGGGGCGCCGGGTGCGCCCGCGGGCAACGAGCGGGTCCGAGTCCCAGGCGGCGGTAAATCCTCGGAGGCAGCGCTTCCCCCTGGCCGCCTCCCGCCCAGGGCTGCGGGGACGCATCCAGAAGGAAGCGCCGCAAGCCCCCGGCCAGGCGGGGGGAGAAAAGGGGCGCGGGCTGTGGGGACGCTACCCTTTCAGCGCGCAAGGGGCGCGGACAGATCGCTCTGAGGAAGCGCACGAGGAGGGAAGACGGGGAAGAGACGCACCCCGGGAGCCGCTGACCCGGGCAAGACAGGGGCCGCGCACACAATAAAGGAGGAACTGTTAGGCGGCGGCAGACACGGCGCACGGACCCACAACACAAACCGCACCCACGGCCGCGCTGCGCCGACTAAGCGGGGAAAGAGCGCCGCACCAGATTTATATAGCGCCCCAGACCACGCCCCCGGCTGCCCTTAGCCCCGCCCAGGAGCGGTGCCCCGCCCCGGCCCCCTCCAATGGGCGGGGATAGCAGAGCCCCCCCAGGTGTCGCCCCCTGGCTCAGGTGAAGGTTTCTATTGGATGGCGTGGCCTGTCAGTCAGAGGAAGCTGCAGCTCCTCATTGGTGGCTGCTGCTGGCCCCGCCTCCCCGCCGTCGGTGAGGGGCCGGCGCTGAGGGAGCGTTCCGAGAGCGGCTCCGCGGCGGCCGCTGAGCGGGAGCTGCGCGGGAGTGAGGTGTGCGTGTACCGGCGAGAATCGCAGAGCCCTTCATTCCCCACAGCGACCCTTCCGACACGCGAGCTCCCTCCGGGACTCTCCCCAGGGCCGTAGGATCTGTGAGAGGGTTGAGAATCCGAGACGGCGTCCTTTCCGTCACTGTCAGATCTTACGGAGAAAAGCAGATCTTGTGTGGAAGGAGTGCAAATGTGATTTTATTTTCTTTTTCCCTCCCTCAAACAGCGGTATCCTCTATCCAGTGTTCCGTACTTGCGCCTCTAGTAATACAAACCGCTTTATAAATACCAGCCAGAAAACTGTATTTCTGATGAGTTGCCCAGATGTTCGGCTGTAAGTGGGTTTGGGATTAACTCTGTTCTAAAACAGGAAAGAGAAGCAAAGTTTAAAAGACCTTGCTCAAGACTATTTTCCTATTTTTTCACAGGATGCATTTGTTATACGAGATCATTATTCACTCTGATCTTTAGCTTTGAGGCTTTACATCACTTCCCAATTAGTCCTTACGTGTCTCATCAATGAATCTTGGGTGATAAAAGCCCGGAGGAAGCCAGACCGGCTCTTGTCTGTCACAGAGCACAAGGGCAAAGTAGATGAAAATTACTAAATCACTGAAGCCAAACCCATAAAGTAGCATTTAAGTAGCATTTAAAATCCACATTTACTGGAAAAGCTGATAAGAAACTTTGATGATCTAGACTTAAAAGACCACTGAAAATACTCTTATATCTGTGAATCAAATAACCATACGTTTACTTCTGTATTTCATGCAAAAAAAAAAAAAAAAAAAATCTGCAATGTATCTCACTCATATCCTTGCAATACAGGGAGGAAAAAAAGCTCTGGAAAGGTAAACCAGCTTGAGAAATGCTCACTCAAAGCTTGGAAGCAGAGGTTAAGGCTCCCTTCTCAGAATTTCAAGTGCTCTTTCACCCTGAAAACTGTATTTTAAGGTATCTTGTTCCTTGTTGTATTTCACAGATTGCAATACCCCATGAAACAATGTCTGGTATATTACAACATGAAACATGCTCGATTTACACTGTCTGTACAACCATTCCAAATAAATCTTGATCCAGAATGAACAGAAACAAATTTGCAAAGTTCTATTTAAAAAATTTTCTTGCATGACATCAAGCTTGATGGATACAAGTAAAGCATACAAGCAACTGGAAGAAGTTGAATTAAAACGAATGTTTTCAACCTTCCATATACATCTATATAAAAGTACTGAAATGCAGCCATCTGTTGTGAAACATGCAGGCACATACAACTCTGACACAGAACAATACGTAGGAGTGTAATCTTTATTGAATGACCTGGAGCAAAATAATCTCTATTTTGCCAGTAAAGCCTAAATGTACTTAAAGTCCCAGTAAAGCATGCAGGACCTCAGACAGAAAGGTAGCTATGTTATTACAAATTGTGTAAAACACAATATACCTTTCTTGGAAAGAGTCATATTCTCCCTGGTAACTGATTAAATAAACATTTGGTGTTTCAAGAAACCACAGTATTTCTTCCCAAATTATAACAATTCCCTCTGGCTTTCAACAGAGAAAGACTTACTGGAAGTCTGAAGACTTGGTTCTCTCCAGGTCTGTAGTAATGTTGGAATTATACAATTATCTACATTGTACCCTATTGTTCAAACTCAAACCTGCACATAACAAGTGCAGGAGATTGTTTTCTCCAATGAAATTCACTAGGATGCAATAAAACGAGGAGGGCAGAACGGAGGGGAAATTACAAGCCTTGGGCCCTAGAAAGCAGCCCAGGATGTGGTTAACCAGGAAAAGCCTGGTGAGCATCACTTTTACTGTCCAGGAAAGGCAGGAAACGCCATCTTCTTAAGGATTGATTGCTTTCTTACTGCTGAAATCTATACAAAGCTTGAAAAGCAGCTTGCTCAAGGAGCTGCCCAATAAGTATTAGCTGTAGGATTCATTGAAAAGCCATGAGTCCAAACTTCTAAAACTTATATGCATTTTCATTCTAACAGTACACATCTGCTTTGTTGTTTAATGCATGTGATTCTCTCAGGAATTTAGTTTGGTAGGTGGACATCAGTCAGGAACCATGTCAGACTAATATCCATTGCTCCTTTTTAAGCACCAGTTATTTGACCTGACAGGATGCCTGCCTATCTATAAGCTTAAATTGTTGGTGCCAAAATTTATGCAAAATTTATGCAAAATTATGTGCTAGAAGCATTAGAATGTGTTGGTATATTCACTCTCAGGAGTGAGATTCATTTTCTTGTACTAACAGCGTGTGAGGGGACCATGTGTAAAGAGGCAGAAACTGATCTGTATCCCCTCTCTGGATTCTGTACAAATTAATTGACTTACATTTACTTTATTTTGTTAGATCAACATAACAAGCAGTGATTACAAGCAGAAATTTCACCATTAAGTCTTTGTTCCAAATATTGTTAAGTACAGCTAAATATTTGTCCTTTCCATGGAATCATGGAATGTTTTGGGTTGGAAGGGTCATCTAGTCCAACTCTGCTCCTTGAATGAGCAGGGACATCTTCAACTAGATCAGTTTGCTCAGAGCCCCATCAAAACTGACCTTGAATGTTTTCAGGGGTGGGGCATCTATCACCTCTCTGGGCAACCTGGCCTAGTGTTTCACTGCCCTCATTGTAAAGAATTTCTTCTTTGTATCTAGTCTACTATCTTTTGCTTAAAAACCTTTTCCCCTTGTCCTATCACAACAGATCCTGCTAAAATGTTTGTTCTTATCTTTTTATAAGTCCCGTTAGGTACCAAAAGGCTGCTATAAGGTCTCCCCAGAGCCCTCTCTTCTGCAGGCTGAACTGTCCCAACTCATTCAGCCTGTCTTCACAGGGAAGGTGTTCCAGACCTCTGACTGTCTTTGTGGCCTCCCCTAGACCTGCTCCAGTAGATCCATGTCTTTCTTGTCCTGGGGACCCCAGAGCTGGATGCAGCGTTGCAGGTGGGGTCTCATGAGAGCAGAGCAGAGGGGCAGAATCCCCTCCCTCACTGCTGCCCACAGGGCTTTGGATGCAGCCCAGGACAGGGTTAGCTTTGTGGGATACGAGAACACCACAGTCAGGGGCAGCTTGGTGTGATCATTGAGTAGATGGAACACTTGTCACAGGACAAAAACCAAAGTGAGTGGGCAGTAATTTAGGTAAAATCAACCTCGTGGTTGGGATCTACTACAAGGCACCCGATCAAGCGGAGCCTGTTGACACAGCACCCTCACTCCAGGTATGGAAGGCAGTGCACTCACAGGCCGTCACCCTGCTGCGGTCATTTACAATTCTGTGGTAGACTTTGCATGCCTCTGATGTAGTTCTTGCCTCTGATTAACTCCTGGGTTCCTGATTTAAATCTCAGACGACAACAGACTGTTGCAGAATCATTATTTATTTGAGACTTCATCTCATTAAAATGCACACAGCTGAAGACCTGTAGAATCAGGATCTGTTTGGGGAAATAGTTTGTCACAAATACCACATCTGGTGATTGATGTGTCTCACCACAGTTCTGACTAGCATGCTGCTAAGTAGCTTCTGGCTTCCTTAATATTACAATGTGTTACTTGCCAATTTCTATTAGGCATGACCAAAGTACCATTGCACTCCTTTCTCCAATATTCCTGTGGTTTTGGTTTTTTTTTTTTTTTAAACTTGCATGTGTTTTAAAATATGAAAATATTAATAATTTTATACTGTCATATCAAGACATCCATCACAAATTGCTTTCAAAAGCTTTTCTCTAAAAATTCACATCTTTCTCTTTTATACCTTTTGCCTCACAGTTCAAAGTTTAGGCTCTTTATGGACCTAATCAAGGTAATCAGCCAACTTAAGGTAGAACACAGTACACTGAATGTATGAGACCTCTAGAGCAAAACGATTACATCATCTGTAGCAGGTAAATTTTATCATTCCACATTACTTTCTGGCTAGGTCTTAAAGGCTAACACACTGGATCAGAACAGTCTCTCCAATTTCTAGAGCAGTAATTGTCAATACATTGCAGTGAGCTCACCACCTTTGTCATTATATTCAAGTATGCCATGACCTGAAGGTTTTCTTCCTTTCCTCTGAACATTTTGCTAATGGTAGTTGTAGCAGTGCACATAATCCTGGAGCTGCACACACATGTGCCTTGGTCGTATGATGTGCCTGTAGGCGACTTGATGAACTTTGGATTCACTGCTCTGAAGCATTTTGTCATATTAAAAGGGTTTTTTCTAATCTTACTTTGAATAAGGTGCAATGATTTTACAGCCTATTTTTTGTTTTGTACAAGTGTTTGTTAAAAATCTGTACTTGCTAATACACACTTCCTACAGTTCTAATGATAAAAAGATATCAACTTTATCATGGCAAAAAAACTTTTTCTAGATAGTCTTTTGCTCTTGTGTCATTTTGAATAGAAATACTTTTTTAGTACTCCTTTCTTGATCTTATACTGTAGCTATAAAGGAATGTTGTATTATTGCTAAATTCCTCTGCTAGGAGCTTTTGCAAAATTGTACGCTCTTTAATTTCCTATATTGCTGCCTAGTACGCTTACAAAAGTTGTTTGCTTTGAGCACTTTGTGTCTGCCTTCTCTAGTGCTGGGACAATCAATGTGTATTACAAACCTTGATGCATCTGGTCCACCCACGTGCCTCTTTTATTGCTCTGAACGTGGGTGATGCCAAATCCAGTATACCCTTATCTCTGTTATACCTGTCCTCTTCCTGCTTTCACATCTTTTAGCAGATTGTGTTGTGTGCTAATGAATGTTCTCTTTTGTTCTTAGGACAGCTTTTTACAGGGTGAAATTTTTTGTTGGTAGTTTTTTCCTCTTATATTCAATCCATTAAAAGCTTGTCTTTCACAGACTGTCTTTTCTAACTACCAAGGCTTCATCAGCCATAAGTTATCTGTTGTCTTGGTAAGACTGTGACGTGTCTCACAACATTTATCTTTGTATGGTGATGTTTTCTTGAAAAAGAAACAGAACTCAATTCAAAATTACAATATGTGTTTTCCTGTCTGCTTGCATGAGTTTACTGGATACTTGAGCTTTGAAAATATCAGTGCTTTTTTCCTTGTTACCTAGTGGAACCAAGGTGAAGAATATTAGCTACTCCAACCCTGAAATAAATCTGCTGCATTAATATCTTCTATATACTACTATTTTCCTCAATATTCCATTTCTCATTTACCCATGGCCTATTGCTTTCATTATTCTGCATGAATACTACAGTTTCTTTTCTTCTGATAATATATCAGAAAATAACATTGCTCAGACTGCTCAGATCCTCAGAGAGTCAGAGTAAACTAAAGTTATTATATAATAGAGGCCATTTGGTGATGGTGGTTTATTGCATTTGCTTTTAAACTTTAACTCTACACAGTAATAATAAAGCAGTCTTATAAAATGCATTTCTTAAGCTTCTCTTAAGAGGGAGGAGGGATAGCAGTAAAATGTCCATTTTTCTCTTGGAATAAAAAATCTAATTTAAAAAGCTGGAGGGTGAGCCAGAACGTAGTTCATGAAAACTTTGCAGACTATGTTGAGACCAAAGAACGTACAAAAGTAATGCTGCTCTTAAGTGATCTTCAAGAGTCTGCATACTTGAAGTGAGATTATGAAGCAAAGCAGCATCTGTAAGAGAGCCCCAAAGAATGTGATGGGGAGGTGGGGGGGCGGGAGGAATAAACAAAAAAAGTCAAAAAGCATTTTCTGTTTGGGAATGGAACCATGCTCCTTCTGTTCCTTCTACAAGGCAACAGGTGAAAGAGGAACTCACCGTGTAAGACAGCAAGGCTCAGCTCCCACTCAAAGCACACATGCAGATCAGTCTGTGAAACGTGGATTTTATATGTGCACCCACTCTGCCAGGCTACAGTGGAAGGATCAAGCAGTGCAAAATGTTCTCAACATCCTGTTCTTGGTATCTTTTGTGATGCAGAGAGCTAAGGAAGAGAAAGAGAATCACCAGCCTTTGATGATGCTGATCAGAGGTTTGCTCAGCTCACCAGCAGTTGCTCAGAAGGCTGTTGTGCTTTTATGTCCAGCTCCAAATAATGTCATTTGCACTTATAACACAAAATAGATCTGTTTTCTAAGGCAAATGCTTTCACCATACCCATCAATAACATCTCCACAATGTTGATGTGACAGGTGCATGTGTATCTCATTCCTAAATTTTTTAATATCACAAAGCCAGGTAGATGATTTATGCAACATATTTGTTTTTAAAAATATTTAAGCTATTTAGCTATTGATAATTGCTAATAATTTAAAAAAAAAACCCTTGGGTAGCAAGGCAGAGTTTTGTCACATTATATATTTATGAATTTTATCTCACAAGAAATCTGTTCTTTAAATCTGACACATAAGTTTAGATCAATTTCTATTGAAACTTCTAATCATTGTGTTTTGGTCCTGTATTTTGAAATAAAATGTTTACTTACTTAAATTTATTACAAATTTTTGCAGTAAGCAAACTATGTGTTATGTATTTAAGTTAGTAGTTCTTTAGCTATAGACAGAATCATAGAATCACAGAATATTCAGTGTTAGAAGGGACTCAAAGGCATCATTGGGCCCAACTCCTGGCTCTGCACAGGACACCCCAAGAAGAGCTGACACTGCAACATACTGCAAGAAGAGTTGGGACAGCTGTTGCTTTGGGGGATGTTAAAGGAAATGTGGCTGTGAGAAGAGAAAGAGAAGACACTGGGAAAACAAAACAAAACAAAACAAAACAAAACAAAAAACAAAACCCAACAAAACCCCCAAACACCTGTTTCTATAAACGGTGCCTGAGAATTCAATGGGTGATAATGGTCTGATTTCAGATTTTTAATTTAGAACTCAAATGGAAAGATAATAGTCCTGACCATGCATTCACAAGTATCACAGCACTTCCATCTATGTATTAAGTTTTAGCAAAATGAGGGGAAGTAAGAAGCAGGACTATTTCATTATAGCAGGACTATTTCATTATAGATCTATGTATAAAGTGAAATGTTAAGGCAAAAATACGTCTTTGCTTTCCTGCTGGAATATTTTCATTAGATGCAGTGTCCCTCCCTCACCTCATCATTTCCCCTAATAATTTGGGATTCTGACTTAATGCAGTTATGTGACTTAAATTGAGAAATATATTTTTGTCAAAATAAGTTACTAAAATCAATAGTTTGAATTTTATTCATGCACTGCCTTATTTTGGCAGTGAACAGCTGCAAATGTAAACTCAGGTAAGAAGTGCTTAGCAAGGCTTACAATTTATCCAAGCACACACTTCCTTAAAAATAATACATAAGTAATCTCATATCTCAATTTTTGGTCTCATTTAGGGGCCTCTAGATAGTTTATTATATTTTTTCAAATTAGTGGAGGATTAGAACATAATATTTCCCAAGGAAACCACTTTTGTGTTCTTAAGGAGATTGTTAAGTTTTATTGACTTTTGAAGAGTTTTACCTCTTACAGAGTTCAAGTAAAAATGCAGCACTTGAAAAGTAGGGTATGAATGGGTGTTTGAAATTACCTTGAGAAGCTAATAATATCTTTATAACATTAGTATTTAGTAAGTGATGACTTTGTCCTAAAATCTCTACTTTGCTGCTCCAGCAAGTCCGAAAAATTAGCATAACAATCCTAAAGAACAAATGGGTCCCTTGCTGTAAATTTCTCAGCTACTGATTTTTTCATTCATTACTGTGATTTCTTTTCCTGGTGTTTTGCCACAAATCTCCTGTTCCCATGATACCATATGCAGTTAAAATTATCTCATCTTGGATTTGTTTTTCAATAAACAGAATGTGTTACACAAATGTGCCATATTCATAGTTGTATTATAAAACAAATACTATGCTCTAAACTACACAAATAATTAGATTTTTAATATCCATTATTGTTTGTTGGATTTTTTTAAAATTCCTGACTGCTTATATTATAGCTATAAGTATAACAATGTGATCTCTTATGTTCTATATTGCATTATATTTCCACAGCAAGATTAGGAAACGATACTAAAAATATCCAATGCTAAGTATAATCAGATACATTTCTATTTCTTTTTTTTTTAAATCACAGAAATAGAAGAGCTATAATTTTATACTAGTAACAGATCTAATTTCAGTAAAAACACTTCAGGTAGGCTGAGACAAATTAAAGCGTAAAAGTGAGAATGTGTGAAAGAAACATATGCTTTCATTTAAAAATTTATGGTATTTATCTACAGCAGTGTTAAAGTCTTGCTGGTTTTTCAATATGGAGGACTGTTCAAATGTCCTTACCACAACAGGTTAGTGGTCAAGTGCAGCTTTATAAAACATTGCTTTGCCAGATGCTGTTGTCCTCTACATGCACAAAAAATATTAACATGAATATTTTTTTCTTGACAGCACAGACAGCGCAAGCTTACAGTGAGCTGCATGATACAGAACCAAAGAAAAGGAGAGTGAAACAGACCCACAAGGTCATCTAATCCAGCAGTTTGCCTAAGGAAAGAGTCCAGGGAACATTAATATCTGCTGCACTGCCTTGCCAAAACTTGCATACAATGCCCCCAGTAACGGCCATCCCTTGTACCTTCAGACACCTCCTTTGATGTAAAGCACTGTGGGCTGTGAGTGCTCCAGGAGAGAGCTTGCTGCAGGACCTGAGCTTCTGCCCTGAAGCTTTAAGACAATGTGTATAAAGTTTATCCCACTTGTTCAGGTTATGCAGGTTGATTTTATGCATTTTGTATCTTACTTGGTAATATTCACCCAACCTAAAGAGTGTGAATAATTATATGACATTTTTCAAACATGGGTATCTATAGAAGTGCCTAGTTACCCTTTCTTATATTAAACAAAAGATAAAAGCCTAAATTTACCCGCTGCTGTAGTACCCCTCACTATATGAGGAAAATATTTTCTGTGATATTATTATGATTAAGTGCTGCTAAATCCTTTAGACCTAAACTGCTGATCCAGTCTAAGTTTGGCAAGGGCATCCACTCTAAAGCTTGGGAATCAACAGTAAGATCTCTGTTACCCCGTTGCATCCCTTATTCTTTTCCCTCCTTACCCTTTTGTGTCCCTGGTCGCAGCAAAAGTCTTTGTAGGTTACTCAGCAACCATTTTTTATTTGTGAGCTTTATTTATATAGGAAGTAGTAGAGTGAACCTTGCCATCAAATTTTGTTGTGCTTTTGCAAATTTATATCAAACCTGCTTTTGCTGATCCCTTGCTGGTGATTCTTTAAGCTACCTAAACCACTCATTCGTGGCAGCAGCAGCTAGCTTTTCCTTGTTTACACTGAGTTCTCAACTTCTGTTTTCTTTTGGGTCTTTGGTTTGGTATCGGGTTTCTTACTAAAGAAGGAAACCTATACATCATTTTGTAGTGATTACTTTTATCCAGATCTGCTGAGACAACCGGAGTCTACTGGAATAATTTCTAACCTGGTTTACAAACAGCCGTCAATGTCCACCCTTAAAACCCACAAAACCCTAAGCCCTTAGACACATCTCTTGCTATTTATAATGTGTTTCTTTATCCAAATTGAGAGAAAAGCAGCCCTGAAATTCTGAATCCATTTCTGATTCTCTAGAGTCTTAGAAACAACCCATCAAAAAGGGCATTAGCTCCACTATAAGAAATATTGGAAGAAATAAAAGTTAATATGCATTAAAAATGTGAAAAATAATGTTATTTCATATTAAAAAATACTTTGCGTGTTTTAAAAATTTTTAAGGCCCCTTGCCAAAAAAACTCACAATATAGCCCTAGATGTTTGCTGTGCCACATGTCAATTAACACCTCCTGGCCTGAGGAAATTCTTAGAAAATTTTATTCCTCTTTTTAATTTTGTTATGAAGAAATCAGTTATAATATAAAACATCGTACAGATGCAACAGTGGAGTAAGCTGAGACAAGACAGGGCCCCTGTAAAAATTTAATCCGTCTTCGTTTACAAATACCTGGAAATTCTGGCTTGAGAACAATGCTACAATACCAATTGTATTGACTGATTCAATTGGATCTTAAAATCCATTCCCTGACAAAGGTTCAAGAAGAAAATTCTCTGTTATATGGATCTTGACAGGTATTGGAAAATAACTGCTTTGCAAAAAATAACCCCAAACCCCAAAACAATAACAACTACAACAACAACAAACCAAACCAAACAAAACAAAACACTTTGGGAAATGTAGTTCTACTGCAAATGGTTATTTTGCTAGTTAAACCTTATTAACACCCTGGGAAAAGGGACATTCAGAGTTGATAGTGTGTGGTAAAACTGTACCTTACAGTTAAAGACAGCATGGCCAAGCAAGGGAGCGTTTCAGTGGGGTGATACAGCTTTTGTTTTTACCCCCCTGTAATCTGCAGGATGTAGTTTCAGTACGCGGTAGAAGTCAGTTTCCTGCAACGCTCCCCAGCAGACAGGTGTTGCTCTACCACTGGAGAACATTTTTAGTGCGTTGAATCTGAACAGAAGAGAATTTCTAGGAAAATGAGACTTGCTATTTGCTTTGTGAAACAGGGATCTCTTACATTTTTATGACAGGGTCACCAGAACTGTGTGACATTCTTTTTTAGAAATTCTCAGTGAATTCTTTTTGCTGTCAATCTGAACCTACTAATGGATGTTTAAATCAAAACACTCATTTCTAAATTGGGTTTTGCCTGAACTGTGTCTGAGAAGCAAAAATGTATAGCTTAAATTTTGTATATGAAAAATAATTACCTCTAGCTAAGATCTTATCTTGTAGAGGTGAAGGAGGGAGAATAGAGGGCGAGTTAGAATTGCTGACAATCATGAGTGTAGTTCTGGCTTCTTTGTTTGAATTTCTGACCATCAATAAAGGTGGGCAGTGAGGCCACCACCTGTGATTCAGCACCATGTGCACGCTGAGGACTGAGCTCTCTTTCAGCAAAAGGCGACACAGTTTTCACTTGGCAGGGAGGCAGGGACCAAACACGTGTCTGACGTGACATGACAAACCTGGAATAGCACACCTGACCTTCAGCTGTATAGAATATATACATATAATTTATATGTGTTCCCTAAGGGGTGTGTGTGTGCGTATATATATATATATGTGTGTGTGTGTGTGTGTGTATCTATCTATACCTTAGTATTTAGTAGCATTACATGCTTGTGCTTACTCAACTGAATTGAACCCTTTCCTATCCATGGAGAATTTCTTTGTAGCTTATGGAAAGTCCCTGAAAAACACCATCTCCTTTAACAGAAAAAAATGATCGGAATGATTGGGACTTCTCATCTTGGTTAAGGACACAAATATATTGATTTCAGACAACACTTATTCTCCTCTAAATGGCTGAGGTGTATCCAATGGCAACATGATGTTTCCTTGATGTTAAGCCTAAAGAAATCTATCATAAGTTGATTTGATTTCACAGATTAAATCTACTCTGTAAAGCTAGTGATTTCAAAAATGTTTTAAAAATGTAAATTCTTGCTCCTCTATAGCTTAGCTGTATTTTTTTTCTGTAGGAATTGAAGTTCTCCACCAAGATTTTCATGTCTCTATGGTACTTAATGACATTACAGTTCTTTAGTTACCTCTTATAAACAAACTAGGATGAGAGCAGATGAAAATAAGTACCAACATAACTGGTAATAGCTATGACCTCATTGTACAAAAGGTTGTGCAGGTGTTTAACTTCAAACGTATGTGAAGGCCTCTTATGATGGACTCTAATGAGCACATTTATAATGGGAACAGGGAGCCGCCGAAGTTTTAGCTGAAATGAACCTTCTGCATCTTTCTGCTTTCTTCAAGACTGTCTAAGTCTGTAGACTCATCTGCTTCAGCGAGCAAAGATATCCTCCAAAAAGTGCTGATCTGCTCAGCTATTTTCTGTGGCAGTACTTCAGTTAAGTAGGACTCCTTCAGTATGAACAACTTGGAGCGAAATTGTCTCACACCAGCACGCTAAAGACAGATGGATAAAGGACTGCAGTGATTTTTTGCAATGTTTTGTTTTGTTTTGTTTTGTTTTTTAGGTGGCTGGTCCCAAGAAATGGAAGCCAGAGCCTATCATATGCCTTCTCTGCAATGCTCTGGGAAGAACTAGTTCCCTTGAGGAGACAATCACATTCACTAGAGCACTGCTGGTACCTCAGCAGTTTCCAGTGGAAAACTGAGCATGGGAGAAGTCCACTTTTTCTGTCCTCTCTGCAATTTAGGCACCATAGAGAATTCTGTTAGGGAGATCCTAGGCAACCTTCTCAGAGTCCAGAGTCAAAACCAGTTGTGACGGATGATGTCTAATCTAAAAATGGAAAAAAATTTTTGCTAAAATCAATGTGATGCTCTTGTGCAAAATAACCTGCTGGGTTTAACACTCAATCAGAAATCCTTTGACACCAGTGCTTAATGCCTTGAATTTATAGCATGGAATCCTGGAGTCTCAACTCGCCCTCAAGATTATTTCTTGTTCAAATCCAGTGTCTATTAAATACAAAACACAGTAGCCTGTGGGCACATTCAAAGTGTTTGCCTGTGTTAAAAGGAGGAAAGATTCATATGGCAAAAGGAGAATGGATGTGAAAGAGTGAATTGCTGACTAGAGTAGCTTTCCAAGAGAGAAAAATCTTCCCAAAGCATACAGGTTAGTTCTCAACAGTTTCTGGGTAAATCTTGTGGCTGCTGGGCTAATATAACGACAGGTACTGCTCCAGCACAGTTTTTATAAAGAAAAAAGTTACAAGTGTATTTTGGCAGCTTTCGTCCTTCTGAGTATGTCTCCTGACTGTTCTCAGAAGACATCTTCCAGACTGGGTGTCTGAGTGTTAGGCATTGCTCTACATATTTTTTGGATCCTGACAGAGCTCATGCTTTGGGCTGTGAAGGAAAGAAGACAGAACTACATCTGTTTGAAAAAGAAAAAAGCCATATTTGTGTAAAGAATGGAGTTACCATAAAAAATGTCCCCAGGTTGTTTTTCTATTTGCACTTTTCTTTTTAATTGTGCATGACTATTCCTAAATCCTGCTGCTAATTTAGTTATAAAATTAACTCAAACAGCCAGAGAATCCATTTTCTAAGTATATAATGAATGTAAAAAAATCTCACTATCGATCCTGCAGGAATGTAAATTTTCCTATTCCATTTGTTCTGCAGATGAAAAGATGCAGAGAGACAGCAACTTAAACATATCTCAACATCTCCAACTTAATAATATTTGGGTTTGTGGGATTTTTTGGGGGGGGAGGATAAGATTTTGTAGTTAAGTGTTTGTGTTGATAAAAATGACATAAATAAACAGGAAAAGCATTTACAGAGAAGTCCTCAGAGCCCTGTTTATTACACAGAAATTCCAAAACATCCAAATTGAAATAAACAATCTTTGTGCATAATTCATTTTATTTGAGGAAAGACATGAGGAAAAAGCATTGTAATGAAGAGTACTTTTGATTTTGTTAAACTTAGGGAACCTAAAGGAACCCCTTGGAAGGCCTTCCCTCATTTATCAGTTCTCTTTGAGAAGCAAGATCAATGTCTATGTGCATTTTTGGTGTCTCCAGAACAACAGAATATCATCACCTTAGGGTTTAGGAACAGCTATATTTCTTCATTGTTCTTGTGTCTCCTTCCCCCAGTTAAAAATACTCATCTGCATGATTTATAGTACATAACTAGGTGCATGCTCTATTTATATAACCTAGTTTTCAACATTGTTTTTGTTTTGCCCTTTCCCATATAAAAGCATATAAATCCAGGAACTCTCCATGGAGTAAATTTTAAAACAAATGTCCTCCAAGCCTATCTTTTATCTCTAACAGCTACTACATTATTGACATGAGAAAAATGGACAGCCGTTTCCAGACGATAAGTGTAAGTGCATATTTTCTTAACTTATTTTTATATGAAAAAATTCTATTTTTGTACCTTGGTAAAAGCAAGAAAATCTTTAGTTAGTTTTAAGGTAATTTTCAGGGCTTATGCACCTGAGTTTTCATTGTTGCAAATCAAACCGAAAATTTCACTGTTAATGAGATTAGACTCATATTAGCAGTTAAATAGATAAGCACAAACACTGTCATTCCTTTTTCTACAAATAAAAGCCTATCCAAAATGAGGACTATAATTAATTATAGATGAAAGTTTCTGCCAGGTCATGACATTGTAGTGAATATTACTAAGTTAATTAATTATGATGACTATCCTATTCCGTTCACAACCCATCAGCAGTTGTTTATAGCTTTCTACTCCCACCAACTTGTAGAAACAATATTATCCTTTAGGGAAAAATAAAAAGAACAAAGAATCCTCAGTCCTGTATAAATTAATCTTCCAAATAACTAAAGTTAGTGAGTTTCATTTGGTCAAATTTCAGATTTTACTGGAACTGTCTGCCCTGAATGCCTTAATTTGTAATAATAACATTGGAAATATAATCTTCTAAATTCTCTCTGATGATGTACTGGGTGCAACTGGTTCAAGAAACCTATTCTGGTTACCTGTAACCCCAGAAAGCTTAGGGTAAGTGAACAATTAATTGTTTAATAAAACAAATGAAACTACTTCCTACCTGCAGGTTACCTCTGATATGAACGTTGGAAACAGCAGCTTTTAAAATGGATTCTGTAATATTGTTAACTCGCATTAGCACAGGGATGAAAACACACTCACAGGTTATCACAGGTTCCTGAGCAGACTCTGGGGGACTCTCAGCACAATGAGCAGTGTGGGACAGAGCTGATTTTTAATCACTGTCTGTGAATCACAAGAACAGAACTAAACAAGATATAGACTATTTCATTTGGAGGGGACTTACAAGAACATCTAATCCAACTGCCTGACCAATTTAGGGCTGACCAAATGTTAAAGCATGTTGTTAAGGGCTTTGCCCAAATGCCCCTTAAACACTGACAGGCCTGAAGCATTGACCACATCTCTAGGAAGCCCCTTCCACTGTCTGACCTCCCTCTCAGCAAAGAAATGCTTCCTATTGTCCAGTCTAAGCCTCCTAGGCATGGTTTTGAACCATTCCAATGTGTCCTATCACTGGATCCCAGGGAGAAGAGCTCAGCACCTCCCTCTCCCCTTCCCCCCACCTCAGGAAGCTGTTACAGAGCCCCTCAGCCTCCTCCTCTCCAAACCAGACAAGTCCAGAGCCCTCAGGTGCTCCTCACAGGACACAACTTCCAGCCCCATCACCATCTTTGTTTCCCTCTGGATACAGCCATGAACCTTCACATCCTCACCTGGTGGGTCCCAGCCCTGCACTCAGGGCTCCGAGGCTGAGCACAGCAGGATAATCCTCTCTTTTTCCTGCCTGGTCATGCTGTGTTTAATGCACCCCAGGATGGGATTTGCCCTCTGGGCTGCCAGGGCTCACTGCTGGCTCCTGGTGAGCTGATCCCTGTCTGCAGGGCTGATCTCCAGCCACTGCTCTCCCCAGTTAGACTTGTGCCGGACATTACTCCATCTGAGGGGCAGAATCCACCATTTCAGCTTTTAAATTTCATTCTGTTAATCATAACCCAATTCCTCTATCTGTCTAGATTCCTCTAGAAGGCCTTTTGTCTCTCTAAAAAACAAACCACACCTCCCATTTTGGTATCCTCAGCAAACTTGCTAATGGTGCATCCAACTCCTCCATCCAGACCGTTGGTAAATATATTGAACAAGACTGGCCCTAGAAAGAAACCCAGTGGAACACCATTGGTGACAACCTCTGGAACTCTGTCCTCCAGCCAGTTCTTCACCCAGGGCTCCAGGTACCTGATCTTTCCACAGCTGGACAGCTTGCCCAGAAGATGCTGTGATGTACAGTATACACAACTGTATTCTTCCTGAAAAGTCTGAGCTCACTACCAAGATCATAGAATTTATTTTCCCTCCTGAGCCCTACAAGAAGTTCTCTGTTCAGACAAGCTGGATTTCTTTCGCCCTTGCTTGGCTTAAGAGCAGTGGAATTGCCAGCTCCTGTGCCTCCAAAAGGTTTTTCTTAAAGACTGATCAGCACTTGAGGTCTCCCAAGCCCTTGAAAGCAGATTCCCAGGGTAGTCTGCTCAATAGCTCATGAACTGCTTAAAGTTTGCTCTCCTGAAGTCCAGGGTAGCAACTCTCCCGTCCCTTTTTCTCATTGCACTGAAAATTTCAAACACAAAAATGTTGTGATTTCTGTGGCCAACACTGCCCATGAATCCTTCTTTATTCACAAATAGCAAGTCTAGGAGTGTTTTTAATAAAGGTAGAATATTCTGCACCAGGCAGAATATTATCATAGATTCATAGAATTCTGAAGATTGGAAAAGACCTCTGAGATGATCAAGTTCAACCATTAACCCAGCCCAGCTAAGGCCAGCACTAAACCATGTCTCCAAATGCCACATCTAAGTGGTTTTTGAACACTTCCAGGGATGATGATTTCACTGTTTCCCTGGGCAGCCTGTTCCAATGCCTGGCTTCTCTTCAGCGAATAAATTCTTGAACTTAGCTTTTTCTTTTTTTTTTTTCTGTCTCTGGAATAGAACTAAATGATTGCTTTTTGTTTCTTTTGTCTAGCAATAAGAAGTAAACGAGTACCTCAAATAAGCAGATATTTTTGCTCTTCTTGAGGCAGCTGATTATCTTGTACCTGAGGCATGTAACCTCAGCTTCTCCAGCTTATATAGAGGATAGCTCTAAGGACCTCTCTGAAGTATTTCATATGAGCCTCATTACAACAGTATTGAAGAACATGGCAGTCATAAATTGAATTATCTGTACAACACTGTGATAATTAGAGAATTAATCTTTTGGAGATGAAGATCCAAGACACAGAAAATTGTCCAAAGGTAAGCTCTGACAGAGCAGCAATTAGTTTTCAATTGGCACCCCACGGGGCAAACCACCTTCCTCTGGTGCCCATCATCATCTGACCTGGGTTAACTCTGATATGTTGTCACACAGCAGAGCACGAGCTGGGTGGGTGGCTGTGCGGCTGTGCCATAAAATCAAAAGTGTTTACTGTCATTGACTCTGGTTTCTGCTCATAACCATCATCTCAGGTGACACACTCTTGCAGGAGCACAGCTATCAAACCTGGAGCTGATTTTCATTCTTCTAGCTTTGAGTAGAAGCAAATTCAAGCCAGCTGTTTCCAGCTGCCTGAGCGTATGCTCTTGGCACAGGCAAATTTGCCAGACAAGATTTGATATTCCCATGGATTAACCTACAACGCTCACTTTAACATTAAACCTCTTCACTAAGTAGGAGTTTAAATTGAGACATGCATTGTGTTTCTCTGAGTGAGTTCTGTGTGATGAATTAAATAATTCAAAGTATAACGTGCCTTAAAATTGTTCACTTTGAGTTCTTTGCATTGTAAGTATTTCTATACTTCATGCTATCAGCAGATCTTTCTGGGTTAATTGTTGTTGGGCAGTCAAGGCAGCTGATATCACATTTATCAATAATTAAAGGTGTGTTTCTACCTTGAGGTGAAAATGGGGAAATACCTTGCATATGAAATATTGTGGATAACAGCAGAAAAGGAAAATGTTATATGCCTGATCTGCTTCAGGAATTAAACTCTTGTACATATGAATCAATGAGATCATAGAGCATTATTTTAAATGTCATTTTTCATATGCTATTTTCATTATAAAATGACAAAAAATCCTAAATAATGCTGTATTCTTCCAGATCACGGCAACTTTTAAAAATACAGTAAATGCATAAGACAAGAATACTAAGTAAACTCTGCTCTGACTGTGATACTATATAACTGAGCCAAGCCTTTTTATGAACTTTCTTCAAAATATTTGGATGCAGGGTTTAAAAAGATGTACAATATTCTTTGAATTGCTAAAGAATTGTTACTTACATGAAAAATAAGGTTTTACTTAGTTGTACCTGGAAGAAAAAAGAAGTTGGATTTTGTGGACTTTTATTCTGATGAGTGCAGTATAGGAAGAACAGGGTGTCTCATGCTTCTGTGGTTTCTGATTTTTCATCTGCACTCAGCTTTGTTTTTTCTTCTGAGATTAAAATCAAAGTGGCTGGTACAGTAGAAAATTAATAAATGCAAAATTAAAGGTTTTTTTCAACTGCAAAGAGAGTCATATTATCATTACTTTCATTTTCCTTTTATGCATAGCAATTTGCAGTTTTGAAAGGTAAGTATTCATTCTGTGGACATTCCTAGATTTCTAATTTACAGAGAAGTTCATTCATAATCCCTTAAGATTTCGGCTTGTTCATTATAGCCCTCTTTTTTTTATTCAGGATAAAGTTAGATGATGCTAAACAATAAAATAAACAAACAAAAAACACCCACAACCACTTTAGTCTCTGATAACTAGCAAAACTCACACATCACTTTCATTGCAAACATTTTTAGCACCATTCAAGGTAGGTAAAAATGCACCAGCTTCTAAATAAGTGTATTTTCTGCTGTCGTTCGTACGGTGACCTGCACACGAGGCTGTTCCGCTGCTGGCCGAGGACCTGCAGCAGCAGCAGAGGCTCTGATACCGCACTTGCTGAGTGGCAACAGTGCCTCCCGGTGGCTTCCTCTCTCATTCATCCTCGATACCTTTACATTTTACAGCTGGTTGTCGGCTGAAATAAATTATATTGTTTCTTTTGTATTTTGAATGAGAAATGTACCCAAGTAACCTCCTTTTATTGTGTAAAACAAGCTGCAGCCACCTCCCTACCTGCTTTTGCAGGATGCTTTTTTCTGAGTTTTTCATATGATTATTTTACTACAGTTGCAGTAATTGAGACTCAGACTGGAAACCTCAACACACTGTTTTCTACTCATTCTGCCTTGGCAAGATTCTGAAGGAAAATGTACAAAGCATTCTATTCCTTAAGTCAAATTTGCATCCAGAGCAATTCCTTGTGCATCATCCTGAGCAATCTGATTGCTGTAAACCTCTCATCGTTTTGCAGAAATGATTTAATGAGTCAGTATCCTTTAACTTAATTACATGCACTAGATTTTTGTGTTGTTTATGACTCTCCGAGAACACAGAGGTCCACTTGACCTGTCTACTCAAAGCCCACTCAATCCCTCAGCCCTCAGAGAGATGATTCGTGGAAAGCCATTGTGAAGGGGCTATGGGGGCAAGCTGTATTCATTCAAACAATAGTATATAATGAGTTGATGCAGTTATGCCTTTCTTCCGTGTATTTTATTCAATTGTATGTGAATTGTAAAGCCTAATTAAATGCCTGTTTTGCTGACTGTGAAGCAATTCCCTTTTTTGAAAGTGAAACAAACAAGATAATTTATTCTGACTTTTTATATTAATATTTTAGTTTTCCATTGCAATGAAAGTGTATTTCAATTTGTGGATGTAGTTTTGAGGGTTGCTTTGATGTTCTTTTTCTTTCTCACCTTAGTGCTGCACTTAGGATCTCCTATGACCATGGGAAAGTACCAAGCCTAAATGCTCCAGGCCCTATAAAAGTTACAGGCAACATTTGCTTTAAATAGTTACTGATTTTAGGTAACCATTTTGAACGTGTAAGTCTAAAACTCATGGCTGCCATGCACCCACGTGTTATTGGCTGCATATTTTTTTTCTAAGTGGAATTCTGTCCAAAATTGTTCTGGCCAAGCCCCTTTGCCCACCAATTAGCAGAGGTTTGCAGAGGCGAGGAGAGATGTTGTAGGTTGTAGCATGTCCCAGGTTGAGTTTCAGAAACTGAAGAGCCTGGAATTGTTGGTGCCTTTCTTCTGTATGACTCATGACTAGGCATCAACTGGTAATTATGGATTTGGGCACAGCTTTAAAGGCGGAAAACAAGTGTGAGGTAGTGTGAATCTGTATCAGCAGCAGTTTCAGAGGTGGATGAGAGTTACCAGCATAGGAATGTAGGAGTCCTGAACTGTTTGCACTGCTTTGTGTCCTCAGATAGTGCAGGTGTCAATATGCTGAAGCTGTGGGATACAGGCTCATTCTGACCTCTCTATGTCAGTATATGTACATGCATCTGTGCAGTGCACTAAAGATGTGTGAATACTGCCAGGGGAGAGCTCCGTTGTGATTTCTTTCACTGAAACCATTCCTGATGACAGCTTTCCCACAGTATTAAATACCTGTTGTTATATAATGATATTTATTTCATGTTCTCAAGCATATAAGGATATAAAGCTATTAGAGTGTCCAAAGAAGGGCTGCAAAGATGGCAAAGGGCCTTGAGGGGAATCCATACAAGCAGTGACTGAGGTCACTTGGTCTGTTCAGCCTCGGGGAGAGGAGACTGAGGGGAGACCTCACTGCAGTTACAACTTCCTCACAAGGGGAAAAGGAAGGGCAGGCACTGATGTCTTCTCTCAGGTGACCAGTGACAGGAGCCGAGGGAATGGCCTGAAGCTGTGCCAGGGGAGGTTTAGGTTGGATATCAGGAAAAGGTTCTTCACCCAGAGGGGGTTGGGCACTGGAACAGGCTCCCCAGGTAAGTGGTCACAGCACCAGCCTGAGAGAGTTCAATGAACATTTGAAAAATGCTCTTAGGCACATGGTGTGACTCTTGAGGTGTGCAAGGCCAGGAGTTGGACTCAATGATCCTTGTGGATCCCTTCCAGCTCAGGTTATTCTGTGGTTCTGTGGTTGGAGTGACTTCCTCAGGGCCTGATTTTCAGCTGTGGTCTGTACTTGGTCTGGTGTGCACCATGTTTGGGCAATGGTTATGTGAAACATGACAGTGAGACCCGGTTTTCCAAGTCCACATTGCAGAAAAAGAGGAAGTGAGAGTCAAGTTCATCTTGAGCCAGGTAATAAAAGCAATTAGATCCAAAGCTGGATCAAAGCAAGCAACTTCGTATGGGGCTTAAGCCTGTTTGGATGGGGCCCTAAGCAACATGATTAAGTGTGTGGCAGAGGGGTTGGAACTGGATGATCTTTAAGGTCCCTTCCAACCCAAACTGTTCCATGAATCTATGATTCTATGAAGTTTTTGTTTACTATTGATGTATTATTTAACACCTCCCCCCTCCAAAAAAAAAAAAAAACCCAAAAAACAAAACAAACAAGGAACTAAAAAAAACCAAACAAAAACCCAAACAAACAAACAAAAACCAAACCAAAAAAAAAAAAAAACCCAAAAAACAAAACAAACAAGGAACTAAAAAAAACCAAACAAAAACCCAAACAAACAAACAAAAACCAAACCAAAACAAAATGGTTCATGTCCACAAGTCTCTTTCTACTCCTTTATTTCTGTGATTTTCCATTGCCTCATTTACTGTCATCAGCTTGCTCTGGTTTGTGCTCTGGTTTGTACTCTGTAAGATTTCCTTGCTAGTCAAGTTGCTTGGGAGAGAAGAGGCAATTCTTGTCCTGCAGCACCTTTCTCTTTGTTAGACACTTTGTCTCTCTTGCACATTGAATTCACTAGTGCCCTGCAGAAAAGAACATATTGCCTGACATGATAGTGCTGTTTAATAAGTGGTTAAATCTTTCTATGTTCCTGATATCTTGGCTTTGATGGAGATAGAAGGAGGATATTAAAACCTTTCAGTAACAGACATGTGCTAGAAGGACAATCTTGATGCTGTTCTTTGGTAGCACATAAAGGTTAAGGGTAAAGGTTAAGTTAAGTGCATTAATGATTACACAGGAAAGCATTCTGTATCTGTTAATAATCTGTTAATAATCTTTCTCAGGAATACCTGTCTAACTTTCCAGTTTTGGCAGGCTCTTAATTTAGAGCAAATTACTTTTTTATTGCAAAAGTGGTCAGTACTGGTAAATGATGAGTTTTCCTCCTTTTTGCTTTAGAACATCTGAGCCTCCAAGGCAGTAATTGTTTGTAATCCTCTTCTTCTCCTGGCTCAAAAGCTCTGTAGAATTACTGTTATCAGTTTTCTGTCCTATGCCTGTATATTTGAACAGCAGGGATGCTGCAGCCCAGAATACAGGACTGATAATAGCTCTGCTTCATGTTCCTGATGTTTATGACCTGTTGTCTGGAGCACAGCAGAATTATGGGAAGCATCTCAGGTTAAGATACATGCTGAAACTACAGCAACATTCTGTTGAGGAGACTGATGTAAATAGGATTTCAGAGTGCTGAAAATTTTCCTTTCTAAGCAGTTCCCAAATAATTTATGACACCAAGCTGGTCTGTGAGTACTTGCTATGGCTTTCAAGGGGCTGGCTGATCATATGATTTAGTCTAGATGTTTTTTGCTTTGTCTGCTGCTCCATGTGTCTCTATTCTTTTTGCAAATGACAGCTCTGCTCAAAAGTACCCGAATGGCAAAAAGAGAATCCAGCTGCTGATGGCAAGAGCAGACACTATATCTGAGCACTCTTGAGGTGCTGCTCCCAAGCTGTCATTTTCCAAAGGAAAAGGATGTCCCATGCAGGCAGGCAGAAGGCAGACAGGCAGTCTGCACAGAGGATGGTGCTGAAGAGGGATGCAGGTGAATGGGCAGTGTTTGCCCTGAGTAAGGAAACTTATAACACGACATCCAAACTTAGATAAAATGTGGAGACAACAAGAAAGCACAAGGTGGAAAGAGACAAGGATCAGAGCATGAAGAAGTATATTCAGAAGAGCAGAGAAAGAGGAATGAACAGATTGATGCAGTATCATTTTTTACACAAAAAAGAGAAGGTAATTGTAGTACTAGATTGAAGACTTATTTATGTATGCGTATATATGTGTGGGTATTTACTTATACATGCACATACATATATAGAAAATGCACACATTTTCTTAATAGTGTCTGTATGAGCATCTGCTGCTAGTAGAAAATGATTCTTCTAGTCTTAGTTCATTGTTTGAAAAAGCTTACGAACCCCTTTGCTATGAGAGATAAGAGAGCTTCTCTACTTCTCAGCAGAGGGAATATTCTTTAGCATTTCAATACCATTATCTTATTCTAGTTCCTCTGTAATTCTGTGAAGTGGATGTAGAGACTTGGATAATTCAAGTGTATGAGTTAATAAATTACAGTTAGAGTATATCCAGTTACCATAATGGCTCTTAAATAATTAAACAAAGCAATCTTAAATACGATCCTGCTACACTGCACTAACTAGAAAGGTGTCATAAGAGTTACTAAAAACCTATCCCTTACGATCCCATTCCACTGTGTATATACAGCACAATTAGTGTCTGCTTTGTGGGTCTGAAGGAATTGGGGATAAATCAAAGGTACAGAGTGCTCGTAGGGAGTTGAGCTGAATTTAATGATGAGAATTGTGTGGGTAAGGAAAATGAGGCTGATGAGGATCTATCAGATGAATCACCAAGCCTTGCTGCAACTGGCTGTAGCCCTCTTCCAGGTCACTACAAGGATTAATTCTCATATGGTTCTTTCACACTCTTCAAAGAGGACACTACTTTTTAAATCAAGATCTGGAATAAAAATGTTATTGGAAGACAGTGGTGTGTATCGCCCGTGCTTCAATCAGGCCTTGAAGTCCTGATGAAAGCAAAAAGCAATGCTCTCGTAATTAGTTCCACCACCTTCTGACAATTTATTTACCTAGGTGAAGGATACAAAATTAGCCCTTTGTTAGGACTCTTGCAGGACCTAAATTTGTATTTTATAGCAATGAGTTAATAATGGGCTGATTGATCCTTTGTGGAAACCTAGATAAAATTTTTTAAAAAACCAGAAGCCTAAAACAAAAGGAAAAGAACATTTTCAAATAACATTCTCATTGAATTCTAATGCACATAAAAAAAATTAATAGCGATATAAGCATATCTCTTTTTCATGGGAAACTAGAGATACTGTCTGAAAACTGAGTAAGGTATATGTTATGTATATATTATATGTAATATATATATATGTTTATGCCATAAAGCATATCAACAAAACACTCTTTGGAAGAACTTTACTCAGAGGCTTTTTACTGTTTGTGGTATTTCAGATGTTCTCACAGCAGGTGAACCATATATTGTGTTACATTCTTTGAAAAATTGCAGGAAAGCAGCTGGTGAAATACAAGGTGTCATCCAACACTTGTTTCATCTACAGTAAAGCAGACCAGTAATGCAAGTTTCTATGATTTACAATAAAGATCCAAACCACATGCTCTAGACAACTCATTCACAGCTCCTTTAATAAGAGGAACTAAGATTTATATAGTTCCTCTCATCCCTCAAATATCCCAAAGCATTTTATGAACTTCTTCAAACACCCTTTTTGAGACGAAATACAAGGCCCATTAAGAACTTCTTGAGCAAGAAAGAGTTGTCTGGAAAATTGTGCAATACACAAGTTTGGGACAGGAAGAGAAGGACAAAGGTGTCAAAACAGAATGACAGATTGTATATAATTAGATACATTATAAATAAAATCAATTTATCTAAGCACCCTGGTATTGGAATCTAGCCATTAAACTGCAGGATTTCACTTCCCTTAGGAGAGACGTTTGTATTTTTTAACATATAATGTGAAATCAATCCAACTCTGAGTGTTGAAATACTTTCCTATGTGTGCAGCTGCAATGAGAATGTATTTTTGTCACTGGTAGTTACACTGTTTTAGTATCCAAAATAAATCAGATGCTGTTCAGTTGCTGTAGATATAGTTCTGGAACTGGGGAAAGAAAAATCACAGGACAAGAAAAAAAGAAAATGACGGATGTGCAAAAAATTACAATGGGCGATAATGTGCTATCTATGTGCATATTCTATGCCTTCTTCACACTTAGAATTTGTCCTGATCATTAAGCCTGATTTGTCATTGTCATTTTCAAAAAACCCTTAACTTTCCTGCTTCATATCAATGGGGAGGTTGTTTTCACCTTTATGTCAATCAATGGGGGTACAAGAAGTGTTCTCCCACTGGCAGACTAAATCTAAATCCGATTTAACTTTCATACCATGTAAATGCAGGATAAAGCAGGACAGCCTTTGATGTGCTGGTTTTTTCGTTTGTTTGTTTGTTTTAATAAACACTATGAGGAGCAGTCTGTTATATTTTTTAATTCCTTTCCTTGCCCTTCTGAGTTTTCAGAAGCCTTGGAGAGGGTGCCTCTGGGAAACATTTATTTACAGACAAGGGAAGAGAGGTTTATTGAGTAGTGAAAATATCATCTTGTTTTGTTGCTGTATTTTCCACTTTTATTTTGAGAGATTAACCTGTACAAGAAAAGCACTTTAATGGAATACAACTGCTCTATGAAGAGGGCCTGAAGAGATATCTATGCAGTATTTACATGCTGTCTCAATTACCACTGCAAAATAGTTTGATGATTCAGCAAGGGGCCCTAAAACTATCTTCAATAATTCTTTCCCATTTAGATCTCTGAAGAAGAATCAATTTTACACTGTTGCCTGGTCTTTTATTACCTCTAGGTCCCACATTTCAGTACAGAAAATACACTTGTAATCCTCTGTGAGCTGGAAATGCAAATGAACCAGGAAACAATGTTGTGCTGAATGGAAAACCAAGAGTTTGCAGCAATGCAGGCTGCTCTGTACAAGATATTGTGAGGTTCTGTACAAGATATTGTGAGGTAAACTTGCCTGGTTTCCGGTAATATTAAAAAAAAAGGGTTGGGGATATACCCCACGCACAACACTCTCAACAGAAATGTGAAGCAGCAAAGGAAATATTTTTCTTTAAATTGTTTGTGTAGTTAGTGTGCAAAGCAAACACATAAATTTTCATTGTCTCCAAAGGCAAAAGCCCAGGAGTTAAGACAAGTGAAGAAAGCAGGAGCAGACATTGGAAAGAACCAGTGCAAAGCCCTGTGTGAGAGATGCTGTAAAGAAGAATATTTCCTGCCCGTGTCAGGAAGCACATCAGGGGAGTTGGTACAAGCCTCAGTCGCTCAAGAACACACGAGGAGCTGTTGTTGAGAGCTCTGTGACAGGTTATATGGAGCACCAAGGGGTACTCCAGACTTTATCAAGAGCGAGGCAATCATTTCCACCGCCATAAAAGTATCTTGGCAGGCAAAGACTATAAATGTAATAAAAGAGGGGGGTGGGGGGAAATGTTGTCTGTGCCCATAAAAGAGGACAGTGATTGTGTAGTTATAATGCTTCATAAAATCCTTCAAGTTAGCAGGAAGGGAAAAAATTGGGCAAAAAGATGAGTACGAAGCAACCCATTATATTTTTTGCTGGAAACTGGGTATGTGTGTGAGGGAAAACACTGTTGGATCTTAGTCTCTTTTTATACCTTTCTATAAACAGCAGCTACTGGCCACTGTTGCAGACAGGACTCAGCAGGCTGGACCTGTTTGCTAATTCAGTATGGATATGGTTTTAATTTCTTACTAAAATAAAGGATAATAGTAAGACTGAGAGAAGCAAAATTATTTCATTTATTAAGAACATATAGTGTTTTCACACACTCTTGGACAAAGAATCATGCAAAGAGCAATGTGGAAACTGAGGCTTAGGTGAAACCTCATTTCTGGATTTTTTTTCCTCTAGGAAACTGTGGCAAAGAGCAAACAAGCAACACAGCTACTTTTCTTCATAGAATTCCATGGTTGTCCGCGCTGGTTTTGTATAAAACCCTTCTTATTACAGTTCTCTTTTCTGACCTAAATGACCACGTTTGTAGTTAGCAAATGACTGATATAAACCAGATCACCAACAATTGGTGGAAAAAACCCCAGTTCTGTCAGTTCAGAAGAAAAAATTTGTGGTGGTCCTTTACTTTTTACCTTATTTTCTTGAAGGAATCTTGGAGTCTGAACTGATATAAGTTCAATATATCTTGTATACATCCTAAACACTAACTGAGGCAGTGCTGAAAGATTTGTGGTTTACCCTAATTTATTCAGGCTTTATTCTGCTTCTGTGAGATAGGACATGGAATGGGTAAGGATTCAAGCTTGAAAACATGTGCCACTGCAAGAAGAGATTTCAGTTGTTTAGATATAGCAGTTAATGAGAGCTGTGATAGCTCTCTGGAGATACATAAAAGACTACTAATGACTAGTTCATTTATAAGTGATGAAGACCTCTCAAGATCAAAATCTTTCCAAAAATACAATAGAGAACTGTGAACTTGCAGTGGTCTTGACAGTAGTACACTGTCTTTGTCACCTCAGCGTGGAGATTTCTTTAATGCTCAACCTTTAATGGAACTATTTTTCATTTGTAACATCTTGCAAGACATTTAATTTACCTTTCTACTTCTGCTTCATATCTCTGCTTTGCAGAGCACAGTGGTTTATGGCTACCAAATGTCGACATTTTCTTAGTCCCATCTTGTTTTTGCATGAAACTTCAGTTTCAGTGGAGTTAAAAGATTTTGTGCAATTCTGTGCAACTGCAATGTGTTCAGTGTCTCTTTATTCACAGAGGGACTCACAGACTCCATTCCTTGCATGGTCAGTCCATTTGGGAAGTTTCAGAGCTGTTGTGCAAACATACATCAGCTGGGAAACAGTGGTGCATCAGATCTTACCCTTGCTGAAACATCAGTGCAACTCTGTATTTTTGCCTAAAAAGTACTTATCAGAAATACTATACACCCTAGAGATAAATATTTGAAATTCATGAGACCCTCTCCAAAACACCATCTAATCTATAGGCACAGAAACACATGGCCATATGTGAGCATTGGAATAATTTCTTTATATATTTATATCTTTTCACATTTTAATCTGATTCGTATGGCAAAATTGTATATTTTTTATAGATAGTTTTACTGAATAATCAAACTATGCAATTATTTACAGAAGTACTACATTTTGTTTTGTTGATAAATGAATACTTTGTTGTTTACCTGGATCCTTGTCCTTGGGGCAAAGCCTAACCAAGTCTCACCACAAGAGTTTTTCTGAATCACTGAGAGCTGGACGTGAAGTGCAGTCCCATGCCATTGATAAATTAATTTTATGACTTGTGTATAAAATCTGTTGTGTTATTACTTAGATGCCTCACAGAATACTCAGTGAAATCATGCAAAATAAATCTCTGTTATGCTTTAATGCAGCTTTCTCTTGCCCATGTGGGATGAATGGCAAGACAGCCATTAATTCCAGCAATTGACAATCAAGTCCATGATTTGAAAGTGAACTCAAATTACAATGGACAGCATTAATGTTCCAGGAGCTGGAGAAGCAGAAGGTGGTTCATGACCTGAAAAGTATCAAGCATCTGAGTTCAACTTTCACTGAATTCAAATTATAAATTCTTGACACCTCCCAGTGCTTGTCCTGCACTTCTGAAATGCAGATTGTGACTAGAGGAGAGAAAATGGCAGTTTAGAGGGAATAATTCGTTAGGGTTAAGTAATCAGAAAATTCATCAGCAGCTGAATTATGTTAAAATGGATGGAACAGATCTCTTTGTACCAAAACTAAAATTTTAATATGCCACACATGGATGAAAAGGATTTTGGCCATTATGTCACTATAAAAATTAATACAACTGTGCATAATAATGGCAATCCATTCCAATAACACGGATATTTATATACTATTGCCATCTGATAATGGTTAGATTAGTAAGGAGTTGTAATTACCACTATTGATTAGCTCTAAATTATGCATATTGATGACTAATGCTGAAATAATATGTTGTTTTCAAAATCCTTTCTTCCACTTTCACACACTGCTTCTTGATCCCATTCAGCTCTCCAATCTTTTCCATTAGTAATTGCACTTGTGAGGGCACTGGAACTCACCTCTTAAGGCTTGTCCATTAGGATTTGTCTGAGAGCAACAACTACCATTAAACACATATTTAAAAAAAAGGAATTCCAGTCTGACTTAATCTTAATGGAACAAAAGTAAGTAAGATCATGGATTAACAATTATCCAAATATTATTAATAACAAGAATAAAAATGCTAAGTAACTGAGCTACTAAAAAGTTAAATTATCTCTTTGTGTCATGTGTTTTCATGGGATCAGTCAGATTGACACAAAGGCCTATTTTTCAAATGGTGGTGAGAACGGTTTTCACTTACACAGTGAAATACCCATTTCTTGGGGGATTTCCGAAGTGTTTTCCACATGCCAAGATATATCACTTTCTCTGCATTACTCACCATCTTTGAGCAATGAAGAAGAAAATTTAACTTAGCCAGAGGGTCATTAGGAAAGTGCAGCAGAGCTCAGATGTGTTTACTGTGGTTTGACCTGTGGTTATTGGGCATTGAGATTTTTTGCACCATTGACTCTTGTTGAATTAATTCAGTGTACAACTTAAGTACCTACAAGTGGAGTTCTCTGGTGACTGGGACTGCATCCAGACCTTGGAGGTTTCACTTCCCATGTGATGTAAAGGGAGATTTACGTCACATGCAAAGAAAGAAAATTAGGAAGGTATGCTCAGAGGATGGATAAGGTTTAATTTCAGCAAGAGGTACAGTTTTCTTCCTCCTCCTCTCTCTTTTTTCCCTCTGTTATGCTTGAAGAAAACTGCTCTAAGATGGAGAACTCAGCATTTTTCTCCTGGATTAGTGATGTGTAAGATCTCTATGGATGTAAGATGCAACAAGAGCATATAACCATAGGTAGGTCACTCCTAATTGCCGTGAGGTATTAGATCAGCTCGACCCTTTCAGAGCTCAGGGCTCTCTCCATGCAGTCTGTTGAATCTGCCAAGCATCTGGATGCTTTTCCAACCTTCACTGTCCCCCAGAGATGAGCAGTCCCGATAAAGGTCTTCCGGAGAGTTTCTATTAGGAAGCTAGAGCCTGAAGTCCTCTCTAGAAAAAGCCCCTATAGTCTGTCAAAGAGCTCATGTGATGATGATTCACTCTTGTCTTTTTAAAGATGCAGGAGAAGCTGCACTTTACCTTCAGTACAAGCGGTTGGAAACCCTTGCTCACAAAATGTGGCCCTGGTCTGAGGCCTTTCTCAGGCACAGTGGTTTTAAAGAAGCTGCACCTCTCTGTTCAAGCATTATCTATGCCACCAATGGGGATGGAAATCCTCTTCCTTGCTAGTGCAGTCTGCTGCCTGAGAGGAATCTACTGGGTGATATGTTATATAGAAAATGTTGGTAGTGCCATCAGGTATCACTGCAAACATAAACATAATCTGCAGCTTCCAGACAGGGGTTGGTATGATGATCATGTAACTCTGAACAGACTAGATGGGGTCATCAAGACACTGCAAACCTACTTTCTTACTTTTTTTATGTTTCAGCCCCAGTAAAAAGAAAGAGATAGGGACCTATCCTATTTACCAGGGCAATTCTAGGCATGCACAGTGAGTTCAAGGCCAGGAGGAGAAACCTACTTTGCCTGAGGTGCCTCAATGGTGAGTACCAGCTGAGCTGAGCCCCATTTGGATTTGCTCCTTCCACTTCTGTTTCACTTGGCAACACCTTTTCCTGCTCCCCACTCTGATCTGGCTCAAATTTCTCTGACACCAGTTATTTCACAAGCTGTTCCTCTCCCTAGTACCTCCAAGTGCTGCATTGTCCAAGGTCAAAATATTTTGACTTAGTTATCAAAAAGCATTTGATATATCTAGTCCAAAATGTAGGTTATTTAGAGGGAAAAACGTGGTGCTGTTGATATGAGAAGGAGGTGGTATAGATGTCTTTCAAACTCTCAGCCCTCTGAGATATGAGAGGCAAGGAGCCAATAATCCCCTTCCAACTGTGAAATATTGACACATCTGAAATGTTTGTCTTGCAGATTTTGCCTAAATATTGATTTATCGGTATTTTGATGCTCAAGGATATTCAGTAAATAGGACCACAAATGTGGCCATGTTTCTGAGTTTATAAACCTGATGAATTATTTGATGTGAGACCTTTTATACTGCAGCCTGTGGTCAAAAGTGAGTGCAGTGATCTCAGCTCTGTTTCTAGTGGTCACATGTCCACCCTACTCATTGGCCTTTGCAGTCCTTTCAGATGACAGGATGACAGCTTACTTCTGGGGGCATGTTTGCAGAATAAATAGCTTTAATAACATGCCTGTCAATTCATGACAAAGTTTTCTTTTTTTTATTCCTTGTACTTTTCCCATTCCAGGAAGAAGCTGAACAATTCTTTACCTTTTGTAATGTAACACATTCTGCCTTTAGAGGGAAATTTCACATTCCAGCTGGAGTTAGTATTGATGTTTGATGTTTTATCAATAAACGGGAAAAGTGGCAAAGATGTTTTTTCTTCTTTGTTCTACTCTCTTAGCTCACCTGTTCACCAGTCTCTATTCCCCTTTTCCTGCACATTATAACACAGCATACCCAGGAGTAGAGGATTTCCACAGGTGAAACTCTCTGCTGCCTATGCCTTATGCAGTCACAGTAAAACATCCAATTCTGCTGCCATACAATCCAGAAGGAAGGATATTTTCCTTCATCTTCTTTGTGGCCTTTGACATAATTAAATTAGAAGAAATTAAAATTATTTTTCTTCATTTGAATCACAGAATCAGTGAATGGTTGAGGCTGGAAGGGACCTCTGGAAGTCAAGCAGGGCCATCTAGAGTCATTTGCCCAGGAGCACATCCAGATGGCTTTTGAATATCCCCAAGGATGGAGACAACCTCACTCAGCAACCTGTGCCAGTGCTCGGTCACCCTCACAGTACGTTTTACCTGTTGGATCCATCTTATCTGGAATTGTCTTCATCCCCTATATCCTATCATTATTTTTATAAACTGCCTTAATAACATGCACTGCTGCCTACTACAACAGGAATGTGATTTTTATGGTCTGTGATGGCTATAAATTTCACCCTTTTCTAAGCATCTCTTTCTCGACATGAACATTTTCATATAACAAAATCAAAGACTACTGCTATACTAAAAAGTCAAAAGTAACCAAGACCATTGTCTGCCCCTAAAGCAATTAGCTTGATGAAAATCTGTGGCTTTCAAACCACATCCAAACACGTTCAAAGTTCCTCTTCAGAATGATCCCTGGCCTGTGCTAACTCTCAAAATGTTTGGGGGACTGCTGGTTGGCATGGACCAAAACAGCGCCAGGCACCATCTGAGTGATTTAACAGTGCAGTTGAATATCCATGTCTGGGGATGCTTCCTGGCACTGTTTAATGTACTTTATAGACACAGCCATAAATTTGACAGGAAAGCTACATTAATGTGGCTGTTAGGTAAACGGGAAGAAACCTTTGACCTTAGAAAGGCTTTCTGAGCTGCTTTGTCATTGAAAGTGTGGCTCTTTCAGGCAGTTGTGAGAAATCAGTACGTGGGTACCCAGCCTGCTGCTACGTTTGCTGAGAGCATTACTGGAGGATTATGCAGAAGGGGGTGGAGAGCCAATGCAAACCTTCTACCTAAATTTAACCTCACAGCTGAGTTAACTTGACTGATATCAAAGTAAGGCAGAATTTCAGACAAATAAAGTGGAGAATTGCAGTGAAGAAGAATTCTTCCCTGTCTCACACCAACTAGTCATTTTCATTCCAGGGCTTCAAAGGGGAAATAAGGCATTCCTGCACACTGGGCTTTGAAGGTGAGCTGCTTTGTGAAAACTCCCTGCAGTGCTGTGCTGCTGAAACCAACAATCTGAAAATGTTAGCTCAGCTTTGCTATAACCTCACTTTCAAGTGGCTGTAGAGGCTAAACACAAATCAAGCAGTTTCTTGAGCTATATCTGAGAACAAAAAAGCAACACAAAACAAAACTAAACAAAAACCTCAACAATCTGAGTTTTGTGTTCCCAGCTGAGTATTAACTTTCAGGCCCTGCTTGCATTTCATTTCATGTCCTCATGAGGCACAGAAACCCTGTCTTTTTTCCCTTTGCCTATGAGCTGGGAAGAGAAACAGGCTCCCAGAAGGGCCCAGTAAGGTTTTCAGCCTGGAAGACTGGAGCTAAGAGGAGCTGGATGAGTCCTTTGAGTTTTGACAATTATGTCTAGGGATGAACATAGCAGGCCTGCTAGGAATGGGTAGGTATAACTCTGCCTTTTATTGTATGTAACACTTGGCCATGTTTCAGTCCTTCAGTCCAACCCTGGCATCACACTACATTTAATGCTTACATAAAAAATATGAATAGATGTTTTGTGATTTGGGCTGATGGTTTTACAAGGTTTTCTCATCTGATGTATCCATACAGAGTCAATGTCACACACAGCAATGCAAAACTGTTACCTTTATTTTCAGCGTAAAGCCCTGTGTGATAGAATTTGTCGTTTGTGTTAGTAATGCAGTTATTAACTTCATGTTAGAAAAAAACTCTTTTGTTGGCTTACAGGAATTATGTAAAAATTATTTGGTGTAAAATATTTCATAATGTTCCTCACTTAGACTCATGTAGGTTAGAAAAGACCCTCAAGATCATCAAGCCCAGCCATTAAGCCAACACTAAACCCTGTCCCCAGGTGCCATCTACAAATCTTTTAAATACCTTCAGGGATGGGGTCTCCACCACTGCCCTGGGCAGCCTGTTCCAATGTTTGTACTGTCTCAATTCACCAGTGTTAAACCTTCCTACTACTTATCATCATTTTCTTTTGAAAACTGCTGTGAACTTAGAAAGGTTTATCCAATGTCCATTGAAGTCAATGGGATATAAGAGATCTTTTAACAGCAAATTAATGTTTCTAGTGGATTAAATGGCTTTAGGTAAATGGCAAATTAAGTAATGTAAATTATCATTAGCCTAAAATGTTATTCTAACATTATTAGTTTTACTATAGTTTCCAGGGCAGGGACTGATCTCAATTACACTGGTGTGAATGCAGATAGCTGTTAACTTAGAGCTACTAAACTTTTCCTTAATGTTTTCTAATGTAATAGATCAGAATCTAGACCCCTTTTTCTTCTTGGTGGGATTTAAAATGCAGGTTTTCTTTGCTGGTTTTCCAGCTGGTATTTCTGGTGCATTCACCAATAGTCACACACGCTATTCTTTATTAGAGTCAGCCTTCTTGAAAAACATGTTTTTTTCCTTTCACCATTCTGTGTGCTCTTTCTTTGGAGAAGAAAAACTGATGTACTTGCACAGGTAACTTTTTACCTTAATTTAAATCCTCACTTTCTTTAAGAAATTATTAAAACCCCACCAAAAACCAACCAAAGCCTTAGGTTTTCTCTCACTCCTATTGAAAAGGGACAAGAAAAACATAATTTCTATCACTATGGAATGACAGTACTTTAATGTCTGTCTTCCTAATAAAATCTAGAGGAAGTTTATTTTCCCTAGGTAGTTTTGTAGGTGCATAAATAACAGGGTTTATAAACAAGTGTCCCTATCCATATGGTCACCCATCTGGTGGCGACGAATCCCAAGAGAGATATCAATTACAGGAAGCAAAAACATAAAGTTAGGGAAAGCTACTAAGACATTAGTTATACACTTTGCAAAAGATAAATTCTGATATGACGATGATAATTAATGTTTTTCTAAAGTGTCTCCCATGTTGAATGATGCTACAGGTACTTTCCAAGGAGGAATTATTACAGATGTGATTTTATGATATACAAGGGAATTAAAAATAAAATAACTTTCTGGGGAGAAGTGCAGTGTTGGGGGGATGAATACTTACATGAACCTTCAGTTAAAGACTTGTCTCCCTCTGCTCTAAATTCAGAGCCTTCCCTTGGACACATGTATTTCCAGTGCAGTGGAAATGAGAAATTAGACCTGTGGGAATAGTGACCTCTTGGGACTGTGTACCCCTGTGTGAGTGGGTGTGTCATGTTTGGACAGCAAGTCCCAGAGTCCCTGTTTTGAATATTTCTTATCTAATTACCTTTCTACCTTCCATCAAACCGACAAAAGAACAGGGGCTTAAGGTCAACATAACACTCTGCAGACACGCTTTCATCTCATATTCGTGGGTATAGCAAGGCTTGACTTTGGCAAGTTGTTTGGAGTGTGTCTGTGCTAATTGCCAGTGTGCTTTGGGAGAGCTGCTGGATGGAGCCTGACAGCTCTTTCTTAAACCTGTCTGCTCCTACACTTGGATTATCTGTGGATCTCAGTATTCCTCAAAAGAAACCAGTCTCTGTAAGGAGCCAGAACAGAGGTGTTTTAAATTGTTTTAAAGCTATGTCCAGAGTTATCCCTTTTTTCTTTTTATTCTTTTTAAATTACAACACCCAGGTGGCTGCACTCTGAGCATAAATGCTCCTGTCAGCTTTCTGCTCAGCACACCTTGCTGCCCCTGGTCTCATTTTGTGGTATGTGATTCTCATACCCAGGGTCCAGACACACAGAAAAGGGTTCTGTGTTTTGCCTACGGAGAATCAGATTCTAAATATCATATATTGGCTTCCAGACATAGGAGTCTTTTATTGGAGCTAGCTTAGGAAGCAAAAAGTACACTTCAGGGAATGAATATCCTCGGTTAGGAAGTGTTCACATCCTTTTCAATGGCAATTGCAAGGTACTGCCACTAACCATTCCTGTCAATTTTTAGTACTTGGATACTATTCGAGTGAGATTTGAGGAAATTAACTAACTAAAAGGCTCTCAACTGAATATTTTGGAACAAGAATGATTAATCTTCCAGCAAGATCTGTAAGAATTTCTGATGTTTAGAGTGTTTAGATTGGTAGTCATGGGGAAGATTTTCAAAGGTCAAGACAGAAGAGGAATGCAGAATCTATCCAGGGAAAGATTGGAGTTTGCTATATAAGCAAGTTAAGCTTATATCAAATCTAAAGGGAGGTTAACATTATTTAAATTTTCAGTGCTGAAAAACAAATGACTATAAAGTATACTTTGCTGCCACAGTGGCGCACTACACATGCAATGAAGATTAGGGAACTCAAGGTATTACTGTAGGTATGCATGGTTATTGCAAAACTTTTGATCAGAATTTAAGTTTCTGTAAGATTTTTTGGGTGCAGTTAGCTTGTATAATCCAGATGTCTACATTAAAAGAAGTTATAGCAAATCACATTTCTCCTGTGATTAGTGGCTATAAAGGCTGTAACATATCATCCCAAACACACAGTGTTCCAGGGCCTTTGAGTCAAGTGTGATCACTTTATCAGCAAAAAGATATGTACTCATAGCTGTCAGTGCTGGTAACTCAGTTTGGAATATGGCAGTCACACTGTGCTGTGCTCTGCTGGCACTTTATTGCCAGCACTAACAATTCAATAACACCTCCATAACCCTATTGCCATTTGCTCATCCCCGAAGTTACACCAAGAAAATCTGCTCTGCAGAAAATGTGCTTGTAGGGGTGGAAATTGGCATCATGTGGAGATGCTGGAACATAACCTGAAGACAATATGGATAAAAATGGGACACCACCTTTATTGCCAGTATTGACACAGGAAAAAAAATCCGAGCTGTGTGTATGCAGTGGGTTCAGATATGAGAGCTGGCTCTTGGGGAGATGACACTGGGAGTCAGAATGGATGTATAAGTACACGCTGGAGCAAACACGGCCCTGAAACACATCCTCCAGACCCTTGGTGGGGTCATCTGTGTGGCACTAACTGTGGAAAACTTCAGCTCTGGTTATCACAGTGTGGGCACTGGCTTGACTTTGTAGTGCTGGAAGTAGTGAAATGAAAAAAACCCCAAAACCTTGGATTTTAAACTGAGCTTATTTGATATGAACGTCACTGGCTTGCAATGCTTATGGAGCGCCAGTCATTCTGAGGTGCAGAAGCACAATATAAACAGCAATCACAGAGAACTTTTAGGACTAAAATTATCTACGGCAAAATAGGTATAATGAGATACTGAACAAAGAGAAATTTGTTCTCACATTGTTAGGAGGGGTGAAGGGGTTGAATCTGTGTCTCTAAATAGCATGTTATTTCTTATCAGCCTGAAAGACATCTAGAGATAGCTCAGCTGTTATAATATCCATATTTCATAATGAACATAGTATGAATCCTCATCTAAATGTGTTACTGATTGTGATGGTACAGTTTCAATTGAGCTTTTAATTCTGTTTATTTAAGTATGATTATTTCATATGGGTTTGTAACAATTACACATGCAGACTGTGCTGGGCATGTTGCATTCTCCCTCAGAATTTACCTGAAGATGTGAGGTGAGAAGTGTGGAGTTAAAATCTTCAGAGAATTAAGGGAGAATTGGTAGATGAATAGAAATCCTTATGAGAAATCCAGATAATAATCCAATAACTCAAGTAGGAGGAAACCTTTGTGGCACAAAAGAAACCTACTGATGCTCTCTGACCGTGTTGTTGATTTTTGAGATGTTTGTGTTTAATAGTAAAGAAGCTGCTATAGCAGTCTACCGAGGAAAAGGCAAATGAATCATGTCTGGGATTTCAGGGTCTGGGGAGGAGGTGAGTAACCTTGAACACCAACTTGTCTAGTTTAGCTAGAAACAAGCATTTTTCTGCTCAAAAGGCTTATTTGTGGACAAAACATCAATGTGATTCTTTATAACATTGATTTTTCTCTGGGAAGCTGAGACAGTAAGGAGGATATTATCCCATGAGTGGTAAGGGCCTCAGATTACTTGAGTTTTGACACTAGCAGCCTAACTGAAGGAGTCCAGTGTGGGGCTTATTTATGAACAAACCTGAGGGACAGAGCAGAACAGTTTAGCTGCAATTTTCTGAAGAGAAGCAGAGCAGTATGTACAAAATGCTGTCTCCAAACCTGAGTGGCCAACTGTGAGGTGTACAGGAGTGAGAAGTAGTGAATTAAGTCATGAGCTCTTCACAGCTATAAGGGTCATGATAATTCTGATACCTGGGAAAGAAGCATGGAAGTGTCTTCTCAATTAATTGTGTATTAATATATTTTACCCAGTTTTGTTACTTACAATCTCTTTTTGTCTTATTCCCCCTTCCCCTGCAAATGTTCTGTTTATTTTTAGGAATTACTGACTTAAGGATCCAAGGGCCCCCCACTGCTAAGTCCTGCAATGTGTGATTTACCATTTCGGCAGCTTCAGTCCAAAAACTTGGATTACTGTCACCTGACAACTTGATTTCCCTAATAATGTTATGGAATCGTATGAAAAGTCTTTTAAAAGTGGATTCTGCACATCCATTTGCCACATGCTTACTGAATCTCCATAAAACTGTGACTGGATTGGTAAAACAGAATTTCCCTTGACAACTTTTATCCAGTGCATTCTGTTTATCCATGAACAAAGTGATCTTACTCTTCGTTAAAGCTTCAACCCTCTTGTGAGTGATGGAAGCCAGACTTACTGGTGTGTCTTTCCCAGGAGAAATGACCTAGAAGGTTTGTTATTGCTTCTACACTTGTTTTTCTGCAATTGTATCACCGGATTTATATCACAATCTGGAGATAAAAATGTCAAGGGGTGCAGTGTGGAATGTCATCATCTGTGGAGTGACATCCTCATGTGGACAATACTGTAGTAGTATGTTGGTATGGACAGATCCTACAGTTCCAGTATGAGGAAACCATGTTTCCATTCTGCTGGAAAAATAACCAAAATGGTGATGATGTGTGCTCTGAACTTCACAAGTGGTCAGTGGTACAGAGTCCAGAGTAAAGCAGGCTGCCTTGGGTTTCATAAGGCTGAAATTTCTTCCTCTGGGTGTAAAACCTCTCCACCAAATTGGAGAACTGAATGAGTAGAAGTCTGTTTCACCTTCCCATGGGACCCTGCCTCTCTTGTCTGAGGATTCCTACTTGAAGGAAATGAATACCTCGTTTTATGTAGATTTTATTTCAGAGACATTCTTCTAAGCAGGAAAATTACCGTCTTTTTTTGACAAAACCCAGACTATGAGTCTTTAAGTGCCAGGGCTGGGGATGTGTTCAGCACCAGTGGAGCCAAGAGTGGCCCTTTCCCTTGGTAGCCCCTTCCCTTGGGTGACTGTGGGGAGAACCTGCTGGGAGCACCATGGGCAGACCTCGTTCAGGGCTGACTTCTGGCCCAGGGGAGTGGCTGTGCCCCACGGCTCTGCTCCTCAGTCCTGCCCCAGCTGTGGCTGGGCTGGATTGCAGCCCGGCCTCGCCTGGCTGTGGCTGCTGCTGAGACAGGCTCCATCCCTGAGCCACAGGGGAATGGCCTGGCCTGGCCTTGTCCATCCCCATGCCCAGCCCCACAGAGATGCCTGATGCTCTCACCTGGGGCTGTGGGGAAGGATCTGGCTTGTGAGGCCCTGCCCTGCCCACCCCGTGGGGCACCCCATGCTCCCAGCCCTGGGAGAACCACTTACCCCATGATACCTTAGCAGTCAGTGGAGAAAAATACACATCATTCAGCTTTTATAAGTAAAATATCAGAGGCATCTGTGAAGAGTTTAGGACACTGCATAGCCAGTTTTCCATAGTCCAGTGCAAGAGAGACATCAGCAAGCTGGAAGGCATTGACCACCGAGATGGTCCATCTGGAACTTCTGCCCCGTCAGCAAGGCTGTGCCATTTCCATCCTTGTAGGGTTTTAAGACACAATTGGATAAATCCCAAAGCAACCTGGACTGATCCCATAACTGATACTGCTGGAAACTGGGCTGGAGACACCCCAAGATCTTTACCCAGGTTTCTATAATTTTAAGTTATTATTAGTCATAAATTTTAATAATGAGACCAACCAACTAAAAATGGATCTGTGCTCAGCAGAAAATGACACAACTTCAGCATTGTAGACAGTTGCTTTGTTTGACTTTTTTTCTTGACCCTTATTTGGATTCTTATACTTTGATGGAATATTGCATTTCTCAATTATGACATGTTTCAGGTTCAACAGCATGTGACAACAATGGTGTCTAGCCCTTAAAAAATCAAGGGGAAGTGTAAATTTGCTCAAAACCTTCTGTTCTGGACTTTTTCATAGAATATTCTTTGAAGAGTTTTGCTTTTATACCGTCTGACATAGTGTTTCATTCATCTGAAAAGTGATATTTATTTAACATCCCAAACCCACAGTTTTTATATATCATATATACAGTGAGACAAGTCTTTAGCAGCATAAATCACTGTGGCTGTGAAATCCATGGAGGTATATTAATATCAGAAATGGATGTGACCATTACATATCATCTCTGCATATCTATGTAAGACCTATCTTGGTCACATACAAAATCTCATTTAAGGCCTCATTTCACTTGGGTATTTAATAGTTGCCAAAATTTAAGCATGTCATTCAGTTGATTGCTTAAGGATTCATTGCATATTTAAGCACCCTTCTGAACTGTGATAAGGAAAATAAGTAAGGGGTATAAAGGATAATTTTAAATAGTGTATTGTGGCTACCAGCATACTGGACTGCTCTGAAATGTATACGCTCCTTCCCCCTATTTAAAAAAAAAAAAAAAAAAAAAAAAAAAAAAAAAAGAAGAGAAAAGGGAAAAAGGAGAAAAGTGTAACTTCTCTGCAGGGCTTCTGGTGCAAGATTTGTAAAGTCAGTAAATCCCTTTGCTGTTTGCTTTGCAGTTCAGTACCTGCAGTTTTCAGCTGCTTTCCCTGTAACACAGACCTGTTCTTTGCTGCTTGACCTCTGTTTCTCCCTTTACAAGCTGCTCTTTTTCAAAAAGTCCTTCTGCTTGAAAGATTGTCAAGTGCTGGGGTTTCTATTTTCAGCTTGCAGTTAAAAACTCTTTATTATTTTCACAATGCCTCCCTTCTTGTGAATTTTATACCACACAAAGCCCATGTAATTCCTATCACAGGAATCCTGGTAAAACACTCATCAAATTAGGCCAATTGAACGTAAAACCAAACCCTATCATATCTTAGATTTCATTTGGAGCAATATTCTTGAGGAAGTGAAAAAGAAAATTATACAAGAGATGCTCAAAAAATAAGCACAGGGATTTTTTTTTTTTTAATAGCAGTACAATATTGTCCTTCCACAGTTGTTATGGCACAGTCCAATTTGCTAATTAGAAGAGAAACACAGGAAGATGTCAGTGTGATCCAATACCCCCATGGGCACCTAAATGTTGAGCTACTTGGAGTGGACAGAGATATAATTAACTATATGGCAAATATGACATTGTAAGAGCAGGAATTCCTGTACAAACAGATGAACCAAGACCTGAATGCAGGACATTACATTGTAGGGCCTTGTTCCTGTTTGAAATGGCTGACAAATTGCTAATAGCTCTTGCATCCATGCAAAGGGATCCATTATTTTGAAACTCTGTGTCCAGAAGCTTCACCAGTGCCCAGCGAGTCTTCCTCAATCATCATTTCAGTTTTACTCAATGAAGAAAATGGCAATTGTCCAAAAAACATGCTTTGCTAAAACTTCACACTCCGGATGTTTTTGTTAGTTCCAGTTATTAAAGGATTATACTAATTTTTGTAGCTCATCCAACTTATATTTGTTACGTTTTCTCATTTCAACTATGTACTTCAATGAACAGGAGACTAAGGTGCCAACTGGTTGCCTATGATTCATCTTCCTTTCAAGCTGTTCTGTAGAGTACACAGGATGTGGAAATCCTCAAAATCGTTTTTCTAACATAGGATTGTTAAGTGTTGTAGAAGAGAGTGTGAGCCAGTAACTGTGACATGAGAGGGAATTTAGAAGTTCTACTTCCAGTGCTTGATTGATCACTAGAAACTGTCAAAAATCTTCAAGGACTTTAATTTCTCCCCACCTAAACTCCACCTCAGGGAGGCACAATAGTTAACCATGTCTTCTCCTCTTTCATTATGATTTTCGTGTTGCTGCTATATTTGTAAATCTATAGAACAGCTCAAGGAATGAGTTCTAGTCTTTGTTGCCTTACTCAGCCTTGATCAAATCACTCACCAAATGATGCCAATACTGTGTTACTACTTGAATTTTATATAATGAGAAAAATACATGAGAAAAATTTGCGCTAATTTATCCCTTGAATCCAGACCATGCATTTGAGACTATTTTTTCAGCAGAACTGCTTTTTTATTCTGTCACCACTTGACTACCATTTTTATCTCCTGGCATTTATGTGATGTCAGCATTTCATCCACACAGTGGGGGAAAATATTTACTCTGTTTGCTGCATCATCTTGCTCTCAGTTACAGCAGATGGGTTTCCATCTCTTTTCCACTCAGGGGTGTGTGAGAGCAGATTCAAATGAGCCTAAAGGATCAGCTCAGCTCTGCTGAACAAATAACTTTGCTTGTGGACAACAGTAGCTACGTGTGAATGCATGTAAGAATAAATCAGTATTAAGATTACAAGATTTAGGGGCAGTGAAGTTATCTTTTTCTTCTGCTGGAACATGTGTCTGAATCAAATGGTTCCATTCATTCAGATGGCTGTAATAACACCAGTGAGGAAGCTCAATATGTATTTCACTGCAGGATAAAGTGATTGGAAGAGGTTCTTTTCTTTCTCCCTTATTGTTGTTACAAGAGATTGAAGAAGTTTGTCTGAAATTGTGTCAAAAAAAAAAAAACCTCATAGGAAAGATATATTGGAATTGCAGTATTGTGATTTGGATTTTTGACAAAACTACTTTGAAAAATAAGTTTGAAATTTTCTATTTTATTATTTTGTGGTGAGGTTGCCATTATTTTGATGTTATTTTAAAATAAATGAGAGAAGAAAAAAATGCCACATTTATGACAGTGGCATTGCTACAATTGGCTAAATTACTTTCCTGGGGTGGTGGTGGAGTTGTGAGGAATGTTTACAATCTTCAGTGGTCCCAAGACTTACTGAAATATATTGAGCAGAAGAAGTGTTCCCTGTCTCCTGTTACATTGAAACTAACTGATGCTTTGGAGATTGAAGTTATGAGTTGATTTAAACCTACTCTAAAATGTAGGCATTTCTAAAAGCAAACACAGACTTTTGATTCATAACAAAAGTAAGAAAAAAAAAAGTAAAAGTAAACGTCAGTCTATAAATGTGCTCATTAACTAAATCTTGCAGTCTGCTGAATGTGGGACACTTGAGCACAGCAGGTATTCTGAAAGCCAATGCATTGTTTTATATGGGGCTTCATAACTGGAGGTGGTGCTTCTGGAGGAGATTTGTATCTGCTGGAGAAAGATTATTCTCCTGTTTAGAAAGAATTATAAACTTACCAAAATAAGAAATCTGGCCATTCACCTTCTTGGCAAAAGCCTCTGGAAATGATTGATGGCTCACAGTCCAGCACAAACACAAAGGTCTGCCAGTGCTGTAAATCCCTCTGTTGCCTGTACACCCAGATGAAAACCTCAGTGCTGCTCCTGTAGTCCTTGTGCTAACACAGAAGGCTCACAGCATTGGCAGGAACAGCAAGCCGACTGATACAAACTAAATTTGCTTAACTAAATTAAATGCATGACTACACTAAGAGGACAGAATTAAGGGCCTTCAGAAAATGTAAAGAAGAGGGAAAAAAGTATAGACTGGTTTCCCAGAGGGGAAAAATAAGACAAAATTTAAAGGCAGACATCAGGAATGATTTTTTTTTTTTTAATATAATGTGCATATGCACTGAATGCTTTTTGTTTTTAACACATAATCTGGATTTGCCGTTGCTTGGAGGGTGGGCAGGGACAAGTCAGAGAAGGATCTGTGCTAGATGAAAATAGAAAGCTTTCAAAGATTTAACCATGCGGTAGAGGCGAGAAAATGCCCTTCTTTCCTTTCAGTAATACAAGTCTGAGAACCACAAAGTGGCAGAGAAGAAGTTGGAAAGAAAATGCACAGTAATTACCTTGGCTTTGTGGTTCTGTGGGGATTTTTTTGCAGGGTCAAGTTCTCCAGTTTCACTCTTGTGAAAATTATCCCTAAATATTAAAGATCCCAGTGTGTCAGCCACTATTGTCTGTGTTTCCTTAATTATGCTACACTTGACCAGATAGAGAAACTGTCCCTGATACTGCCTTGGTTTGGACTGCTTCTGAAGAAATTCCTGAAGAAGGGAAATCCAAAGGGATCATATCCTTTTTCCACTGATCATGGTATTTCTGACAGCTTCAGCAACTTCCTTTTTCTTTTTTTCTGCCTGTAGAGTGGAAGAAGTGGTTCATGCTCCTGCCCTATTTCCCTCAGCACCCCTGCAGGAGAAGAGCTATTCAGTGTCAGGTTTTTCCTGGACTCCAGGGTTTCTCACTTCTCCCACCTGCTCTCTGGCAGTCCTGCAGCTGGAGTTGCACTGCCTCCAGCAGGACTTTACAGACACAGAGTCACGATAGCAAAGAAATGGAAAATCTGGCTGCCCTAATAATATCCCCCATTTTCTCCAAGGCTGAGGGCTGGCTGATGGCTCCTCTAGAGAATTTATCCCCTCTCTCCTCTCTGCTCAGATTTCCTTTTTCATCCATTGGCCTTGCCTTGAACTGAGAGCAGATTTGGCCATAGACCTGAACCATGAAAGAGCAGCAATAGAAAACGAGAAACCTAATCTTCCACCTGACTGTGAAAGGTGGGAGCAATTCCAGGCTGTTATCTCTGGAGTCTGGCCAATTTTCAACCTGGATATATGAAATGTGTTTATGAAATCATTCACATGTTGATTTTTTGGAAGAGTACTCTGACATGTAGCTCTTCTAGCACTTCCACAAAGTGGTGAAGTGGAAAAAATTAAATCTATATTTAATGAATTAAAATTTCACCCACTGTAAGCAATTCTGTCTCTAATGCAACCAGCTCTTTCCAAGTTTTCAATGAAAAGTCATTTTCACCTGACATTTATCTCTTGAGTAAAGCTGTGCTTGAGATCTATGTGTTTTCATGCTGAGATTGTCAACAAACTGAAAACAGGAAAGTTTGGCCTTTCCAGTGGGACAGCAACACAGAATTTATTTACAGAAGTAAAGCAGAGCAAAAAGAAATTGTATGTGTACTCTAAGTTATGGGAATGACTGTGATGGGACATCTGGTACTTTACAGTGCAGATTGCGAAGTCACTGTGCTGTATCATGTTAATCCTCACAAGTAAATGCTCCCTTACTGTTTCCTTTCCTGCATTAGTTATTCTCCTGCTTGCTGTCCTTGCATATGGGAAGAACAAATCCAAGGACAAAATGTTGAGAAGCAATTTGATTTTGGAGACGCTTTGTCAAGCTCTATCCCCAGAACGTCTGTAGTGTGGGAGAGGAGTGCGGCTGTGCTGTATGGCTAAATCACATACTTTAACATCTCAGCTTCACTTCAACATGACATGACTTCAGGCAGACCCAGAATTTCATATGGGAGCAGTTAAATAACTGAGAATATCTAAAGCAGAGCAGAACAAAATCAGGCAGTGAGGGGTAAATGCCTACAGGCAGGCCAAATCTAGAGAAGAAAGAAAATTGCAAAGCCGTATATTCTGCATAACAAAAGAAATGTGCTTGTGATGAGTGCTGGCTAAACTTATACCAGTTTTGGGTAGGAGATAACAATTATTGCCATTGTAATCCTGGATAATTCCTCAGTATAATTATCAGCCTTACTAAAGTTTATTATGCATGTGGTGGCTGGGGATTTGAGAAGTCTGGACAGTTTTGTGCCTCTGGATCAGGGTAGCATTTCGCATTTTGGGGTTTGTTTTAATCTGTTGTTTCAAAAAGCAGATTATTTCCAATTTTAATTTCAAAGAGGACTCTTCAGAACAGATAAGTAAACTTACTGTGGGCTGATAGTCCATATCCATGTTTGAAAAAAATTGTTTCAGTTTTATTGCAGAAGAGGGACATTTGTAATACTGATTACTGTGTTTACTTCTCAACATTGTTTCTGCTAAACATGCATTTGCTGTTTAAGAGAACAACCATCTGTGAATTTCTGAATTTCATTAAACAGATGATAAGTGTTTAGTGATAATGATTTCATTAAACAAATGCTAGTATTTTGTTTTCCACAGGATTAATACATTTCATACACAAGAATTATCATAAACTACTATGGACTTAAACAATTTGCAAACTGGAAATAGTCCCAGAATTACATAATTCATTGAGTCAGTTCAGATTAATTAAGAAAAACAGGTTACACATCTTAATTTATTATGAAAATGTCCTCTGAAATTCAACAAGAGACAAATGTAGGGGGTTTTTTTTGTAACTTTTGCAATTTGTTTTGGAAATAGCTGGTGCTGCTTTTAACATCACTTTGTGTGACTACAACTTTTTTTGTAAACACAGCTCTTGTCTCACAAGTATTTAAATGAAAAATTTCTTTGCGTCTTTGAGTTAAAGTTTCCATCAAAAAGGCATATAAGCAGCCAAAAGCCATTTTGATGCAGTTGTAAAATGAGCAAATGTTCTGCTTCTGCTTTTCATAGCTGTTCAGGTGACGGTGAGGGTCTAACTGAGACATCAAATCAGGGATACTCACTAAGGGAGCAAACTGAAAGGTGGGCACCAACAGCTGCAAGTGCTGTATAGGAGTCCTAAAGGAGAGCAAATGGTGGCAAAGAGCATCTGCCAGTACAGGGAAAAGGGAATCTTGAAGGCTGGAATAGCTTTCTACTGGTGTCTGCCCACATTTACAGAATTCACTTCTCTTCTCTGCCATGATGTAGCTGCTGACAGCAACAATGGAAGTTTGAGATGGCCTTGGTTCCATTCCTTGACTTCCAACTCTGCTCTCATCTGCAAAAGCCTAAGCAAGAAATACCTACGTCTTCCTACTCCTCCTTGCATTTCTGCCCTGAGAGCACTTCCCCGAGAGGATCTAATGAGTAGAACAGCTGAAAAAAGTTTACATTCACATCTTCCCAGGATTTCCATCTGATTCCACCTTTATTCCCAGTTTTTAGCACAAATTTTTGTTCTTAATCAGTAGCACATGGCCCTGTGTTCAGTCCAAGTGAGTGTCACCCATTTCTAGTGTGGCAGGACTCAGACAAACCACAACTCCTCTGGATCCACACAGTCCTGATCTGTGCTGGTCACAACTTCAGCTCAATGGAGAATTTCAATAGATATTTTATGCTGTGTTCAGTAGTTAAAATATTAATGGTGAGTCTGGAGGAACTCTGGAGAACTTCCCTAACAGCTTCTCTTCAGTGTGACACCTCCCTGCTGAGTGCAGTATCTGACCCCTCAACTAAATCCCCCCCCTCTCTACAGATGTTACACTGATTCTCCATTTTTCTCTCTCACTAATGTTTTCCCATGTGACACCATGTCTAATGCCCTGGCTAAATGCAGACAGATTTCATCTACTGCGTTTCCTTTGTCTGCGCAATCAATTCTGCTATCAAAGGGAGATATATGATTATTTGAGCATTATCTAATCTTGGTTAACTATTTAGCATTTTATTTCATTTTCTGTTTACCTCATGTAACTAACATTCCTCATTTTTAAATTTTTTTTAAACCTATTGAGTCTTGATGCCAAAGCTTTGGGACCGTATCTTATTCCAATCATTTCTTTTCTGCCTTGCTTAAAGACAAACTGTTCTCAGGTACACAGGTATACTGACATAAGCCCTTCTTCGTCACTGAGCACATCTTCACCTGGCAGAGCTCCTGGAATCTAAGAAGAGGGCAGCTCAACCTGCCCACTTGACTCCTTTCCTTAGACATGGAGCTTTCCTTTTCCACTACCTCTCATCATCCCTTTGCCCTACGCTTGGTGCCATCCTCCCAACAGAAAATGAAGACATTCAGCCCCCAAGGGCCACAAGCAGCACAGAGAAGTGTTTTATCTAGTGCTTACCAGGAGTGAAAGTTCTTTACACTCTCTCTGCAGCTGTAGAGGAATGCTGTGCTATTTTTCTTTATGTAAACAGGCCATTCTTTACATTCAGCTAAAGTAATCTCAAACAGCATTTTGACTGCAAAAACACAGAGGACTTCCCAGACTTAGATGAAAGTAGTTCGTGGAGGTTTATATAATTCTTGTTTGAATTCATTATACATGCATGGAATCATGAATCTTGCAAGAACTTTTCTAACTATGCATTTTGGTGCCTAAGGAATACTGTTCTGCAGAGATAAAAGCCCAAATCCAGCAGACCCTTGTACCAGAAGTTCTTATCTAATTTTCAACATTTATAGAAGGATAATTACCTTCCTCCTCTCACCCACTACTGTTTTAACAAGGAGTTGGATAAACTTCTTTTTCTTCAATGAGATGTAGCAAAAGTTTGAGATGCAGTTAACCCTGTCTGGTAATCCCAGTTCCCTCATTGGCTCATGCTGGGATTCTTATAAGGTCATTTATCTCAGCATTTTCAAGGGTCTTTGACAGGCCAGTTGCATTCACTGATTTCTAAGTCTACTGGGAGAAACTAAGGACTCAGATTCAGTGCTCCAAAGGTGACCTCCAAGTGAGGTCAAAGAGTCAAGCGGATGCCAGGTCCTGGTTGTCAGCTTATGGCCACTGTGGCATACGCTGTCCAAAAACCCTGGGTGTACACATGCACTAAATAACAGTAAAAATAGAAGTGATGTATACACTGTGGGCTGGAGCATTCCAATTTTTCATACTTTCATGGATCAGGTGAATGAAGGAAAATAGGAAATAATTACTCTGCTGGAGTCTGAATCAATCTCTCCCCATTCTCTATGAGACCTGGAAATATTTGGCTCTTGCAAATAATCTCTAACCAGATAGGTCACGCTATTAAAGTCAATGGCTCCTTTTGTGAGTAAGGACTACTCAGCAGGCAAAACACTTGCTGGCCTGATTTCTAAGTCTTAAAATGTTCAGAAGAAAACACAAAATGTTTTTAATAATTTCTTGTTGCTCCAATTCACATTTTTCTACAGAGTAAAATTTTATTGTTAGTTGCTATTTATTAGGAAAAAAAAAGAGAGAAATATGAGCAGGACCCAGATGGCATTGCGCTTTTTACATAATTGCAAAATACTTATGGTTCAGGCAATTCTCATTATGTACTAATAAAACTTGTGTAATCCTGTCACTGCACTGTCAGTATGATTATTGCATCTGTTTAACAAAAAAAAAAAAAAAAGTTGAATAACAATAATAAAGAAAAGTAGATTAATGGTTTCCTCAACAGAGACACAAAGTGACAAAGGTCCTGCCACAGATGATGTTCTCAGCATACAAGAAGACAGGATGAATTGTAGCATCAGTGTGAAATACTCTGGAGAAAAGCAAGAGGTATGACAACAATCAGACAAGATCACAGGAGCAGTTAAGCCAGCTAGAAAAGATTTGTACCATGTCCCTTGTGAACATGCGAAACCAGCACTCAGAACCTGCTGTGTTTCTTTTCTTTGCCAAGCAGAGAACAGTAACACCTGAGAGCATCTTTGTAATATGTGGCTTGGTTGTGTAGAATTTCTGGGACATGAAGAAATAATCAAAATATAACAGGAACAGTAAAAGAAAAGCAGAGTGTTCTTGCAGCATCCCAGAAAAAGACATCACAGATTTAGCCACACAGGCTGTGCAGGAAGGAAAGGAGACTCACAATTCAAACCCTGTGATGGCTGAACAAACAGGCAGTGAAACTGCAAAGTGCTGCTTGAGGGCTGGTGGGTGTCAGCAAGGAGACAGCGTCGATGGCCATAGAAGTGATAGTTATGATCACCACACAAAACCACTACAGTCACCCTCAAATCAAGAAAAACTGTGATGGCTACAGCCTGTACAAGCCTGCGTGAGGATCTTTCCCTGAATCTTGTTGACAGACTGTCTGCAGACTACAGTGACCTTTGCTGAACTCTGACATCTGGTAGGAGTGGCTGCCTGTGTGGGGGAGTGCAGACTGTCTCTTCACTTACACCCTGGAGCTTTGTCACAGCTGGTCACAGCAGTCTCCAGCTTCAAACTTCCAGGGTTCAGCCAATCTGCTGCAAAACCCTGAATGGAGCACCTTGAGGAGCAAGCTCCTGTATGTTGTTGAGATTTTGCGTCCCCTGGTAGTTGAGGAAGTGTTAAAGCAGAGCGTACCTATGTGCAGCAAGGCAGAGCAGGTGCCTGGAGCTCTCTGCAGCCATAGGAGCAATGTCAGGGACCTCTGATGCCCTGACACAACTGCAGACTCAAAGCGGAAGCCTCTCCTTGGTTTCAGTCAGCCACTGCCTAGGAATCCCTCCAGGGAAGCAATTTTTCCTGGAATCCATGTTAATCTCATCACTCCTTTGCATACTGCTGGCTTTCACACCCTGTCCACCTAAACCATGCCAGCCTCACAAACCACGGGAGCCTTGGTGGCCTTGGAACACCTGCTGACCTTTCCAAGCATTCAGGAGCACATTCAGCCTTTGTATAATTCCCAAGGCATCCAGTTCATCCTGTTGATATTCACATGCTGCTCAGGTCCTTAGCTACAGAGGGAGACCTAAAGCAAGATTTTCAAAGGTTTTTTCTTCTGAGCACAGCTGAGATCTTACAGGTGAAACACCTGGAGCCCAGCCAGTGTCTCCTTTCTAGCGTGGTCATGGCACTGATTTATCATGCAGGAGGTGTGCATTCAGCCTTTTATTCTTCACAGGTTTTTGAACCCCTGCTCCAGGCAAGGAGTCTACCACAAGGCTATTCAGTGCTTTGGTGTTAATTTCATGTTGTTTGTTTTGGTGCCATTCCAAACTTTTAGGAATGAGTATCTTTAGAGTGCAGTTAAGTCATCTACTTCTTTGTGTGTAGATATAGGACTTTTTCTTTTTTTTTTCCCTGGGCTATGAAAGCTTTGGCTTTTTTGGTAAGTCAAAAAAGATGCAGGAAAATGCCTGGATATTATCTGGAAAGATTTGGTAACTTCCTGTTGAGGAATCCAATAAGATCTTTCACTGATTTTTGGGAGAGTTTGAAAAAGCCTATGCTTCATGCAACAGCTGAAGACAGTGATTTTTTTTATAAAATATGAGTTGCTACTTACTATAGATAGTTCTGAAAATCCAATGCGAGTTTTTTCAATGATGCCTGAACTTGAAATTTGTGTACAGGAGGAGACTTTGGCAAAACACGGAGACTGAAAAAAAAATTCCAGTATAAGAAAAGGACTATGAGTTCTACATAAAGCACTTATAAATAAAGTCACAATAGAATACCATGACAACTAAGAAAGAAATGAGATGAACTCTCCATTAGAAAGGACAAATCATATGATATCTTTATTATAAGTTTTACAATCTCTATTTTCTCTTACAGTGTCATAATACACAATCTTGGTTAAAGCACCAAGGAACTGTTATTTTCCTCCATATAAACCCCATTGACTTTCAGGGAAATTTCACTGGGAAAATGTCTTCTATATGTAAGCAAAACAAAATATTGCTCTTTAAAACAGTGTATTTGGCCTATAAACAAGCAAATAAAAAACATTTAATCCACAACCAACCACAAAATGAACACTTAGAGCTAAGCACAAAAGTCTCAAAGCAGAGAAAAATCACCAGAGGTCAATAGCAGGCAAAAAAATTTGAACAATTGCTGCAAAATATTAACACTTTCCTATAAATCTGCTGCTTCTACTTTCTCACCTCTGTGCTGGTTTTGGCTGGGGTGGAGTTAATTTTCTTCACAGTGGCTGATATGGGGCTGTGTTTTGGATTTGTGTTGATAATACAGAGATGTTTTTGTTATTGCTGAGCAGGGCTTACACAGAGCCAAGGCCTTTCTGCTTTTCGTACGGCCTCGCTGGGGAGGTGATTGTGGGTTCAGGGGAGCCAGAACAGGTGACCCAAACTGACCCAAGGGATATTCCAGACCATGTGACATCATGCTCAGTATATAAAGTTGGGGGAACAAGGAGGAAGGGGGCACATTTGGAGTGGTGGTGTTTCCTTTCCCAAGTCATCATTACCTGTGATGGGGCCCTGCTCTCCTGGAGATGGCAGAACACCTGCCTGCCCATGGGAAGCAGGGAATTCATTCCTTGTTTTATTTTGCTTGTGTGTATGGCTTTTGCTTTCCATATTAAACTGTCTTTATCCCAACCCATGAGTTTTCCAGCTTTTACTCTTATAATTCTCTTCCAGATCCCACTGGTGGGGGCTGTGAATGAGCAGCTGCCTGGAGCTTGGCTGCTGGCTGGGGTTAAACCATGACTTCCCTCTCGTGTTAGAGCCATGTGCTAGTCCTGGTGTTTAGGGCATCTCTATTGCCTTTTTACTCAGAGCAGCCTGTGATCTTAAATATCTTCAAGTTCTTTCACACATGTAAAAATGACTGTTGCAAAAATCATATTTGTATTTATATTTGTGCTCTTTAAAATTCCTAGAAGTTCTGTCTCTCCTCACATATTTTGGTATATTGAGTTTCCAATACCAGGTTACAAAATACAGTCCATGTGTTGGACTCCAGTTAATGAGGATTTTCAGTCCTCTAGGACATTGTGCCCGACCTCTGTCTGACAATCCAAAAGACCTGAATCTCCCAAGAGTCCTTTTCTATACTTGGTACCTGAGTGAGATATCTGAGATGGGCTGTCACATCTCAAAGTTCTATCAGCACCTTTGTTTCAGCAACAGAATCCCATTCCTACAGCGGGATCCATCTCCCTGTGTTCAAGTGTCAGTGATGTCAACATCCTTGTTGAAGCTTGTTGCCTGTTCAGTGGAGACCCATTTGATAGTCAGTGACATTTAGAGCATGATTCATCGGATCAAATGTCAACAACACTTTTAAAAATCAACAGACCATGGTTTAAGCTTCCTTGATTAGTTTGGGAGCCCATGGTGATTTGTACTTATGGACATATCTGGGTAAGGTATGTATATCCCACCCTGTCTCAAAGGAGACATTGTATTTCCATAGAGGTTTAAGGCACTTAGTCCTTTTCTCTCTCTCTCTCATCTCACAGATTCCCTCCAACACACTCCTCAGTGCTGGAAGACATAGATGAAGAGATGGTTACCCACTCCTTTAGGATCACAAATGAGCCACCCTCGTGCCTGTGGACTGCAGGTCTCTGTTCTTTGTGAACCAAATGTGTGTGTGCAAGGGAAGGGGCAAGGAAGGAGAGGACATAATTAATATGTTCTGCCCACTGATATAGAACTTTTTTTTGAACTTCATACTTGCTGTTGACTACCCAATTTAAAAAGAATTATAATGACAAAATGACCAAACCGTTTTACTGATTATTACCTTTAAAAGTTAGAAGAAAGGCACATTGATAGGAGGTTTCATATTATAGTTAAGAAACTTATTTTTCTCTTTATTGTTTCTCTCTAGCTTTCTCACTTTTTTTTTTTTTTGCAATTATTTTGATTAAATTTACCCCATGATCTTATTTTTTCCTTGAAAACCTAATAGCAGGTTAAAAAATAATCGAAGCTGGTAGGGCAAAGAATCATAGGGTTTACTGGTTTCTTTTTTTCCTTAAAAATTATAGTGGTAGGATTTTAAATACTACATAAAACACCAAAATTACTCTGAAATGGTGTAAGAAAATGCTGCCCTAAATTAGAAATTTACATCTATTCTTGCCTCTATGTGCTGATCCATTTTTAAAGCACTTGCAAGATTTGTTGTTATTTTGAGTCTAGAAAATAGACTCCAGTTCTCTTGTGAAAGGAGATATTGTATTCCTACTGTTTGATAAAAGCAAGAGAAAAGGAATCCAGTTTTTTCCACAAAAATAAATAATAAAAATAATCTCTTGGTGAAACTGCAAGGTCAGTTCATTTCCTTACATTGATCGAAGTGGTCACTTCCTCCCTCTTTTCATCTTTCTGAAATATTTTCTTTTGTCTGATCCTGCTATTGTGAGTTAGTTCTATTAAATCCTTATTTGTCTTTGTAATGTGAATATCAGTTCTTCTCAGGGCTCATGTCTATAGGGATGTGTCCATAAAGCCAGTTTTGTTCTGTTTTGTTTTTAAAAAAGGGCATTTAATTCATAGTTCATTTGTTATGGTTTTCCCACTGATTATGTTGCAAGAGAGCTGAGACCCTCCAGTGAGAATCATTTCTCAGTGAAAGGTGCAGTATATTTTCCTCATTAGATATGTCTTATTTATGAAAAATACAAGTTGGTGTCCCCGACATTAGAAAAGGTAAAGGGTCACAGTGGAGCAGGAGGAAGGCTGTGTGTTCAGACTGAACATCTTTACACTTTGGACTTTAGTAAATTAACATCAGATGCATACAATGAGGCACCTACAAATAGCTGAAGATCTTTGTGTTCTGGCCAGTCCTGGTAATTTGTTACAGGGAGCATAGGTGGGGGGCATTCTTGAAGAGACTTTAAAGAGGGACTTAACAGAGGGATGGACCTTAGAGATTATTCCTGAGTTGTAGGTTAGACTTAAAGAATCTTGTTGAAAAGCATATAAGTGATGCTATAAAAGAGTTGTGTGAACAGGAGAGACCTGGGAAGAATGAGGTCATAAAAATGTACAAGGGCAAGAGCACCTATTTTTGTACAGATAAAGATGCAGAGGTAACCTCCATCTGATGTCAGTGACTCACAGAGGAATCGTGAAGGGACTCAAGAAAATAGGTGTAGTGCCTATAAAAAGCTAATAGCATATCAGAGAACAGATTTAAGAGCAGGGCAGCAATCAGGAGGCCAGGGGTGAAATCTAGACTAACATTCTTTCTGCAGTGCACGTGGAAAGGATGGCTTGGATAAGAGGACAAAGCAACCCATTTTGTGGCAGGTACATTTGGGTCTTAGCAAGGGGAGAAACACCACAGACAAAGGTTGGTGGAAGAGACATGCCAAGGGTTGAGAAGCATGTTTGCAGGCTCTAGTCAAAAGTGGTTGAGTAAAATAATGGACAGTGCAGAGGTTGAGCTCCTGAGGACTTCATAGAAATGAGAAGATAGAAAAGCAAAATCATAGAATCTAAGAAATGTAAAGAAAAAAAGCATGAGCAGAAAAGGGGAGGTAGGAAACTGGGGTTACAGGATACCTGTTTACAGAGAGCAGAAAAAGTCTGATTTTAAGGAATAATGTGTCTGACTGTGTGAAGTGTCTCAGGAGTCATGGCAGATGAGAAGAAAATAGACATTAGGGGTGTATTATGACTAAGAGCTCTGAAGTCCTGGGAAGGCACAGCAGAAAGAAGGAGCCATGGACAAACATAAATGGTCCAGAACCCAGAAAGACCTCAACACCTCCTGTAAACACAAATAGATCTGCCTACCACAAATTTTATTTATCCTGTGGAGTCTTAAAGTACAAGAATGGTATTTCAAAAACAGTATTTCATAACTGAGAAAAGCATCACCGTGGGTTCTTTCCTGAGAATAGAGCCAGATTCCCTGACATTTACAGGAGATATCTCAAGGTCATTTATAGCACTCAGAGACCGGGCACTTTCAGTCTCTCTCTGCCTTTTGAGTTCAGCTCTTGTTTCAGTGACATCCTCAGTTGGTTTGGGTAATGGTAAGTGGCAGGCTGGCCAGGAGCTGCTCCTCCCCCGCGCAGGGGACTCCGTGTGCTCGGTCTAATTGCGTGTCGGGGGCTGCTGCGCTGTCCCTCGGAGTGAGCACTGATCAGAAGTCAATTGTCCATTCTAATCAGATTTACCCAGAATTTATGCTATGTGAAGCTTCAAGTGACTAGAATTAGCTTACACACAGTAAACATTTCAGGTCTAATCTGATCATTTTAAGTGAACACTAGTGAGCTCCAACTGTAGGGAAGAAAAAGCCATGTAATAATCGATAAACCAGGAATGATCTGAGAGAGGGGACCAGTGTGTCCAATTAATCATCCTACCAGCTGACCAGATTTATGACATGAAGCACATTAATCACATACTTTCAGAAAAAAATTGGCTTTATACTATACAAACATTACCCACAGCCTTTGCTGTGGTAATTTAATTTGTGAAGATTTCTTCTGAGACAGCAATGGGATATGCTACAGCTGAAACATATACAAATATTCATAATTCTTTTCAAACAGGTTATTAATATCTTCCTGGGCATCTTTTCTTGAAGTGGCTCTCTCTTGTGACTTGGCTGTACATTCTGTTTCTCAATGCTCACCTGAGTGAGAAGATGTAACATGGACTGTTCACTGGAATTTAATTTCCCAACACAAATCTTGTTCTCATCACAATAATAAAAACAAGCTTTGTTTCCAGATTTTTTTTTCCTTTTGTTTGTTATCAGAGTGTCTCCCTGTATGCAGTTTTGAGAAGCACTTTTACAGAGAGATTGATTTTTTTCTTACATGAAGCCTCAGTTTTCATTGTACCAACCTGTTCTTCCCTCATTACACTGATACTTTCACTGAAGGGGAAAAGAAGGAAGGGAATGTCATTTTCCAGCAAGATTTTTTAAAGTCCTTAGGTATGTATACAGTATTAAAGGTATTTTAGGTTTGTTCTTGTTAACACAGATATTATTTTTCTATGGATCAAGCTCAGTATTTCACGCCCCAAAAAAAGGCCAGAGCTGCTTTCTTCTAGAGGGCGCAGAGCACATGCTAACAATTTAAGTCAAATTTCCCTAGATACTATGAATTTTGCAAAGAGAGTGTTTCAACAAGCCTAATTACAAATTTTCAATAAACCAGACCAAAATTCTTAATAAGAATTAAGGAGCAAAAAAAGCTGGAAAAAACCAAAAAAATCAATAACCAAAAACCCCAAAAAATCTGCTGGAAACAGTGTGGGTCTTTGTGTTCTAGTTCAGATGAGCAGAAGGTGTATTTTTATTAACTCAATAATGTAAGTTAATGAATCAGAGAGAAGGAAGAGATAAGGAAACGGAATAATTTTTTTTATTGTATCCATAAACATGTCCAGTTCTCTGAATTTTCCCTTCTCAGTCATTTTGGCTTGACGTTACTACACATTTGTGTGTGCTATTCTGCCAGGAGGGAAGTTAACAAATCCTTTCTTCCTGAATGCATTTTGACAATCAAAAAAACCACAAACTGATAAACCAAGAAAACAGTAGGGATTTATCTCAGGCACTGGAGAAGTCTTAGCAGACAACATCCACTTGGGTCTTTGTGTTTTACTGCTCAGACATCCACATTACAAACAAAGTGATGTATTGCCCTGATGTGGTGTTGGTACTGTGGCTGTGCCAGCACAGTGGCTTTCTCACAGACAGCATGCAAAACTTGGGAATAAAGTTCCATTCTCAAAGTGTTTTCTTCCGGTTTTCTCTGCTTCATATCTTGTGGTTTTTTTCAAACTGCTTTACATTTGTCAATAGCTTTTAAAGGTTATTATTATTTATTGCTTCAGTTTAAATCTAGGTTTGATAAAAGGCCAAGCTTGTACTAAGTGAGGAGTAAGCCATGGTCAGAACATTCTCTGCCAAAAGGAATATCTCCTAACAATAAGAACAAATGTTATTATCCATCATCTACAGGGAACAAGCTGAGATATAGGCAGATTAAGAGTTTTACCTAATATTGGAAAAAAACTCCCCTATGACAGCCAAAACTGAACAAAAGAGAGGAACTACCCCATTTTTCCTTTCTGTATTGCCTGGAACAAGTTCATCCATTCTTTAGTCCCTTACATGGCATTCCTATACATTTTTGTCATGTCTATGTTCTTACCTGTGCACCTTCTCCTGTAATAATTCAAAATACTGCTGTAAAAACTCATTTCCTATTTTGGCCCGTCTGATTTTCCTCCCAATTTGAGGTTTCCCCCTCTCCATGGCATCAAGCACACCTTCTGTCTTTATTTCCAAGCTCCTTCACAGCCCAGACTTTGCCCATGCTTTATCAAGATGACAGTTCCCTCCTACCCAGCCCAGATGTGAGCTGTCCAAGGCCACTGTTTATTTAGGAGTGTCTCCCTCTAAAAATTCCCAAAGCCATTTCATTTCCCTCCTTCAAATCCCACCTGAGATCCCCCTGGTGTGCATGACAAGCTGGGCTGCAGTGGTGCTGAGACCAGGACAAATTGCAAGGTCCAGTACCAATGCTCTGGCTCCTTCTGCTCTCCCACCTGTCTGTATCCTTTGATTTCCACTGGGAGCTCTTTCAGCACCGACCACAACTCTGTCTCCTGGTGGCAAAACCTGTGGAACAAGAGGGCCACGGTTCATGAGAGTGGCACCTATTTCTAAAGCACTACAAATAGTAAATCAATGTCATAACACCAGCAATTAATTTGGTCAGTACCACCAGAACAAGAAGCAGTAAATCACTGCCACTGAACCTTAGCCCAAGCCAAGAATAGTGATAAAAACACTGAACATCTTTTATATTTTGCTCGTCCATGAATTCAACCCAGTACAGGTTTTTTGTTTTTGTGGCAGCATTGCAGTATTGGCCTGTGTTTGATATCATATCCTTTCCAACCTCCAAATGCTACTGCTGTTGCAATCACTCATTTGAGGGATGATCTATTTGACTGCTGAATAGTCTAATGATAAGATAGCTTGTGGAAATAGAAGCCTGGCCAAAAAGATTTCTCTTCTGATGGCATCCTTTGCCAATAAGCATCAGCAAAAGCTGTCCTGACAAGGCAGATACATGCATGTTGCTCTCGAATTCTAGTAAACCTGAAATTAATCTGCCAAATTCAGAGCTGGAGTTCAAACTGTCCATAGGGGTCAGTTCAATGGCAGTAGTGCCATGGCACTACAGCACACAGGACCTGTCATTCTCCCATTCGTTTTTTCCATATGTCAGGCATATAAAATCACTGACATTAATTTAATGAGTTAGTTTTCGGGAGATTAGTCTCACCATGAGTTGGATTATTCTGAACATATGGAGACCCAGTCTGGCTATGAAGTATGTAAAAAGAATGGCAGAGATTTGGGAAGGAATGCTGACTTTTTGAGCTGAGTGAATCTCGTGTTAAATAATTTAACTCTTCATACCACTGTTGGGACTGGGTTTTTGTTGTCTGGTTTTGAGGAGGTTTTTTAACTTATAGCAATGCCAGTCACTGTAGGTAACTCCAATTCAGGTCAGTAACAAAGCAAAACAGAGTCCAGGGCTGTGTATATTTATGAAAAATCAGATTTATAACCAGAGAACTTGGGCGAAACCAGACTTTGGAACAAATGTAGACTAATGCTGAAGTTTAGTAATTTCTTCTAGGAATACAGGAAAACCTTGGCAACAAAAGACAATGCACAAGAGATTTTTTGAGATCAGGGCTTACTGAACTCAAATTTCAGGGATAAAAATCTCAGAAGTATCTAAGTGAGTGAGAAGCCTCACTTTTTCTTTTTGTTTGGTTTTTTTGGGTTTTTTGTTTGTTTTTGATTGTGTGTAGGTTTTCTGGTTTGTTTTTTGGGGTTTTTTGGCGGGGTTTTTTGTTTTCTTGTTTTTTGGTTTTAGGGGGTTTTTTTTGTTGTTTTTTTTAATATGAATTTTTTAGCATTTTTGAGCTCAATCCATGGAAGGGATTAGAAGCCTAACTGCTGCATAATTGCAATCATAAAACTTAGGCTAAGCAGCTCCTCGGTAACCAAATTCTGAAGGACCAGAAAATCTCATTTTGTGGCAGTAGCATTGTCCAAGGTCAGCCATCATTTATCCATTGTGAATAATCAGTCTTTATCTCACCATGGTTCTTTGTTTAAAATTCACTATAAAGACATTGTTATACCATCCACCCTGTTACCTGTGAGGTCCATCTGCAAAAACATTTTAGAGGATGAGGAGACTTGTACAGAACATTTTACCCTGTACTCTATTGATTAGAACAAATACTAGGCTTGGGAGATGCGGTGTCACCTCTGCCCTCTGACTGAAATCTCTAACTCTTAGGAAAAAATCTGTACCACAACAGGAAGAAATTGTATTTGGAGGAAGTCTTTACAATTTCCATATCTTCTGCTGGAGCTCATTTCCTTTTTAAGGAACAGTTGAGTAACAGTTGAGAAGTAGTAGTAGTAGCAGTAGCTATTAACTGCAGCAGTCATTAGCATTCAGTTTCTTTCTCTTCCTGACTGGTGACTCAGCCTCTGTGTTTGCAGAATAGTTCTCGTGAGTTTTATCTCTTGGTGGTCTAATAAATATTCAGGGTATCTGACCAAAATGGAAAAGCTTAAATGGGAGAACTTTAGAGCCTTTCTCTCCAGGCTCCAGAGCTCCCCTTCAGGTGCTTGCTCACAAGCCATGGGGTTTTATGGCAAACATGGAAATGAATATACACAGATGGAAGAGGAGTATGAGGCTGCATAGTCTATGAGGCTGGGCATTGTTTAACCATGGAGAAGAAAGTGGCTCAGAATTTCTCAGGACAATCTGGTTCAGATGTGCAGTTCCTGAAAGCCTGAAGCTAATTAGGTACTCAGTGCTGGTGGCATGGCTCACTATCCCTTTCCTTAGAATTTTTGGTTGACTACGGGGAGGACGATGGGGGACAGGGCTCAATTCACAACTCTTTGGATCCTTTCAAACAATTGGCTCCCTGCCTGGTGAAAGCAATGTCAGTGCCAGACACTGTGTTAAAGCTGTCTCACTTTGGACATATTTTCTGCAGCCTCACATTGTGCAAGTTTTGGATTAGTTCTACCTCTGTGTCAACTGGTTCAGTCACTGAAGTCACACTTCACTTACACTGAAGTAATTTAAAGCTGGTGGTCATAAAATATTATATTTCTCAGGCTTGCAAATAGATGCAGTCCATGTTCTTCAATGGGCCTCACTTTTTTTGTTAAGTTTTGTTTGTTTCACAAAAATTTGCCCCTTTTTAAAAGGTACTCAGGTATCACATAGTTGTGGTACAAAGCATATAGCTGATATCACTGACTTTTCATCTTCCAGATTAAGCAATGCCTTTAAACTAAAACATAAATCATTGTTAAACAATATAATTTCAGCCAGCAGAAAGTTTGGGAATTAGTTCAAGGACTCAAGTGAGACAAAATAAAAGTTTAAAATTATCTCCTCTAACTTCTTATTCTCTGAATCTATTGAAAACTGATATTGTTCAGCCTTACTTATGACCATAATATAAGCTCAAAAGGGGATCTAATATATTTTATTTAACACAAGGAAAGCTATTTCTAAGGAAGGGAAAGGATAAATCTTCTGCAGACTCACCACAGGCTCCCATCACAAGGAGTTAACCCATTATTTTTATTTCTGACTAGATCATAATTAATCACAGCTATTGTTCAGGTGTTCTAAAATCTGTCCATTTTCAGTGGTTTTGCAAGACTTGAAAAAGGTTTCCTGCACAACCAGCTCTCTATTCAGTTGTACCACCAAAAGTACCTGTTACCTGAACGAGAAAGCTGTTAGACCCCTCTCTGCTGTTTGTCAGGATAATTCCATTGATGTTCTACCTAGAACCCTGCAGGACCACAGCTGCTGCAGTGGATAGACCTTCGTTAAGCCTTAAGTGACTGATTTAACAAGCTGTGCTAATGAAACAGGGGTTTAATGAGGTGCTTTTAGCTAAGTTCAATGAATTTTTCCTCTTCATCCCAGCCCTACGTTTCCTGAATTTTTCATAATATAGCTTAACAAATCCCTTCATTTTTCAACTAGAATGACCCTTATATCTTGTTAATAGATGAACATATAATATTCAGCTATTCCAATCAACTTCAACAGTGGCTGTTGCCTTTCTCTAAGCAGGAGCTAGTTGCCAGCCTAAGGACCATGATACTGGACTGAAGGCCCTTTAGCCTGGCTCGTGGTAGTTCACATGTCCTCTGCTCTCAAATTAGATTTAAAATTATACCTTTGATAAGTGATATGTCTCATCTTTCACAGTGTCATGTTGTAGCATTTAGGAAGCTGTGTCACTTTTTTAATAACAAATATTAAAATCAAGCTCTTTGATTTCAGAAATCAACATGTTTACTTATCAGCTCCTCCGTTTGATCCAGATTCACATAGTCATTAACAGAGATAATGACAAATTGCCCCGTGTGACTGGGATGTGAGCTGAAGCCTCAAATAACACAGAAGTAGTACACAGATCACCCAGCATTACTACCTTACTTGAAAGCTACTCGAATGTTATAAAGCAAGTTGTCGAATCGATGTCTCTACTGTCAAACAAAAATATATTTTTAAAGGAATGCCTCAAAAATCCATAGAGGAAATGCAAGTCCAGCATGACATTTGCTTGATTTCATTCCTCAGGCGATGCCGTAAAAATTGATCAGACCACATTTAATGGAGAAATCATTGAAGTCTAATTCAACCAACTTCAGAAATATTTATGGAGAACAGTTTAAAACTACTGATATGATACAGGATGATGCTCGTTGTAGTATTATTAATAGCAAGGAAGATGCAGTTTCAACACAGGATTTCTACAAGAACTCTGTGATACATATTCAGCAGCTTTTGTACAATGAATTGTTATTAGAACAGCACAACATTCCAAATTGCTGTTAGCTAAAGATGGGCTTTGTATGACTTGTTATTTATCCATTTTGACCTTTAATGCCTTTTACAGTAATTGTTGATCCAATAAAAATCTATTTTATCAGTCTTGCCCTGGTGGAACTATGACTGCCAGCTTTTGCTAGTCAGCCCCATGGCAGTCTGCTGACTCCTTGTTTTCTTTAACTCATTCTTCCCTATGTAGAATCATAGAATTGTTTTTGTTGGAAGGGACCTTAAAAATCATCTCATCCAAACCCCCTGCCATGGTCAGGGACACCTTCCACTATCCCAGGTTGCTCCAAGCCCCATCCAAATTCCAGGGATGAGGAATCCACAACTTCTCTGAGCAACCTGTGTCAGGGCCTCACCACCCTCACAGTAAAATATTTCTTCCTAATATCCAATCTAAACCTGTTCTCTTTCTGTTTAAAGCCATTCCCTCTCGTCCTATTACTACATGCTCTTCTTAATTGTCTCTCTCCATACGTTGGCCCTCCCTGGTCTTTGATGAATTGCACTGAATGATCTGCATGTAAATGCCCAACAGTAATTAATTTGCTGATAACGAATGATTGCCATTTTCTAATTCTACAGGTCTGTATGAAACCCTTGCAACCAGGATGCAAGCATATTAGTCAATATGGGGGGTTCTGATAAAGGTTCTGATAAATAGTATTTTTAGCTCATTGAAAGGCCTCCTTGGAGCGCTTATGTGTTTAAATTACTCTTTTCTTCTCCTTCCTCCTTTAAAATTTTTATACACCATTGAAGAAAAAAAGGGAAAATCTCCAAACCCAAAACAAGTGAAACTGTCTTTTCCTCTAAAGGACTGTCATCCTAGAGGGCACCCACCAGGACTGTGGCTCAGCAGAGCATCTCTTGGAGGAAGACGGGAATGCTCTGTAATTTGACACAGGCTGCAACTCCTTTAGTATAAACTGGGCCAACACAATGAACTTATTTTCTTCACACCTGTGATAGCACATGAGGCTGAAGAGGAAGGCTCTTGCAAGGGGAGCCTTTTATATACCTAAGCTGTGCCAGCAAATGCTCATAGTAGGGATGAAAACTTGTTCTTAGTCCAAGGACCACAGATAAAAGAGAGTTATGTTCATTGCACACACAGACAAAATAGAAATAATCTAAAGTCTGGATTCCCAGATTCTCTGATGTCTCTTCATGCTCTGCTTAGCAGAGTCAGCACAGCAGCTTGTCTAAAAGATAAGTGATATAACATGAAAAAAAATACATTAACATCTAAAATTTAACATTTTAAACTTTATGATTAGATCTCTTGGCTCTATACAATCAGGTACTGGGAGAGAGAAATGGATGTTAATTGGCAGGAAATTTATGTACATAGAGGTTTTAATTTTGATTTTTTCAAAGCGCAAAGTACCTCCACACTAGTTTCTCTCAGTGGCCAGGGATGCCACACATCCAAGTGCACAGAACTGGATGCCTTTAAAATAAAATCCTTGCGGTAAATCCCAGCTGGGAGACAGCTTCACAGCCCTCTGGGGAAACTGCAGCCAGGTTCTGTACTGCTGGGTGCTGGGATATTAGAGATGTCCCAGTCTTATACCCTTTATGTTAAGAGAAAAAAATCAGGAACAAGACACCAAACCTAAGCTTACAGACTGGTGACTGCAGGGTGGTTCATCAGTTCTTCTTTTTGGGGTCACAGTGATGCAATGGGATGGTCCAACGTGAAGAAGTATGTTGGGAAGTTAGAATGTAATGAGAGAAAATATGTGTAGGTTGCATTAAGGCTGTGAGACAGAAGGAATTTCCTTTCCATGGGATATCCAGAGGGCTGAAATCACTTTAAAAGCAGGGTTGATAAATGCTGTGAGGAGAGTAGAGAACTAAGAGCAGAACGTAAAAGGACATTTGCTCACTGAAGGATCACAGAGTGATAACAAACTGGGGACATGCAGCTGCCATAGGTGACATTGAGGGGAGAAAGATTTTTCTTAGCTTTTCTATGCAGATACTGTTATTCAACCTTAGTTCTTTGTCCCCAGAATCACTATCTGCTGCCCTCACTCTCTAAAAATAAAAAGTCTCCTTGTCTTATTGGGAAACGTACCCATGGGAAGGGAATCAGGAATCAGGAAATGTGGAGTGGGGTTTTTTTGGCCATGTGTCATGGTGAGGGCTCCAAGCAATAATCTGTGAAGTTTACATCAAACCCTCTTATATCTCAGGCTGGCACTTTCTGCCACCAAGAACTCTAGTGTGTAAAAATATGCACAAATCCCACATTATTTGATTGGGATAATTTGAAGGAGACCTCTGGTCCACAGGACCGCAGGATTTATCCACCTTCTGGTGAGTGCTGTTTTCAGTGTAACTGGATGATTTATTGCCTTTGGCAAGAGTTTCTCAGAATCTTTTTAATGCTGAAAATCACATTAATGTGTGAAAGGCTGAGCAGACCTACCTGTTGCTTGCCCAGGAATATGTGAGAATGAGAGCAGCTTTGCACCTCTCTAATACGAAGGATTCTGAGAAGAAACTTCTCCCGGGAATCGAATGAAGTCACCTTCCAAGTGATCCTGCTGCAAATGTTGGAGACATCTGTGAGTTTTTCTGTAGAACTGTGAAACAGTTAGGGGTGGATTAATGGACTGAGCTAAATGTTGTCATGACTTGTAAAGTCAGTTTACTTAGGCTGTAATTATGATCTGCCTGAAATGATAGGAGCTGCGAGGGGGTTTCATGGGCCAGGCTGGGGAAGCAGCAGGCTCGGGAGGGAGTGGGAGGGATGCTGGGATCCTGACAATGCCAACGCCCTGGTGGCTCCTACACTCCGGGGAAATTCTCCTTGAGCACAGACAGAAGTGCATCTCGCTGAAGCATGAAGATTTGCAGCTCTTCCAATTTTGATACTGATGAACACTGAACAGAACCAGCAAATTGCTGGAAAATTGAGGTTTTGGTGAGAGAGAACTAAAATAATTCACAAATGCTCGTTGAATTTTTTTTTTTTTTTTTAAGTGTGCTACATTGTAAAATGCAAAGTTTTGTTTTCCTTCCATACTTCTTCTAGCAATAATTACTTAAGGAGACAAGCAGTAAAATCTCATAAAAAGTAAATCTTTTGTTTTACCAACTACTATATCTAGCAAAAAAACAATGTGCAGCATATAAGAACTGGTATATATAAAGTTTTAAATTTAAAGAAAATTATTCTTGATATAATTTTTGTTTTTCCAAGACCCAAGATGACCACATTTCTTTTCCATTTTGACTCAAATTACTTTTTACAATTATTAAATCCAACATCAAACCATAAATAAATATACTTCATCTAGCTCCATACCTACTGTTTGAGCTCCATGTTATTAATTCATAAATCACTGAAAAAAGGATTTAAAGAGTACTTATTTCTAAACTTGCAGTGCATTCTGTTAACAGCTGTAGCCAAATACAAAAGACAGAGAATTTAAAAAACAGTAAACAGATACGTTACCATTTGAAAAAAAAAATTATATGTCAAGATAAGAAAAATATTTCTTTTATGTAAATTTCATTAACTAAATTCTAAAAAGTTATATTTCTTCCACAAGTGGTAATTCTGCCCCACAGCCTATTTTTCCAAACCAGATGAGTAAGAAATTATTCTATTCACTACAGAGGAATACTTCTGTTTTTTCTCATTAGTATCTGGTCTCAAGTCATTTAGATATGTGCAGTTCCATGCTGAGCATGTTGGGTAGTTTCATGTCATATTTCACCGGGCATTTTCAGAACTAATATGTTTTTTTCATTCACCAAGGTAAAGTTGACAAAAATGCCTTAGGCCACTTTTGCCAGCTAAGCTTAGTAACCCTGGATCATCAACCCATTAAGTCTGGATTTTTTCTTAAGCTTTTTTGTTGCTTTTATGTTATTTTTAAGAGAAATCAAATCAAGAAGTTTTGTTCCAACAGCACAAATTCAGTTTCCTTCCACACAGGTGAGCTGAATCTCCACTTTTTTTGTGAACTAAGAAAACTGTTTGATGATAAGGCTAAGTCAAATTAGAAAATATTTAATCAACTGTAATTTGATTATACAGTCTGGAATGGTCTATTTAAAGTTACAAGCATCATAATTTAGAAATTTATCAGTGACACTAAAATTAGGATGTCTGTGTTATGATGTTTCTTGCTGGCTGCAACATTTCCCTCTCCCTTCCTGTAATCCCATATGTTTGTTTAAAGCATCATGCCCTGGGAAACACCGGGAAATGAGATGGACCTGCTTCACAGTAGAGAGTGAAATCGGGGCACTGAACTCGGAATGCCAAACTTTTGCCAAGCAAAGGAAAACCAGATGTTACATAAGCATCGGTCCCAAATCAGCACAAATGTATTAATGGCATTGAATAATACTATATTTCAGTTTAATGTTATCAAAGTGGAGACCAATTATGAACTAAGGCATGCAATCAGACACTAGCTTTATGGATCAGTCAATTTTAGGGACAGTGACTCAAACGGTGATATTGGTACAGATTTTCTTACCTACAAGTCAAGAATTCAGCCTCTCATTATTTTATGTTTCCTACCCTGGAGCTGTGCACCTGCATCTGTACAAATTCTTTATGGTTCAATGAAGGGATAGTGAGATTTGGAAGCAGTAATTTGTCATACAAGCATTCGCTAAATGTTTGTCTAAAAGAACATTACAATAATTTTTAAGGCCTTTAGCAGTGTAGACACAAACTGAAACGGAGAGAACACATTGTTCTTCTGCTCTATGTTCACTCTTAAAGCCTCAAACCCTTGGAGTTTCCTTAGGTTTCTTAGTTTTCTAAGAGATGAGAACATTAATGATTCTTACCTAGTCTTAATAAAATATTGCTAATCATTGGCAATGCACTGTTAACTAGAAATTACAGAAAATTTGCTGTTAGTGGGAGCAGTAGAGGATGCTGCTATTGTGCTCCTTTCTCATGAAAGGAAAGAATGACAAGAAAGAAGCAGGAATTGGGAAAAAGGCTGAAAAAATGTGCAGATGATTGAATTGAAGAGAGATCATGGATTAAAAAATATATGTTGGGTATCTGCTCCCCTACTTGAGTTCGAACACATTACTATTTGAACACAATTACTATTGAGCCCAGCTGTGGAGAGGCAAGGAAGCCTTCAGTTACCAAATAAAACCTACTAGCTCTGGAAGAAGCAGAAATCTGGACTGCAGTCCAAGGCACTTCCCTGCTGGGGTCACTGGGGTTTGGTGGGATTCCAGGATGCACCTGAACTGCTGCAGTGTCTGGGCCCAGTGTGCCAGTCCAAAGGACCCCCAAACTTTAATTGCTTTAGGCATGGGTCAGCAGTTGACCATCTGAGGGGATAATCCAAGGAAATGTGGGAAGATGTTGAACTTTGAGAGGTAAATCCTCTGTGACTCATGCATCTGTGGCAGAATATCATTTAGAGATGCAAAGTGGAGAAAGGGAGAATATCAGGAATGGTTGGTAACCCACACTGAAATGTGAAAGAAAATTAACTTCAAAAAATTTGGCCAATAATGTGTAATGTTAGAATTTTGTCCAGGATTATTACTCCTCCTGTACACTTTGCATTTCCATCTGGGTAAAACATTTATCATGTGCCCAATTTATGAATGCATTTTACATTAGAAATATGTAATGTCCTTAAAAAACAAAGGAGAGTTTCGGGTAACGAGTACAAGGTCTCCAAGAGGTGACCTCTGTAGAAGAGCTATTCCAGGTAGATCTCTGCAGGCACCTGTTCCCTCTGCATTTATCAACCTGTAAAACAGCAATCTCAGCCCAATACCTGGAGGCAGGACCACTGGTACAAACTCTTCTGAGTAAAGGTGACTGCTTTATGCCATTATTTTTGTTTGTAGGCAGCTCAAGACTCATATGAATATTGTTTGTTGGATGTTTATAGCTGAAGTTTAGTACATGGCTAAATATAGTCTAATAGTTCCTTCATCCCCACTCTGCATCATGACATGGCAAGGCTTTTGAAGAGTAAGTAGGCCATCCAAAACAAAAGCAGAAAATTAAATTCAGCATCCTTAATGTGTGGTGTTTTCCAAAGCTTCTGTTACTTTCATGACATCTCACCAGAGCTATTTCTGTCTGTGAGGAGTTAGGAAAAAGAACACATATTGTACAGAGAGCAGAGTGTTAAATTTATGCAAAGTGAAGAAGAGTGCTATCTCAAAAAATATTTATTTCATAGTTTTTGCCTCGAGGATTGTGCTTTGTTACATCTTTAAGGAAAGCAGTGCTATATTAGCATCAGGTTTAAAAATCTTATAAATATTAAGAACAGGTTACATGTGGAACACATATATAAAGGGGCACATCAAGCTTATCATTTTGTGTAGAAGGAAAGAAACACCTTTACTGCCCCACTGTCTATTCTTCAGCCAGACGTAAAAACTACAAACAAAAAATACCTTAAAGGAAAGAGAGATGTTGAAAGGAAGCAGAAAGATGCTGCACTAGCTTTTCAGTATTTTCTTTGCTTTTGCGTGATATATAATTCTTTTGTAAGGGACTTGAATAGTTACAGCAGAATTGTGGTAGTTCAGAGTGCAAAGGAAAATTGTCTGTGTCTGCAGCAATAGGTTGCCAGTGTGCAAGCAGCTCCTGGATCCACTTGCATTTAAAATACTCCCTCACAAAGGAACTTTTGCAGAAACATTTAAGGACATCAAACAAAGAACTGTGTTAAAAAATTATGTGTTAAAAACCAATCTTTTCTGCAAGGATATATAATTAAAATGCATGTATCATTTTAGCAGTGGCGTGGTTCGGTCTTAAGTAGCAACTCTCTGCTCTTCAGGAAGGTGTTTTAAAAGGGATCTCACAGCAACAGGCTGGCCTGAAGTGAAATACTCTCCCCCAGTCCCCCCCCGCAGCCGTATGGATGCCAATATCGTGAACTGATTACTAAAAGTGAGAGTTGGTAGGTGTCAGAGCAGAACAGTTTTATTTTTGTAGCTCTGATCATATGCATGTAGCCATAATTTAACAAGAAGTAGCCAAAACAATTTCCAAACTATTAGTTGTATAAAGTTCAGGGGGTGGGGTGGATTTTTTTTAAATTATTTTCAGTGGTTTTCATATGTTCCTCATATGTTCCTTTGTACAGCTTACATTATTGTCAGATAAATGCTTCATGCATATTTCCTCTAGTTTCTTAAACAGAGGCAGAATTCAATGTTGAAATCAGTTTTCACAATAACTTTCTTATTATGAGACACTGAAGGTTGGATCCTGCCTCTCCAGGTGTCATTCGTGTGCAGGCATCTTCACCAAAAAGATGCCAGGATGTAGCCTCTACCCATAGAGGGTGTTTCAAAACATTAAACACTAATGAATTTGGGGTTCCTTGTGACTCAGGCCTCTTCCAGTTCTTCCTCCAATAGTCACTTTTCTCTCAAAAGAAATATATGGTAGCAAAAATGACATCCTTCCTTCTATGTCTTACTCTCTTAATGAAATAAAAATCGTAGACCCTACGTGTGCCTTTTCCAACAGACAGTTCTCTGTATTTTGTTCTTCAAAGCCAGGATGAGTTCCAGGAGGATTCCACACCTTTCTTGTCAGTCTGGGCAGGTGCCTGGCTGAAAGACAACCACCAGCACTAACTTTAAGACTTCTGTTATGATTCAGTCTACTCAGAAACTCCCCAAATTTTCAAGCCCGACCTCTAAAGCAGTTGTGACTTCAGTTTTATATATGTACAAAGAATGTGAGATGCCCAGGTGTTGCACTCTGCTGCTGGGATTTGGACTTCTCTCTCCTTTTTTTTTTTTTTTGGATTGGTAAAGACTGGGACGTGGGGGAGGGAGGTTCTTTGACTTCATCCATTTTACTTTGTATACTGTGAAAAAGGGATGTAACTCATTTTTTTTCCTCCTCATACCTGGGCTAAGGATATAACTCAGGAGTGCCCTCAAGTTCATGAGCTGACAATGGACCTTTTCTGGCTATTTCTGGGCCCTGTAACCATTTTATCTTGACATTGTTCAGCCCTAGAGATCAGAATAATATTTCATTCTTTTACAGCTCATGGTGTTTGCTGAGTTTAAATGTGGAATTACATTTTCCTGAGAGAAAACAGAAGGCATGAGAAATTTTTCTCCAATCTAGTGCATTTTGAGTGTTGTTCTTTCTGTTCATTGTGAGACCCAGTCACCTCTTGCACTTGAAACCATTTCAGCTCATCAATCTTAATTTTTTTTTTAGGTGATATACATTCCTTCTCAATTATTTTGTTTTCCTGCATATAAATGTAGAACCTCCATTTTTTAATGTTAATGTTTCTTCTCTCAGAAGAAGAGATAATCCATTTAGGATTTTATTTTAAGAGTTTCAGAATCTCAGAAATGGGATAATGCCCCCTCCTTGTGTTTTACCATGGTACCTTTTTAAAAGTCAAACCTTTAAGCAAAAGATCAGCAGCACTCCTAACGCAGATGCAGACCTTTAGGAAGCACATCAATGCAAGCCACCGCTCTCAGGGCTTGTAGATTTGAACCCTGTCAGAGTTTATCTGCTGCCAGCTTCAAACTGTGGTTTGACATTTCTGGTCAAGAGGGGTGCCCTTGTGAGTCCCGAGAGGGGATGAATCTGAAAAGACGGAGAGGAGCATATTGTCTCCCTACAGCAGTACACTGCCAGCCTCCACTGCAGAGGTACCTGCTACCAGCAAGACATTGCTTTGAGGGAGATCATCACAGCATGATCTTACTCGTGCCTGCAGTAGAGAGCCGTCAAAGCAGAGCAAGAGAGAGAGATATGGCAGGAAGCATCAAAGGGGAACTGCTGAAGACTGAATAGGAATGAAGATAAAAGCTGCAGCCAGTGTAACTCCCTTCCCAAAGGGAGGGAGCAGAAGTGCAATGTGAGAAGGAGTGGTCACCAGAGACCTCAGGGCCAAGTCATTTCTCCTGTAAAGCAGCTGTTACAATAGGCTGGGAATTCAAGTGAGAAAATCACGAGAAAATTGCTGTGGTGCACAAAAGATGCTTGTAAAACACTGCAGTCCCATGTCTCAGGGCTGTTGTGGACTGAGATACTACACTGCATTTTTTCCTGATTTAACAGATGAGCTGTGGACCTCAAAGCCTTTAGCACTGCAAAATCCACACCTGTTTTCATGCATAATAGGACGACAACTGCGTACAAAGCCCAGCCCATCAGGCCAGACACATGGACCTGGAAAGGACAAGGAGATTGCTGGCAGCCCTGATCCAAGCATTTGTCACTACAAAACTCAGTTGCCTTCACTGTCTGGAGAGAAAATATACAGACATTTTCTCACTGGTATAAGAATGCAACCATTTTTCTTCCTGGGGTTTAGGTATCCCAGAGACAGTCATTCCCAGGAGTAACTTCTTTACTATTTTGAGTCCATACTAAGTGAAAGCCTGAATGATCAGATCTAATTCTTAAGCCAGTCAAGAACTCCCACCCTGCTTAGATCAGCCTTCAAGACACACTTCCCTCTGACAAGGATAGAACTTCACTGGCATGATGCAGATGATCAAGGCCTGGGACCAAGTCTTGATAAATGTACTAAACATTCTCAGCTTTGGAAATTGAGACACAGTCTCTGGTCAGTTGTGCCTAAAGAGCAAGTGTCAGATTTTTAGATTGTAAGTGCCACACCGTAGATGACCGCCCCGTTACATTTCTAAGCCTAGCAGGAGTTTGAGCACAGATCAGAAAGCACACCTCCTTTAGACCCTCAGCTAGAGCTTTGATTTCAGGAGACTCACAAAGAGAATTTGCTATCAATATTGGTGAGAAGCTCTCAAAATTTGCTATGGCAATTCTACTAGACAGACTGAAGAGACTGCCTGCAGGGTTATAAACCATAATATAGATATAAATAACTCCCAGGAAAATAGATTAAAGGCGAGATCTCAGTATGAGCACTTCAGAATCAGAGGGAACCAAGGAATCACTGAGATGTTAAAATAAGAAGCAAATAGGAATGTTTGGAAAATTTAGGAACTAGATAAAACTCCATGGATTTGTCAGAAAATGGGTCTAAATTCATTCAGATAGCAAACTGGACATGCCTCAAGGTGAAAGAAAGACAAGAACATAGCTGAGCCACTTTCACTTAAGCAGCCCTAATAAACAGATGCTGCTGTCACAACAATGTGCAGAAGGTCTCCTGTTGAAAGACTTTGTGCACTAGTTCTGCAAGATGATACTGCATATTTATTGAACTTGTTGCAAAAGGAAGTCTCTTGGGATGGTGCTTGAGGGCTTAGGACTCTCCTCTGCCCTGAAGTTACAGAGTTTCAAACAGGAGCTGGCTGGATCTGGCTCTGTTCACAAACAAGCCTGTGAGCCCAGCTGTGGTGTTGGTGTGGACAGACACACGCGGTCAGAGGCTGAATTTGCTGTTGTCATGTGCTATGGCTTAAACTTCTAAAGATCTACTGCAACTTTACCACAAGAATGTAATTCGCTGATCATGGGATCCCTGAGATAATATTCAAATTCAGAACTTACTAATTAAGTAAAATCTTAAGCACTCGCTTTATTTAAAGAGCATTGTGTTATCATGAGTGTAGACAGATGATGGAATATATCAGACTTCATCCCTTATCAAAAGATTTATATTCCACGGGAGGAATAAACTTTTGGAACAGCTTATGCGGCATTTACATCATAAAAATTTTTATCAGTAAGAATAAAAATTTATTCTTGACTTCAGTGAATTCAGGACGAGCTGGTTGTCTTAGCTGAGACTCCAACTCAAGACTGCAAATCTCTGAAATCACATACACATATTGTCAAAAATAGGACCGGGTCCGCAGTGACTTCAACACAAAACCTTTATTGAGGCCTAGACAGTGAGGGTTCGCTAGGATGGCGCCCGTGCCGAATGCCTGCGCTGGTCTCCTCGTGTGGCTCGTGGCCCTGGGAAGGCAGCCGGGCGTCACCGCAGGTCATCCTCGGTGCCGGGTCGCTGCTCGGGCGGAGGCAGATCAGTCCCGGGGAGTCGCTGGTGCAGGGATGACAGAGGCAGAGTGGCTCCGAAGCAGAAGGACCACGAGGGGCTCAGAGTGCGGCCCTTTATACTGCTCGGCAGTCGCCTCTGATTGGCTGCCTCGGGATCCGGCCCCTCATTGATCCAAATGCGGATCCAAACCCCGCTCCCTCTCACTGGTGAGTTCCAAGTTCCCACACCCTGACAGGCTCCCGCAAGTCTCTTATTCAAGGTGATGTAAGTCCGGGAACTTTCTAGAAGGTAAGTTCACTCGGCCTCAGGGAAATACGGTAGGGGAGCCGTAAACTCTTGTGTAGTCCTTAACGTTAAACAACATTGATTCCAATCAACAATTAACAGTGTAACCACTGAACAACGAATTAACAGTTAACCAATTATTAACAATATTTGAACATAGTAACTTTTAAGAACTTATTTTTAACACATATGCTAATGTTTAAATATACTTTTAAATTCTAGTATAATCAATGGAGTTTAAGCACATTTTTAATGTAAGCACACATTTAGGTGCCTTGAATAAAGGCAAATTTCTCTCCTCTTTTTATGAAGGAATTCAGCTTACCTCAGGACAGTAGTGGTATTTCCTCACCCTGGTTGTCATTTTGACTTCCTTTTTAAAGTAAATCTGCAGAATTGCATCATCTGCTCTTGCAACAGCTGCCAAACCTCTGCAGATTATAAACCGGGGTTTTAAAGTAAATCAGGATCCCTTTTGGGCTGTGAACTCTGGTACTTAAGCAGGTGAGGCAGCCCCTTTAGCTGTCCCCCAAGAAGGAATCTACCTCAGGAAACATCGTGAGCTTGGGGGTCATGGTGAGGCTGAGAGTAACCACCCTCAGCTGTAAAATCCCTACCTCAGACCTCTTGCAGTACCATTTTTCTGGTCTCTATCTTGAATCAGAACTGTGAGTTTTACACCTTTGCATTTAATAAGCCAGAATATTAAATCAAAATGTACAGTCATTTGTAAAAGAAGATTCAGGTCCTGTTAGCTCTCATCAATCTTTTCAAACTGTCTTTCTATTGAGAGCTCTCTACTCTTATGTGCAAAAGTCAGACATAGAAAAAGGTGGATGAAAAACTGCCTCCCAAGTGCTTTTATGGCTTTGAAATTGTAGTTTATTTTTCTACCTCATTCTCCCACTTTGTGATAATCATTATTATCTCTTTTTCCTACATATTTCTAACAGAATGACACCATTAATAGCTGAGCAAGTTTTTTGTTACCTATTATTCCTTTGCACTTTTTAGGGAACAACGCTCATGTAAAAATTCAAAGTGGCAACCTCCATCTGCGGCTCTGTGGGACTCAGGGATATAAACATGGACATTCCACTTTGCTTTTCATGTTTAAGCATAATAAAATACAGCTTATTTAGGTCATTGCACACTCTTTTTTCTTCCTTAGTTTTCCTTTTTTTGGAGAGTGATACAGTGTCAAAACAAAACTGTTTGCCACAGACTTCAATCTTTCATGTTCCTTTTTCAGAATTGCACATGAATTACGAGGTGTGCATCAAGGTTTTTCTGAGGTTAGCTGTCACCCTTGTATTTGAACGTCCTCTATATGATTCAGAAATCTGGTAAGGGTTAATCTAGGTCAATCTACCCATCATGAAAAAATCTGTGGTCTTATCACAGGTTAAAATAACAGTGAGAAACAAAGAGAAACAAACAGCAATATAGACTTTTGTTTGCTTTGGCAGGATTCTCTATGAGGGTTTTGTCATCACCTGCTCTTGCTAGTTAAAAAGCAAATGTCCTTGCCTATACAGCTTTCTTAACTAGCATTAATAAAATGTAATGAGATTATCTTTATTTATTAGTTTATGTAAAACTGTGTGTCCCACCTATACCAGCTCTGTGACCAGGAACTAAGCTGAAGGTTATTGAGGACAATTTCTTTATTTACTTTTTAATAAGCACAAGTCAGCTGGTGCTTTAGGGGAATTGCCATGAGAGAGCAAAGTCAAACACATCATTTATATTTTGCTTGGAAAGAGACTCCAATGATCTTTGCCTTCCCTGTAGCATCTCACAGCCCCAGTGCTACTCCTGGAACCTAAGGATCTCCTTGCTCTATCAATAGACTCTTGTGCCCAGACTGCATTGCAAAACCCCAGGAGCACACAACAAAAGCAAGAACTTTCACTAGAGGACAAATCCCAGCACATGGGATGTCATGTCAAGGAAAGAATCGCAGGAGAAAACAACACTGTCACAGCCAGGTCAGTATGGTGGGGAGGAAGGCCCTGAACACCTGTACAGGGATAGATTTAAAGAGAGGGATGATGTGGTTTCCCCAGACTGTTCATCTGGCAAAGCAGCTGCGGTGCTCACCAGCCCTCTGCAAGGCACAGAGCTTTATCCAAGGTGTTCAAGTTCAAAAGCTTCATAGCAAGCTGCAGTTTTCTGTGCTCCCTCCCCATCTTATCGTTATTGAGATACTATTTCCCATAAATAAACTGCTGCATTTCTGCATTATCTTTATACTGCCAAGAGTTTTTGCACTGATATATTTTGGAGATGGTCTTTAAAGTAATAATAAAAAGTCTTGGCAACAGTGATTCAGAAGCAACTGGATCTGCCTTGGCACACCTCTAGTTTAAAAGGTACCTCACTGCAATTAATTAGCTGGAATCTGAGAGCTTCCAGAAGGGAAGTTTTATGAGTTACCTCTTTCCTCTGGGAAGGTATCATTCAAGCCAAATCGCTGTTAACTGACATATTCACTCTTGAATTCTTTCAACTCAGCATCCACCCAGACTGTTTTCTCTCTTCAGAGGAGAAGTGCCTCTGGAAAGTTAGGCACTTTTATCCACTTCTTTCTGATTCTCTTAATTTTATGGGTTTTTTTCTGAAAAAAGGAGAGGATAAAGTACTCTTTTTGTTAATGTCACTGCTCTTGACATCGAAGTTTTCACTCTGCCTTCAGAACAGATGGAGAGCTACAATGCCAGCAGGGCAAACTTCCCCCAGTGCACACTGCATCTTCTTTCCCTCATTGAAGCCAGGGGAAAGAGTGTCCTGAATATCAGATGCATAATTGGATGTGCTGGCATCACAAGCATTTCCCCACTGCCCCTCCTCAGTGGGAAACTGTGCCCACACATCTATCTACACACTAGAGTCTCCTCTCAGTAATATCAGCAGTGGAGGAGGCTCTAATCATCAGGGCTGGTGCTGACTTTGAGCCACCACCTCTGCCAGGAAGGTTGTCTCAGGCAGCAACTTCTGTAGCCCTCCTCTGCTGCTTCTGATTTGTAGGAAACTTAGGTCTGGTTCTAAGAAGATGAGTTGGGCTCCATGCCTGTTAGTCCATCTCCTGCCCACCTGGAAAGAGGTGAATGTCCTGGGAGTGTCTCCTCTTTGCCTTAGGACAGCTCTGCAAGGGCCCTGTATGAAGGCAGATGAAGAACACCTGCTGTGGTTTATCTCTAGATGCTCACTCCCTGGAGTGGGATAGGGAAAGAATCAGAGGAATGAAAGTCAGAAAACTCATGAGTTAAGTTCAGTAGGTAAAACAAAATCTGTCCCCACAAGCAAAGCAACACAAGGAATTCATTCATTACTTCCCATGGGCAGTCAGTTGTTCAGCAGGGCTCCATTACACCCAACCAGGACTTGGGAAGACAAACCTCATCACTGTGAACATCCTCCTTTCCTCCTTCCTCCAGCTTTATATGCTGAACATGGTGCCATATGGTCTGGGGTGCCCCAGAAAATTATCTCTATCCCAGCCAAAACCAGCACAAGACCACTGCTAGATGGGCCGCAACCAGGTCCTCTTCTCCAGGAAAAGTCATTCCTCCTTGTGGCATTTATATTTAGAGAACTGGAGGGGAAGCTGAGAGAGACCTTTCTTCTTTATTGTCCTGTTGCTGCTTCTGTGATTTGTAGCAACAAGCAGAAGCTGAACCATCATGGCCTGAATGGTAGTTATGTATTTTTCTCCTAACCCAGGAAAGCAAAATCTGTGTTACTTATGTTAAAATTTAACATTTCCTTTATCCTTCAAGGATCATTCAGGGTTCTTTAAGTTCAAGTCATGTGAGCCATAGTTGCTGAGAGATTCATCTCTTGATAAATATCTGTCCTCAACAGAATGATTAATCACAGTGTTGGTATTGTCACTGGTTCTTTTTCATGTTGTACACTTGCAATTGTGTTACCATTTTGCTTTGGGTATAGGATGCCTCTTTATCAAACCACTCTTTTTCCTCTAAAGCCAGGGAGTACAAAATACCCTTGCATCATAAATTTTTTAATATACCCTGTTTGAAAGCAGACTGATTTCCTGTCTGACTTGCTCATCTATTACCTAGAGAGGATGAAAGCGAAGTTCTTTCTTGTTATGTAACCTTACCCTGCTCTGATTATTATGCATGGAACCACATTGCAAGCTCTTCAGTGTGAAAAAGCTTGTAAAACTGTTATAGTAAACAAGGAGAAACTAAACCCATGGATTGGATTCCATCAGGAAATCTTAACTCTAAAATCCACAACATGTGGTCTGAAATGTCACACAATTAATTATCATTTAATTTATTCAGGAGCTCATTATGGGTGTGAGTGGAGATGAGCAAACTGTACAGAATTAAGCAATTCCCTTGGTTATAGACTGTATTATCAAAGAGCTCTGGACATAAACCACAGCTCCAGAATTAAGCTGGGTTTTAAATTTCCCCAAGAAACAGAAATGGCATTTTTTATTTTTTATTTTGCTTTTACCTTGAGGAACTGGAAAATTATGAAGGGTCAATAGGTAGAGAAAATATTTTCAAGCTGAAAACTAAAGATTTAATGTCAAGAAATACCTCCTTTTCTCATACCCTTGTCAGCATGCAGCCATTTATTTACCCCAGTGTTCATGAGTAAAAGCATTACTAGATGAGAACTGGTGCAGCTCATGGTTTCTTTGCACCATAACAGAGAGGAACAGAGGAGAAAGGATGAGCATGTCCTAAATTCTGCAAAAGCAGGTGTTGACTCCTCTCAGTTTGGCTCTGGTTCCTTGTCATTTGTCCCTGAGGGAAAAAAAGAAAGGACAGGAAAGGGAATAACTTATACTTCTCAGGGCAGTGTATAAACGTCCTGGATACAATTATTTTGAAGGAGTGATGTCTCAAACCAGGGCACGCTCCAAGTTTGATTTTAAAGTATGGAAATGTAATCAAGTGTAATCACCCCACTCTGTTATAGGTCTGTGAATGCACTCAGAAAATCTGTCTGAAGAGAAAGGTCTCTGCTGTGGTCTATAAGCAGAATGGGAGACTTGATTCAGCTTCCTTTAAACTCAGAAAGGAACATTTCATTCACAAAATGAGGCTGGTTTTGGGACTCACATTGATCAAACTAGGTTAAAGTATGTCCCAACTGGTTTCATACTAGAGGTATTGATTCCATTTTCATTTTTTGATGCCTGCAGCTTAGTCACCCACTACAGATAACTACAGGTAGATGCCTGAAATTTGACTTAAAGCCTGCCTCTGAGTTGATAACAGTTCTTATCCATGCCTAATGGGATAAACTAAAGCATTTGAGCCATAAACCAGCTACTAACTGATAACAGGAGCACCTGCACCTGCAAAGAATGAGAACAGCAGTTAGGGTTTGAAACAATAATCAAATATTTCCAGCAAGCTGTCTATTACTTCATTAAAAACTATGATTTTTTTGTTTGTTTGTGTACTTTTTACTTTGTTCAGGAGTATGATACTGAAATTGTAGTATCAACTGATTGCCTTAAGAAATTATATTTTTAATGTTTTTTAAATTTTGTGGAAACTATATTTCCAATTTGAATGTTTGTCTCCTGATAAAATACAGTTAAATTTCAGATTTTTAATAATGGGCTTTGAAAGGAAAACCTTCCTCCACATATCAGTGAGCATGCACCTGTCTTTAAATATATGGTGTCAAATATTATGATTATACAAAATTTACAAACATCACCAAAACAAGTGTGCCAAATCTGGATAATTAAAAAAAAAATAAAATAATATTGAAAAAAAAATGGGTTAAAAAAGAGAGATGAAAGTGACTACATAGAGCATAAGAGTATTAGTTCTTGTTTGGATAAAATTGATTCCCAAAGATTACTTCTTCACCCTAAGAAAAACAGGGGGACAGGGAATGGAAGTTGCAGTCTGTTCATCATACATTATCTCTGCTGCTCCTTCTTTCTCACTCTCTTCCCCTTCTTCAGATAAACAACTTCCAATTTAGAAACCTACAATCTAGGCAGCATTAAAATTAAAAGTTTCTATCCAATAGGTCTTCAGCAAGAAAATGATTTTTTATAAAGAAATGGGAATTTTAGAAACTCAAGCCAAATCTGGGTTTGCTTCTTGCATTGGCTTTGCCAACATCTATTCAGGAATAATCACTTGGCAACAAAGCAATACTGTCCCAAGGTTTTTTAAATGTCTTTTTTAATGTGCTGTAATCAATTATTGTTTTGATTTTTTAATGTTTTATAACCAACAAAACAAAAATGCAGATTAGAGGCAACACTTATATTTCCCACAAAGTTCATACAGAATCATCAATAGGATGGAAATCTCTGAAAAAGTCATCTGGTAGACTGTGGATTGCATCACAATTATTGACAATTACTTCCCAAGCAGTTTGTTTTTCCACTAGAATTTTGATTTCTTACCCACAGTTTTTATATTGCTGTGAGCTGAACCTAAAGACAAAGGAACACCTCATTGTGTTGTGTAATCTACATTAAGATTTTCCCGTTGTCCTCTTCCTTTCTTTTCTCTGACATTTTCTGTCTGTCTTATTGAATTAGGGCTGGGTGACACCTTCTCACTGCAGCATAAAGTCATGCAAAATTACCCCTAAATCTGTTCTAGGAATAAGGAGAAGGATTTTTCTGTGAGTGGAAGCTTTGAAGACCCTTTTGGACTCTGAAAGAATAACAAAATCTTGGTAAGCCTTAAGGGAAACTGATAAACATCTTGGAAAGAACACTGATTTCATCTTTTGCCTTGATACCTGTATATTTGGGAAAAGTTCCAAAGGTGAATTTTGTGATTTTTTTGATGTGTTTGCATCACTAGGTTGAGACTTGAGGAAGGGAGGTCCAATTCTCTGTCTGTCACAGGATTCCTGTGTGATTTAGGATTAGCCATTCAGTCTCTGTGTCCCAGAGCCTTAGCCATAAAACAGAAATACTATTATTTTGTTATTTGTAATTCTCTTGTCAATGTCATGAGATCAGGACTAGCTCTTACTAAAGTTTCTACAGCTCATAGCAGACCAAATACACAGCACATTCGTTTCCACATAGCCTTGGTCTTTCTTATGGTGTTTATAAATAGCTGGTAAACGTAGAGAGGAAGGAGACTTGACACCTCTTGTAAACTGAAATTCAGGATTCAGATGTTGAGCTGAGCTTTTAGCATGCTTTCAGGTCTGCTCTGCACTTTCTGTCTCTTTCTGTTTAATTCAAAGTCTAATCCAAGCACTGACTGATGCAGAGATATGTAGGATCTAAGTACATCTGGTTAAGAGCTATCAGCATAAGAGACAAAGATAACAGACAAAGAGAAGAGGAGGGAAAAATAATAAATTGAACACCTAGATACACAAGCCGTAAGGAAAACGAGATAATAGACACCCGCAAAAGCCTGAGCCATCATGTTGTTAGCTGAGAGGCCATTGAGCAAAGACTAAAGCCTTTAGAGGGCTCAACCAGAATTTTGTAGCTGATCAAGAAGGGAGGATATCAGTTTCACACATGCACAACAGGAAAAAGCAAACTGATTATGGGATATTTTAGGACACTTGTAGGGCTGTGTAAAGCTGCTTAGAGAATACTTTGAGGGAATCTTGAGGACACATGAAAATGATTATGGCACATTTGGAGGAAGGGCTAAATGTGAGAAAGGGAGGGATCAAGGTGGATTGGGATGGAAGGAGCATGGCAAACTGCAGTCTGTGCTTTCTTCTCATTAAATCCTATTCCCATTTTCATACAATCATAGAATAGTTTGGGTTGGAAGAGACCTGTAAAAATCAGCTAGTCCAACCCTCCTGCCACAGATAGGCACATCTTCTACTAAAGCAGGTTGCTAAAACCCCTGTTAAACGTGGCCTTGAATGTTTCTAGGGATATGTCTCTTGGCAACCTGATATAGTGTTTTAACAGTCTCATTGTAAAAAAATTATTCTTATAACCAGTCTGAGTCTGCCTTTTTTTTAGTTTAAAACCTTTGTCACCTTATTCTATCACAACAGGCAGTGCCCCCATCTTTTTTTATAAACCCTCTTTAGGCACAGGGAGGTGCAACAAGGTATCCTCGGAGACCTCAGACAGTCTCCCTATGAGAGGTGTTCCATCCTTCTGATCATCTGCATGGCCCTCCTCTTGCCCTGCTCCAGCAGGTCCCTGTCCTTCCTGTGCTGGGACCCCAGAGCTGGATGCAGCACTGTGGATGGGGCCTCACCAGAGCTGAGCAGAGGGGCAGAATCCCCCCCCTCACCTGCTGCCCACTGGGCTCTGGACTTGTTTCTGGGCTGTGAGTGCGCATTGCCAGCTCATGTCCAGCCTCATCCACCAGCACTCCCAATTCCTTCTGGGCAGGGCTGCTCTTCACCTGTTCATCCCCCTGCCTGGATTGAGACTGGGCATTGTCTGGACCCAGGCACAGCACCTTGCACTTGGTCTTGTTAAACCTCGAGAAGTTCTCATGGAGCCACTTCTCAGGGTGGCATCCCATCCCTCGGCTGTGTCAATGGCACCTGTCAGCTTGGTGGCATCTTCAAATTTGCTGAGGGTGTGACCTCACCTTCCATGTGATTCACATATGAACTTCAAGCTGAACTGGGCAGCTAACACCTGAAAAGGCCCAAGCTTACAGCTGGTGGCTGAATAAGGAGCCTGGGGTTTGCACTTGGCTACTAGAGATTTGAAAGTGTGTATGTCTATTAGTGAACCTCTGACTTGGGCATCTAAAAAGGAGGAACGGGACTAAGATATTTAGGTTTCTCATGCCTGTGTGAGTGCTGTTGGTTTCTGTGTGGATATAGGTTAAAATCCTGCTCTTTGTTATCATGCCTGGCCTCTTATCTGCTCAGTGTAGGTTGACATCTTTGACACCTGCTCATCCTTATTGCTTCCTGGACCTATAGGCTGCAATGGCAGCAGCCTCACCTATGGATGGTCAAGTCAGAAATCCCTGGATCCCTCAGCCCAATGGCTGTGGCATTCCCACCACAAGAGAAATCCAGAGTGCAAAGGTTGCTGTTACCCTAAAAAGAAGTTATACCATCAGCCTTTTTTTTCAAATGTAGTTTTCAGTAGGGAAGAGCCTGCGTTTGGAGGTCTGGATCTGGCCCTGGAGCAGACAGGGCTGTCCTTCAGGGCTTCCCCAGCGAGTACATGGTGACTGTCTGACAACAGAGATATAAAGTACAGGTCTGTGTCCCCTTGCAGGGAGAAGAGTCAGGAGTGAAGAATCAAAACTGAGCCGGGGCTTGTGGTTACTCACTGTCAAAAATTATTTTAATTTGCAATAGAATATATTTATTTTCCCCAAGTCATATCTGTTCTGCCCATGCTGGTAACTTCTGAGGGATATCCCTGTCTTTATCTCTGCCCAAGACTTTTTCCATCCTATTTTCTTCATCTGGCCTGTTGAGGAGGGGGAGTGAGAGAGTGTCTGGGTGGGCAGCTGGCCATGATCAGCCTACCACAACTGTTATGGTATAGTATTATGGAGATCTCTGGTTAGAGAGCAGTGGCTTGCACAAGATTCTATAACTGTGTGATCTTAGGCACATAATTTCCTGCCCATAGATAAGCATTTCTGCATCTAGAAGAGGTCCTGGTAGACCTGAACTACTTTAGGTAGTGTTTGAAGATATGCTGCTGAAAATGGTTATGTAAAAATAGGATACTGAGGATATTAGTTCCTTAACAGCACAGATTTGGTTCTGGCTCAGAGCAGAATGATGGAGACACAAGAATAAATGAAGAGGTGTTGTTCTGAAGTTTCATGTTTCTGTGTGCTGAATTCAGGCCAGCAGTTAGATCAGGGCCTGTGTTATATGAGTGTCACATGCCCTTGCCCAGTGAAATGAGTTAAACCAAACCAACCTAATTGTGCATGAGTAATTACACCTCAGTAGGACTCAAGACCACACATCCTGACACGAGTGAGGTGGTTTTCATCTCCAGTGGAATGGGAGTCACCCCGAGGTCATCTTGCTGGTTTAGAGGAAGTGCATGATTAGTGATGGTGTTTGGCTATATGTACTGTGTATTTCTTCCTAAAGGGAGGGAATACTCATGTCGAACTGAAAGGATGGCATACTTTCAGGAGAATGAGACTGGCAGTGTCTTCTTTTAATAAAAGAGCAGAGAAATAGAAAGCATATTTTCCTAACACCAGGTGTTATAGAAAGTTTGGCACAAAATTGTCTTCCTTGGCAGTATATTTAACATTACAGAACTGGAATTATGTGTTTTATTAATGGTGCAAACGTCATGTTGATCATTTCCAGATTGTTATAATAATCATCTGAAAGCACTAAAAAAGTTGGGTTTGCCTTTTTTTTTTTTTTTTTTTTTAATTACTGCTCTCCCCTCCCGCTAATTGCAGTCTCTTCCTTGCCTACACATACTTTCAGGCTCCAACTCCTTGCTAGCAATTCTGCTTTTTAGATTAGATGTAGAATTCTTTTCTGTGCACAGAAGATGAGTCTTTTTGATTTGAGATGACCTTTTTTCTGTTTCATTAATTTCATGCATCAAAGTAGAAGGCAATACATGCTGTTGGATGAACCCTGGTCAGGTGCAATACAATAAATCTTGCAGACTTTTTCTAGCTATAATTCAACTTTTGGAAGCATATACATCCTCACAGAGTAAACAGAAAAGTGAAATTACTTAATCTGTTGCAAACATGTTTCATCACCTTGAATTTACTGTGGCATTTCACTCTCCCTGCTTTTTTGAGTCAGTAAAATATTTATGGCACTTAAAGTGCCTACCTTATAGAAAAACATGGACAAGATTCTTTGAGATAATTTAAATTCAGTAGTATTATGAAATCATTGTTATAGAAATAGTCTGAACAATTTCTGCACAGAGGAATTGTTAAGCTTATAAGTGTAATCAAACAAATCCCTGGATGTGAAAATATAGATTGTAAGTAGTACACATTTTAATGACAGTAAAGAGTGAATTCAAACATGTTGGGTTCACAGTCTTTATACATTTTTAATTAATCTCTCTCTCCTTCTCCTGAAATTCCCCTTACTTGAGCTCACATTTGAGTGCTTCCTCAAACAATTTTATCCTATCATAGTGAGACCAGGTAGCTGAGGATGCTCCCCTCTCCTAGAATCCATTGCTTTGGAGCAGCAGTGAGTGGTTTGTGGCTTCCTCACAGGGCTTAGCTCCCCAGCCTTTTCTTTAGAGAGAATCCTCTTTAAGTATCAAGGAACCGACCAAAAAAAAAAAAAAA
>WEKY01040903.1:119757-138485 GCA_013390045.1 Picathartes gymnocephalus
TGTCCTTTTCTCAGTAGCTTTCTCTCAACACAAGGAAGCAGGACAGGACAGGACAGGAAAAAAGGAGTAGAGCTCATAAGCATACTTTCCTCTTTCGGAGGAGATTCTTTCATCGCACATCTGAATCATCCCTGCAAAGTTCTTTTGTTTTGGTGCTACTGAAAGTCTAAAGTAACCCCAAAAATGACAAAGGGCCCAGGAACTCTGCTACTTTATGCCTTGCAGATAATCATCTCCTACCCTGAAAAGTGCACGAAGAATTGTCCCCGGGCAGGGCTGTAGCATCTAGCACTCATTTCTTTCAGGTATGATTCACTGTGCAAAGTGCAATACAGGGGAGAAGCCTTCCCAGAGGAGTTGTTCAGGTGTGAAACTGGTGCAAGAGAAAACTGGCTCAAGCCATACAGATCTAAATTAGAATGAAAGGGTTATGAATACCAAATGACTTTTCAAATGAATGGTTCAGAAAATCTCACCTTCCATAAGGTTTACTCATCCTATATCCTTAGGGAACAGATTTTATTATTTCTGATAATAATCCCTCTGTTAAGGGAGATGGTGAGGTAGACAGGGAAAAGGGAATTTAAAAAGGAAAGAAGGAGATAATTGTTTTCTTGTTCTCTTGCCTGAAGAAAACTTTTTCATTTTGTTTTTCTACTATAGACAATGGAAAGGCTGGAGAAATCAGAAGTTGGTTTTAGTGGGTTTTTTTTCCTTCTACACCAAACCTTACACTATAATTGGAGAAAAACTAAATTAGCAGTTTTTCATTAATAAGATCTATGGTTGCATTTAATAGGTTTACTAAATTGTGTTTCATGAAAAGAATACTAAATTTACTGACAGGAAAAAAACACAACTTTATTCTCAGAGACTTTCTTCTTCAAAGGTCATTGATCTTTTTGACTGTATTTCCTTTGTGCTGTGTCTTCAGAGACAGATAACACAGGGGGCAGGGGCAGGAGCCAACATTCTTGTCAGCTTTGCAAAATTTTGTTACAATATTTATTTTACTGAAGGTGACTTCTTGCTTGTTTAACTAAGAGATTTAATTCCATGAAAAACCCCTCAGACAGTTATGGATCTTAGTAGCAACCACAGGAAATGTCTGCTCTTTTTACTTTGTAAATCAATGCAAAGAGAAGAAAAAGGGACCTAGATTTGGATATTAACCATTCTTAAAGTCTAATCACTTCATTTCGGTTACTGCTTGAGATAAGCACTTTCCTGAAAACAAATCCAGATAATTGATTAACAGAAAAGAAGGCCTAGGCTCTTGATAAAGCTGCAGAGGTGAAGCAATATATGTTATCCTAAATTTCTCTTACCTTGCATCTTCCTGGAGGGTGGCAGATGTGCGGATTTTGAAATACCTCAGACCAGGGCATCACATTTCTGTGTCCTGGATTGCTCCTTCCACACTTCAAAGTAGGTAAGTTCATGTCCGTGAAATTTATCAACTGTTTTGTGGATCAGATAGAAAGATCAGGCCTGTTCTCCAGGAATAACAGTTTTTCTCACCTGTCTTTGGTCAAATTACCATTCCTCTTAGCCTTCCATAGAGTGTTTAATATATTTGGAGGATACTCCTCCAACAGTGACTAAATTGCCATGGTGCTATGTTTATCTGGTAGGCATTTGGGAACCTTTTGAAATTACCAGTCCTCTCTGTGCAGATTACGACTATTGGTTTGGTTGGTTGGTTGGTTTTGTGTTTTCTTTTTTTTTAACGACAGACTTCTTTGATCATGCACAATATTTTAATATTAGTTATTTTCCCTCTTTTTCCCTTCAGATGTTGAAGAGGTGGCCCTTTTTGACGTTCAGTATTGTTTGAATACTGAATATGTTTTGCATACATAATTAAGTTCCTTCTCTGTGATTCACTTTTTACTTCAAATTTTGTTTACAAAATAATAGTAGTAGTTCATGAGTTTTTGGTTAGTTTTGGTGGTTTTTGTTTGGGTTTTTTGTTTGGTTTGGTTTGGTTTTTGTTTGTTTGTTTGTTTGTTTGTTTGTTTGTTTGTTTTATTTGAGGTTTTTTTCGGGGAGGTTGTTGTTATTGTTGCCAGGATATACCAGCAGCCCATTTATTCTAAATTATATTGATCTTATCCACAAAAATTTCCTCTTCTGTAAGCCTTTTTCTCCACCACAGACAGGAATTACACTGGTGACATTACAGAGACCTGTAAAATACCCTGAAGAAACAGGTTGACAGCTAATTCAACAGCCCCAAGGCTCTAGGCAAGTCTACACAACAAGCAGCAACAGTTTTGGCATAGGGAGAAGTGAAAATGCAGAATATAGTGTGTGATATCACCTCATTCACCCTGTGTTTGCCTTCCCACCCAGGAATGGCAGGTGACACAGTATGTGACATTAATTCTTCTAGTCATGGAGAGACTCCTTTGTATTTTGGGCTCTATAAAGGAACTGAGGATGGACTAATCTATCACCAATCATTGCAGCCATCTCTTGTCATTACTCAGGTAATCCTCTTTACTCCCAAAAACTAAACGTAGGCTCAGTTCTCCACACAACCATTCAATATATCAAAGAGTTCTGAAAGATAATGAACACCTTTTCCAACAGAAACATCTACAAGGTAATCATCTGCATTCTGAACAAGCAATCAGAATTCCCGTGTAGCCAGAGAGAAGCAGGCAAGAGGTGATTCATCTCCTAAAGCAGAGAGCTAAAATAGACCAGATGATTCAGATCCCCAGTGTACTTATTTCTCTTCACTGACTGTGCTAGTTCAGACAGAGGTGTACATACATTGCACTGTATAAAGGTGTGTGAAAGAAGTCTCCCCAAAAGGATTTTAAATAGGTGTGAACTTGGCTCTCATCACTGACACATTAGCTATATTTTAGATAAGTTTCCTAAGTTTGAAGGTGGACTGTTATCATTTGAGTCATCTGGCTGTCTTATAGTTCTAAGATATTTGGTAGTAGTTATGAAAAGGAAGTTTAGATCTTCCTCTCCAGTTAAACATAAACAGCAACAATTCAAGTTTCCTTTTATTCAGAGATTGCAACCTCTGGGACAGGGCTGCATGTTTCTGACTAGATACCTTTCCAGGGGATTGAAGCATCCACAAGCCTAGACAGCCTTTTTTGTAGACAAAATTTACACATTATTAGTTCTTGTCTCATCTTTGGCTGAATATTCTTTTGTAACAGAGATGTTGCAGTTGGATATTTCATTTGCACACTTAAGTTTCTCTTGTCATACTTGTACTTGTGCTCACACTTGTGCCCCTGCTTCTTCAAGTATACATCAGTCAAATTCCAAGACTTCTGTTTTGGCTAGCTGGTTTCTCCAGTTAGTCTCTTCTTGGAATTATCTGTATCAAAATTGCCACTATTTCACCTTACAGAGGACAAGAATCTAATAAGCTGTGTAACTTCTCCATTTCAAGAATTCACATCACCTGGCAACCAGTTAAGTGGAGGGTGTTTCCTGCGCCAGCCAGTTTAGGGTTTTTTCTGGACATATCTGCTAAAAGAATGTGAAGTAGCAAAGCAGAGATCAGGATCTGTTACCTGTCCTTTTGGAATTCATTCTCAACTCCTAAAGCACTTGCCCTTTGTGAAAGACACAATCCAGCTTCTCCTACAGCTAGAAGCTGTGTTTGGTGAGATGGCTGCTGATTCGGGCCCTCCTGGAGCACTTTGAAGTGCAAATGCTCTGATAAAGACACCTTTCTCAAGGAGACTTTGGTAGGAAAAGCATAAGGATCCCCCTAAGGGCAGCTCAACAATAAGACCATTAAATCTAAAGTATTACAACAAGGTCATGAGGAATAAGGTCAGAGATGCAAGGCTCTTGTATTGCACGATGAATGTGAGTGGGAGCTGAGATGCCGCAGACAGTGGTCATAAAAGCACGTTATCAGAACTAGTTTGTTACACAAACTAGCTGACACATCTCAAGGGTCAGTGTGGGTATTTCAAGCATGAAATCTTGCTGAATGGACAGTACACTGTTGATATAGTACAAGGCTGCAAAAGATACTTAATGATGGTTGAATAGAGTGTGCTTTCTTCATATATAGTTGGAGGTCTCAGTATGGAAGATCTACAGAGACATACTCACATCATAGTCACATAAGGGAAAAAAAAACACAAAGGAGAAAAATAAAGCAAGCCCTCCTGCTGTCATTATAAGCCATAAAATACACTGGCAACATTTTCTCTGAAAGAGAAAGGCCTTTCTGCCAAGGCCTTTTTTCCAAGCTGTGTAGAGGCAGATGAGGAGATGGAAGGGGGTAGAGAAGCAGGTCATGTTCTTGTTAGCTTAATGATTTATGTCTAAGTTTGTTTGTCTTTAGTGTGATTAATCGCTTTCAATTATCTGCTTCCACATTGTTCTGTACAGAAAAGATGCATCCTTGTGGCTGGGATCTCTTATGTTTGGATGAATCAGCCCTGAAAATGCCCCAGTGATCTTGTGTCTGACAGATGGGACAGATTATTAGAAACTAAATCTGGGAAGGGACAGAAGCAATCTGGGAGGGAGAGAGACACAGGAGGCCAGCCAGATTTTAATTTTTTTTCAGAATATTCTAATTCTATGTGTGGGCCTAATGCTTGTATACCTTTTCCTGCTCCCCACCCCTTGTTTTATTTATTGCACATGCCAAAAGCACAACTGCCTTGTATCCAGATTACAAACATGGGAAAGGGAAAGGGTGGCTGACTGACTGGAGTAAACTGGAGCCTGGTCTTGGACCGGGCTACACACAAGCTGTGCCATCACCCTCCTTGCATGGGAGAGCCTGTTCTTGCTGAATTCTGGGGTCTAGGAAACAACAGTCAAGATGTGGGAAGTCAGGCAAGCAACTTGCCAACCTTCTGTAGTGGTGTGCAGAGCATTTCATGGAAACACAGAACCACAGAATCACTAAGGCTGGAAAAACCTCCAAGATCATAAAATCCAACCTACAACAAACACCACATCAGCTAAACCATAGCACCAAGTGCCACATCCAGTTGTTTCTTAAACAATTTCTTTCCACACAGCGAGGCCAAACCAGTGTCTTTCTGGGGTTTGTTCTTCAGTGGACAGGAAATAATTGTTGGTGAAATTCCAAAGTGGGGGTTTGTTTCAGAAAGTTGAGACCTTGTAGACATAAAGAGGTGAGTTTCCAAAATGACTGCTTTGTTTCTCATGCCCTGCTGGAGGAGGGGGGAAAGGACGGAGGTAGCTTTGCTGATTTCAGGGTTCTACCTCTGGTTTGAGTATATCGTCTGATGTGATGAGGATTAAGAACTGTTGCAGTCACTTTGTCTTGTTTCTTCTGGAATTTTCTCAGTATTTTGACTTTGCTTCTAGCTTTTCCACTGACCTACGTTTATCTTTGCTTTTGCCCTTCTGCTAGGAATGTAACAACACTTCCCTGGATGCCTTGTCTCCCTCACCCATCCAACCTTCCCTCAAGGTGCTGTTCATTCACTTGTATTTTATCAGATGCTATTATCCACAAAAATTCACCATGAACTGGGGATTTTTCACTTTCTTTATATCAGGGAGGTGCATCTGTAATGTAACAGGATTGTATGTCAGGTCTAATAAGGAGGCCAGAACTTCTCTGTTTCAATTCCAAATGCATTACAGGCCAAATTCTAACTCTGATAGAAAGATGCTTGAATATAACTTGGGGTAAAATTTAGTCTGTAGTATAGCCTTCCTGTCAGAGACAACAATTTACTACCTAGTTTGTGGATAGCATGAAATTAAGCAGAACCACTATCCTAAACTGTAATAAAATCTATTGACATCCAAACTATGTATTATGCATATGTAGTCTATTATCCTGAGGCAAAAATGCACGGAGGTTTGACAGCAACCTAATGAAGGAATGCAAAAGAAATAGAATTTAAATAAAAAACTGCAAAAGGACAGAAAACATACCTGATAGCCAAAGGGTTGCTCCTCTTTAAGATCTGTTTCAAGCAAGTAGAATTCTGGGAGAAGAAGAGTTATGGGAGTGTGATGAGGAAGATTAAGGGGAAATGAATGAGGGTGATTGAGAAGGATGAAGTTTTTTGTTAGGAAATTGGTGCCAGGGCTGCAGGAGATGATGCTGCAGAAGCAGTCAGAACACAAAATGAGTCCATGTGATAGGGTGGGGAGAAGGGAGGAGCTGCTGATCTTCCACACTGAGGACAGCAGTGAAGGGTGAAGGTGATGCTCCTGGGGAGTAGGACAGGCCACTGGTTTAAGGAAATCCTTTTTGGTAATTTTACCAGTTGTGACCACAAGGAACCAGTGCAGCAATTTCTCCTTTGCCAGCCAGCTGGTGGATGGACATGGAGGTGACACAAGGCTACATTCAAGAGTAGAAACCATACCTGACTAGGCAATGAGAGACTGACCAGCTCCCGCCAGCACGAGGGCAGAAACAAACATCCACATCTTCTGGGTCTCTCAGATGTATTTGCAGGCCCTCTCCAGACTGTAGCCTGCCATCTTAAGAAGATTATTTTTTAATTTTTCTCTTTGAACTCTTAGCATTAGCGGAAAGGAAAAAGTGTTGAGATCCCATCTTGAAGAGAAAAGGCTATCAGTCTAGTCTCAAAGAATGTGAGTTTTTTTTCTCCTTTAAAAAAAAACAAACCAAAAAAACCTCCAGCTCTCGCTAATCATTTTTAGCCATCTAACTTATTTAAAAGTTAGCAACCATCAAAATTACCATCCTTAATCTAAAATGTGTCAACATGCTGAAACCTACTGGGATTTCGCAATTTATTTTTAATGTGTAAATTGTCTTCGAGAATTAAGGGTACTATGATGTTCATAAAAAGCATGTTTTCACTATCACTGGAGAAATAGGGATAAATAATAAATTAAAGCCTTTCTACAAAAACATTAATTTTTTGCATACATTTGTTTGTAAAGCTCCCTTATTTGTAAGCAGTGATAAAAAATATTCTGCACATTTTCTTTTTTGATAGTGAGATGAGAAAAACATAATAGGAAAGCAAAATTAAATTATATTTCATTACTGATGACAACCTGAATAAAACATGGAAAGAGCATTATCGGGCTTCAAGAACTTCTGGCACCTTGACAACAAACAGAACAAATCTATATCCGCTTAAAAGTTCCCACACATTAAAGTACCCCAAAATAATAATCTCTCTTTCTGTAGCTGCAAACTAGATGAACTGGCAGTGAACAAAAGGAAAGCATTTTGTCTTGAATTTTTCATAAGAGCTGTGTTTCAAAAGAAGCATATCACATGGCACACCTCACCTCATTTCATACCAGGGCACAACCCAGTGCTGCACTTAAAATGCTTAGAAACCTCTCTGGGGCAAAGAGTCCCTGGACATCCAATTTCAATCACATGCAGTCTTCATCCAGACTAACCTAGATCAGGAGTAAACAACATACAAAGACAGGGCATTCTTACTGATACATGAGCCTTTGCTCTGAAAGCAACACAAGATGCAACGCAGCATAGAGACAGATTTGGATAGCCCTCCAGGCAGCTCAAAAGTTTGATGTGGCTTTCACTGTGCTCCCAATAAAGCTTTCCACCTTCTTAGACACAGTTTTAAGGGATGGATGCAGGACCCTTCCACTCTGCTCAGTATTGATGTCAGAAATTGAGAGTGTGGTGTCCAGTGCTGAGCTACCCAGGACAAGAGAGCTTTGCATGTCCTGGAGCAAGTCCAGTGAGGGGTTACAAAGACATTGGAGGGACTGGAGTATCTGACATATAAGACGAGGTTGTAAGGGAAGGGATGGCTCAACAAGGGAAGAGAAGACTCACAGGGAATCTTATCCATGTGTACAAGTACCTGACTGGGGAGTGTGGGGACTGTAATGAAGGGGGAGCCAGGCTGTTCTCAGTGGTACTCACTGAAAGGACAAGAGGCAATAGGCACAAGTTGACACACAGGAAAGAAAAAACATTTTTAGTGTGAGGAGGACTAAGAACTGAAATGTTATGCCCAGACATGTGGAGTCTTAGTCCTTGGATATATTCAAACCCAAATGGACATAGCCCTGAATTACCTTGTTTAGCTAACCCTGATTTGAGCAGGTTGTGGGCTACACAATCTCCAGAGGTCGCTTCCAACCTCAGCAATTGTGTGATACTAAAGTAGCAAAGACTGGAGTACCTGTTTTCCTGTAGAGTGTGGCTCATCATCCAGAGAAACTGTTCTGGGAGTGCAGCAGCTCTGAAAAATACACCTTACCCCAGGAGCTGCTAGACTCAGTACAGTGGTAGCGATGAGAACTCTGCTGTTTTCTATAACTTCCAAAAGTAGTTCAGAAGATTGTAAAATCCTCTGAGCAGAGATCCTGCTTTGCTTTGTAGACTCTGCCCATTTTTCAGGATCATCAAGGCACATGTTGTGCTGCAATAAATAACAGAAGGCCAGTTGAGAGACACAGAACAAGAAAGAATCTCAGAGCAAATCTGGAAACTTCAATGTCCTTGCCAGAATTTCTTTTAGGACAAAAACAAAACAGCTCCAGCAGAGGTCAGTTAAGGAAAGCTTTTATTTTGTTGAAAGATTTGCTTTGGCAGAGAGTGTAACTTTGAAAGAAAAATAACAGGCTTTATGTTGTGTTTAAGAATTCAAATATAAGCATTCCTTAAAAAGAAATAAAGACACATATCCTCAAAATATTAGCTACTATTTTTCCAAGTCCTTTAAAAGTTCAGTCACTGTAAAAGTGAACAGAAAAGATTATTATTCCATTTCAGTGTTCCTAATCTGGGTTTATAGAAAAGTTAGAGATGTTTCAATTAAGTTTAAACAGTCCCAGAAGGTTGTTTCAAACAAAGAAAGCTTTCTTCTTCCCTTTCACCCTTCTTTCTCTTTCTTGGCTGCTCATGATGTTTCAAGTCTTCCTGAAGTTCTCTGTGAACACCATTCCCCATGTTAGGGCCTTGTGACATCCTATAGTCACTGCCCATGCTGTGATTTTGATAACATCAGAGGGCCCTCAATAAAACAACATGAAAATTAATATCTCTTAAGAACTAAGTATTCCTGTGGAGTAGCTAAAATAGTGCACAGCCAGCCTTACAGTCTAACTGATCAACCTGTGAGTCTTTAAACAGAAAACTTAAAAATAAGGATGTGAAATCAGGAATACATCCAAATAGCAGGATGTATGACCCACACACAACTGTCTTCACTGATAACTTCTCTTTCCATCTTTGAGTGTTTATCTTCCAGATTATTTATTTTGTTGTATTGGGTTTGTGTGGCAAGGTTTTATGGGAGGGGCAGTGTGGCTTCCGTGAGAAGCTGCCAGATGCTTCCCCCATGTCCAACAGAGCCAATGCTGTCATCAGAATGAATCTGCCACTGGCCAAGAGTGAGCCCATCAGGAATGATCGTAATGTCTCTGTGATAACATATTTAAGAAGGAAAAAACAAGTTATTGTGCAGTTTGCAATTACATCCAAGGAAGAGCAGTATGAGAACGTGTGAGAGAAACATCTCTGCTGACACCAAGGTCAGTGAAGAAGGTGGGGCAGGAGATGCTCAGGGCGCTGCAGCAGAGATTCCCTTGCAGCCCCTGGTGCAGCCCATGGTGAGGCAGCTGTGCCGTGCAGCCCATGGGGGTCCATGGGGAGCAGAGATTCCCCTGCAGCCTGTGGAGGGCCCCACTCTGGAGCAGGGGGATGCCTGAAGGAGGCTGTGACCCCGTGGGAGGCCTGTGCTGGAGCAGGGTCCTGGCAGGACCTGTGGGACCATGGAGAGAAGAGCCCAGGCTGGAGCAGCCTGTCCTTGAAGGAATGACCCTGTGGAAGAGTGACCCACATTGCAGCAGTTTGGGGAGGACTGTTGCCCATGGAATGGACTCAGTTTGGAGTATTTTTTGGAGTACTCTCTCCCATGGGAGGGACCCCACTGTGCAACAGGGGAATGATTCCTCTCCCTGAGCAGGGGCAGGAATAATATGTGATGAACTGACCATAATCTACATTCCCTGTCTCCCTGCATGCTGGGGGAGGAGGTAGAGCTATGAAGGAGCAAGGGGTGGGGAGAAGGTGTTTTTGCTCTGATTTTGTTAGTAATAAATTCAATTAATACCCCCAAGTTGAACCTGTTTTTCCGGTGATGGTATTTGGTGAGTGATCTCTCCTGGTCCTTATCTCAACCCATGAACCCTTAATTTGATTTCCTCTCCCCTGTCCAGCTGTGGAAGGGAGTGATAGAGAGGCTTTGGTCAGTGCCTGGAGTCCAGACAGGGTCAACATGTTACATGAGAGGAACACCACACTGGAGCAGGAGAGTGTGAGGAGTTCTGTTCCCAAGGAGGAAGGAGCAACTGAGGCAACATACAATGAACTGACTGAGCCCCCATTCCCAGCCCCCCAGTGCCTCTGATGGGGAGAAGGTAGAGAATTTGGGAGTGGAGTTGAGCCTGAGAAGAAGTGAGAGGTGGAGGAAAAGTGTTTTAAGATTTGGTTTGTATTTCTTATTATCCTGCTCTGATTTGTTTGGTAATAAATTAAGCTAATTTCCCCAATTCAAGTTCTTAACTGGTGAGTGATCTCATCCTGTCCTTATCTCTCACCCATGAGCCTTTCTTTATGTTTTCTCTTGCCTGTCCAGCTGGAGAGAGGAGTGACAGAGCAGCTTTGCTGCACATCTGATGTCCAGCCAGGGTCAACCAATCACATTTGTTATGAGTCTACAATACAGCTCCTTTAAGAAAAGGCCTTTTGTGTGCAAAACTTAGCACAGTAGTAGCCTGACAAAGCAGTAAATAAAATGTGAACATCAGAGAAAATGTGAAAATGGATCATAATTACCTGAGTTAAGAGACTTGGAAAACAAGGATAGGATTTGATACTGGTGAGGCCACACCTCAAGTACTGAGTCCAGTTCTGTGCCACTCACAACAGTAATGACATTGAGGGGCTAGAGCATGTCCAGGGAAGGGCAACAGAGCTGAGGATGGTCTGGAGCACAAGGCTGATGAGGAGCAGCTGAGGGAGCTGGGGGTGTTCAGCCTGGAGAAAAGGAGGCTCAGGAAGAACCTTATCACTCTCTACAATTCCCTGAAAAGATGTAGTAGACAGGTGGGGATCAGTCTCTTCTCCCAAGTAACAGGTGACAGGACAAGAGGAATTGGCCAAAAAATTGGATATTAGGAAAAATTTCTTCACCAAAAGGGTTGTCAAGCATTGGAACAGGCTTCCCAGGGAACTGGAGGAGTCACCATTGCTGGAGGTATTTAAAAGATGTGTTTTGGAGGACTGTGAACAAATGGAACCAGGGTCAGCTGAAGATTGTTGGAGGGAGGAACCCTAGGACATGGACCAACTCCCAGGTTGTGGTGACACAGAAGACCTCTCCCAGGTGACTTTGCAAGATTATGCAGATGTACCCCAGTTCTGTTTCCCCAGCTGGTTCTCTATCTCCCTGCCCCTTCATACCCTACATGCCCATACCCTAGAATGTTCTCCTTTCCCCAGTCCCCTGTTGGTCCCTGGCCACTCCTTCCCTGTCCTTCTGTTGGCCCACAGGCCCTGGCCCCTCCTGTAAGCCCCCAAACCATTGGTCCCTGAGACTCTCTCCGCCCCCGTCCTCCTGGTTTAAAACCCTCTGACCCTTCCCAGTTCTTGCTTTTTCATCCCTGGGACCCTTCACGTGTGGCTGCAATAAACCCCATGGAAGCCCATAGGAGAACCCTTCCCGTTTCTCTTTGTCAGAGGATTACAGAGCTCTCCGGTGTGTGTGTTCCTGGGGAAGCGTGTCCGTGACGCTGAGCGGCTCCTGGCTGGAGGCGCATCTGGAAGGTCGCGGCACCTCACCGACAGCCCGCCACCGCAACAGTGTGTAAATGTAGTGCTGAATGACATGGTTTAGTGGTGAACATGGAGTTGTTCAGCTGGGTTGAAGTGTTGGTTTAATGTTCAGATTTGGTGATCTTAGGGGTTTTTTTCAACGTAATGATTCTATGATTCTATCAAAATAGAACAAAACAGGATCTGCAAATTCAAAAAATCAATAAGATAGCTATCAATACTATATGAGAGAAGAACAACTCGGAAAGGCCAATTCTAAGAAAGATAACAAAAACTGCAGGTGCTTGCAAAGAGATATGGCAGAAAAATAGGCCAGTGTTATCATAAACATCATTCTCCATACCTCACATTTAAGAGAAAAAAAATACCATCAAAAGAGTTATCCAAAAGCATATGTTAAAATCCTTAAGTAATAAATGAACAGTAAGAATGATGAATAAAACTAGAAATTCATATCTTGGTGTGCAATATAGAGAGGAATATGCAATGAGAGGATGAGAATGATTTAGAATATCACTTAAGAATATAAGTAATAGGATAAAAGTAAGCTCAAGGTAGTATAAAATGACAGTAATTCAAACAAATACTGATGATTTGATATTTTGAAGAACCATCTTCCCAGAGGAATGGTTGAAACCATGTGAAAATTTGCAGAACATAAATAAATGTGCAACAGGGAACTCCTGTACTGTTGGAGAGATATATGTATTTATTTGTCCATGCCATCTATTTATTACAGTGTTTGGCTGAAGAAACAAGAGGCAAGTCTTTCTTTCCTCATGTGGCAAAAACAGGTGCTGCTGTAAACAGCATTACACTGCCACTGGCAGATTAGCACTTGAGACATGTAGCCCAAAAGCAGGACAGAAATGATGGATCTAGGAAGTGATTGATTTTTGAACCAATGTGTGCTGAAAAACCTGCTAGGAATAATATAAGCAGGTACGTGGTCATGAACAATGACAGGAGAAGGACCAGTAAATAACAAATTGAGATCCCAGGATCAAGCAATAAAGGAGTTAAACAGCCTGGCAGGCTTTCCCAGAGCAATGCATCACAATGAGAGTTTAGGTAGAGTTTTGGAGGTTGACAATTTTGTATTTTTGCTTCCTTTTTGTTTTACTTGAAAATGTAATGTAGAAGTCCATGATATTTATTCCAGAGAAATCTCTGTGTACATTACAAAACATAAACTGAGCATTTTCTCTGACAAATAAAAAAGCCTAAAGAACTGAAGGGCAGAGTGGCTGTTGAGTACCTGTTCCCATATCACCAGTTCTAATTTAATCACATTTACAATGTTGTAATCAGAAGGAATATTTAACATTGCCCACAGAGCCCCTCAGCTCTGATCCTCCCCTTCCACCATCCATTACCTCCACACAGGTTCTCTTTGGCGGCTGTCAGGAGAATATCACTGACTTCATCCATTTTGGGGTAAAGCTTGTATGAAGGAATAGATTTTGTACTGAGACAGCCAGCTGTGATTTTTGGTGTTTGATTGCACTGTGGTCTGGCCCCTTTTCAGGAATGTTCCTGTTCCCCAAATTTGTGTTCTATGGATTTCTTAATGAAATCCCAATTTCTGCCAGTGTTGGTTTCTAGATAAGAACAGCTAACAGTGGTTGTTGCTTTGATTTATTGAAGCAGTGGAAGAGATTATATCTTCAAAGAGATTTATGGTCAATGAAAGCCTGTGTGCTGTTCTTCCTTTGGGATTTCTCCTCTAGGTGGATACAGAAGAGCCACAGGCTAAAGAGCCACAGGGTAAAGAACAACAACTTACAGAACAGGTGAGTCAGATTTCATCTGGCCTTTCACAGCTGCTTGAATTTCAATACATAAAATGACCTCCAGGTCCAAGGAAACAGGGGAGCTTGAGCCCCACTGTGTCCAGAAGTTCCTTTCAGTGCTAAGTTGGATGCATCTAAGTTTCTTCAAAGGTCAGCACACACATGGTAGATGAGGCAGAGGTGACAAATCATGCTCCCATTTTACAGCTGTTAACTGGAGGATTAAGAAGATCATCACTATTCTCATTCCTCCTTCTTTGCTGAGTCTGACCCATATCTAATCTCAGCCTCTGTCTTCATGTGTTGCTCTGTCTTTAGATCTTTGTGAGACAAGCAAAGGCTTAAATTATAGGTACTCATTGACATAAAAGCCCAATAAAACATAACTGAAAGTTGGAACTTAATTTTCTTAGGGGACTAACAATCCCAGTTTCAGTAAAACAGGAGGAACTATTTTAACTAACCATGTATAGGCACGTCAGGAAATTATTTGATAGCACTCACCCAATGAAGATGGCCCATCTTGTCCAGCCCACTGCCTATATTAAATAATACAGTGTCTATTAAAGTTTATTCTTGCCATAAAGACACTCCATTCTTTCAAAACTTTTGAGGTTATCTTGCAACGAATATCCATCAAGAATAGACTAGACAGAATTGATACTTCCACAGAGCAGAGGAAATAAATAGGTAAATTCTAGAGATTTTTCTCCTTTCTTGTTTTTTATTATGAACCCAAGAAACCATACCTGAAAAGCAGAAAATTCAGTTGCTCCACAGAAAGGCAAACCAGCAGGAGTTAGCAGAAAGTATTCATGGAATTTAGGGACTGGAAGTCAAATTTTAAGAAGTAAGAGTAAACAAGAGCATTAGGGGATTGGAAAATAAAGCTACACATATTGTGATGTAACCACGGGTATCTGGGCCTATAATAAGTTTTTCAGCTTTTTCCATTAGATATTTTCTTAAGTGTCATTTAAGACCCTTCAAAACTTAATTAATACCGAGTTAATGATGGTGGTACATGGCCAGTGTTAAAGCTGGGGTCACTTATCAATAACAAAGTGAGATAAATCAATCAAATGTTACTCCTCTTTAGGGTTTGTTAGTGACCAAATAAAAATATGTTGATCCCAAATAATTTTCAAAGTGAAAGTGGAAACAACACAAATAGCATTAAAAATCCTTTTGCTACCAGGCAAAATACAAAGACCAAAGACGAATTTTAGCTATTTTCCATCTTTTCCTGGCCAAGATGGAAACTTATTGACAAGCATTTGTGAAAAAGCTTCTTCTGCTGCTGCTTACTACACTTGATTTCCTAAGAAGGAACTTCAATCTTAAGGGCTGTCAGTTTGTCACCTGTAATGAACATAATATTCATTTCAAAAGGAAAACTACCAGAAAAAGCTAAATGACAGGCTAAACTGCATCTCTACAAGCAGAACTGCTGATCTCCCAAGATAGTTTTCCCAGCCCACACACCCCTCACACTACCAGGTGCTGTTGCTTCTTTTTTCCCCGCCCCAGTCTTCCTCATTACATTTCCTTGGCAGAAATTCCACTGTGGATGCTAGCAATAGACTTGCCTTGATGCTGCTCATCACAGTCCCTGGTGACAGCTTATTATCTCATTATCAGCATTAATAATAAACGTGTGTTTCTCTGAATATGCAATGTGAGAACCAAATATACATATATACATATATACANTTTATTTGAATGTGTAATGGCTGGTATAAATGCAGACTCAAAGGACGAGGAGGGAAGGATGCAATTGACATGCAGAACCAGGCCTGGTTGAGAGCCATGACAGAGAGTTCTGGCGTGCCTGTGGATAAGTTGTTTGACCCCATGCACACCTTTTTCCTCATTCTTGAAATCCCTCTTGCACCTTTAAGGAATGATTTAAGTTTGATGTGCTACATGCTGCAGTGTTTTAATATGTGGTGTTATTTTTTATGTGAACAAGTACAAGCTGATAAGTACAGGAATAAACAATCTGATATTTGTGTTTCTGAAGACATGTATTTAAGAATAACTAATGGCTTATTTTTCCCTTTCATGCTGTCTAATAATAAATGTGACTTTCCAAAGAAAATCAACACTTATTTTTACCCAAATATGTTGTTTTGGCTTTTTTAAATTTGAAAGTTCCTGGTTTTGAATGAATGAAAGTATTTTAGTATAACTGCAAGCATCAAAAACTGACAGACTATCAAAGCCAATTTTGTAGATGAAATAAAAAAAAGAACAACATTCTCATCATAAAATAAAAACTAAGCATACTAGTAGGTCTTTAAAAACCTAATTTCTGGTTTTAATTTTGGAGAATATTTTTGTTGCTATTTCAGTTTCAAGTAGCCAGAGCTGTAAAGCTTTTAGAACTGCCTATAAAAAGAATAGCGGTCAAAAGGAGCACTCCTTCAATGGATATTGGAGACTACAGCTCATTTGGCCCTACTGGGATGCAAGAAATGCTGGTGGAAATAAATGCATATTCATAATAGGGGATAGTGGAACTCCTCAAACCCTGTTACTGAGGAAAACTCCTTCATCCTTGCCAAAGATATACCCTGGCCCAAGGATGGGAGACAGAGTTAACAAAACCACACCTACTTGGGAGGGTAGCCAATAATGTCCTTACACCTCAGGCTAAATTTCACAAGAAAGAACCAAATTAACAAAACCTGCAGCAGGCCAGATTATCTGCAAATAGTTCCATTTGCTTTCTAATGGCGATTGCAGATGCATTAATCTTAGCAACTGTATTCTGACCTCAGTCTATCTTGGCTGTCAAAAAAAACCCCAAAAACACCCAACCAACCAACGAGAAAATGTCACTCTGACAGCTCTGTGTGTCCTTAAGCATTTCCCTAAACAACTTCTTGTATGGAATACCTCTTGCATAAAGTGAAAAAAAAAAATGAGACAATTGAGTGCACTGTGTAGAAAGGAGTCTAGTCTGGAAAGAAAGGTCTATGTATGCTTAAAATATTATGGATCATCAAAATGGAATGGCAGACATTCAAAACAGAGAATGCACACATGGCATGCCAGCACCAAGTGTTTTACCTGTTCTCCTGTGCGAAAATAAAAAGCAGCAAGTGCTTGAAAGTACAGAAGAAACTTCTTAAGCATAAATGCTGTGTTGTTTAGTCCTTCACTGAAATATAAACTCAGCAGCTCCAGTTTTATTTGAAAGATGACAAGAGCAATAGAAGTTGTTCAATTTACTGAATTAAAAAGTCAGGAAGGCAAAACTCTTTTCCTCAGCCCAGAACTCTTTCCCATCCCTCTGTCACCGTTTTGAATTCACTTTAATTTTGAAGCCATCGTTGTTCTTTGAAACTGAATCTACATGAAAGTTAAACAAGCTCAAGTGAATCTCACGAAGAAAGAACTGAATATAAACAAAACATTACTTTGAAGTTGCTGTTTTTCTTGCTGAAGAACATTCCTCCTCTAAACAGTAACTCAACTCTGAGACTGTTTTCAGAACAGAAGTGTCTTCAGGAATATGCCACAATGAAAAATATGCCACTTGTAAGAAATACACATAAATTTGTCAGGAAGCATCAACATGGTCAAGCGGCTGTAATTAGGAAGGTGTCAAATGAAGAAATATCTTCAAAATCCTTGCTCTAGGGAATTTGATGTGTTTGGAAGAGGTCTTCAAGCAATGGGATTAGAGAAAAGGTAACAAAGATTGTTGGCTTGGGCTTGCTCTCCAATGATATATACAAGATTCTCTTTCCCTTTAAGTTCCTAAATAATAAAAAAAACCTGAAACTATACTCCTTGCATGACAGTTTGCATGGAAGTGTCCCCTTTATGGGATATTTAAAGCAGTTTTAGCCGTTAAAACTAATTTGGCATCCCAGGCATAAGTACATTCAGGGCAGCTACCCAAAGCAGATACTTGATGTCCTACAGAACAGAACCATTCTCCTCTGGCACATAACCAGCTCCCAAAACGTGTCACCTTCTCTCTTCTCTTGCTTTAGAGAACTGGAGAATTCCCAAAAATATTTCCTGCATATTTGTATCCTTCTGCTCCTCTCTAAGATCCTTAGAAGACTGGTTTCAAACTTCCTGTCAGTGTCCTCCCACCAATGTCAAAATCATGTTCATTCATGTGATGATTTGTCTGTGTCCTCATACCTGGAAAGCTTCAGACTGAAACTCAGACTGGCTGAAAGCTGTGTACTTTATTTAGTCTTAATTTCTTGTTTTAAACTTTCTTTAAATCAGACTTTTCAGCATCTTGTTTAGACAGTAAGACCAGGACTTCAGAACTTAAATTTGCTGAAAAAGACTAAGCAGAAAAACTACTGCAGTATAAACTTGGTTAGGTTGTCTGAGTATCACTCTGTTATGAATATTAAATAACAAAGATATTAACTCTATTTTGCCAGTTTCTGTTCTGCTTCATTCAACCCATGCAGAGTGTATTGAAATCTCCATCCATCCATGAAACCCTGGAATCTCTTGCTAGCTGGTATTACTATTAACAAATGAAAAACCTCAAAAAATGCAATTCTTGCTAAGGGACATTTTATAAAAAATAAAATTAATCTAAATTTTTTCACTCCCTTGCCCAAGGATCACAATTTCTTGATCTGTGTCTCTGTCTATCTAGCTGTCTGTCTAAAGGTTCCCTCTTCTCTACTAGAAATAACAAGGACCTGCGCTTGGGTTGGGACAACCCCAAGCACAAATAGAGGCTGGGGGATGAAAGGATTGAGAACTGCCCTGAGGAGAAAGACTTGAGGGTGTGGATGGATAAGAAGCTCAACATGTCCCAGCAAGGTGCCCTTGCAGCCCAAAAAGCCAAACCTGTCCTGAGCTGCATTAAAAGCCCCGTGGGCAGCAGGTGAGGGAGGGGATTCTCTCCTACTCTGCTCTGGTGAGAGGCCACCTGGAGTGCTGCATCCAGCTCTGGGGTCCCCAACAAAGGAAGGACATGGACTTTTTAGGATGAGTCCAGAGGAGGTCACAGAGATAACCAGGGCTGGACCATCTCTACTGTGAAGACAGGCTGAGAGATTTGGAGTTGTCTGGCCTTCAGAAGAGAAGGCTCTAGGGTGACCTTAGAGCATCTTTCAGTACTAGAGGGGTGTAGCGGGTTGAGT
>WEKY01040908.1:1427-25954 GCA_013390045.1 Picathartes gymnocephalus
TGGTGGCACTCGGTGAGCAGGGCAGGTGCGATGATTCCCCTGTGGCTGCAGGGGGAGCTGTGGCGCGAGCTGGAGAAGACACGTGGCACAGCCGGGAGGGGAAGGGGTGGAGGACAGACAGGCTTTGCTTCACAAATGCCCCTGGGGCCGTCGATCCTGGTGCCCCAGCAGAACTCTTGGAAACAGCAAACTGGGACAGTAGGATGTCTCGGTAGGCAGGGGGAGTGGGGGCTGCAGAGCAGTGAAACCCAAAGCAGTGCCAATGGAGCCACGGGGGGCAGGGCAGGGGCAACAGCCCGGCTCCTAGCCCGGCAAGGGGAGGTTAGCTCAGGATCCCGGGCCCCCTGAGCAGATGGTAAAATAGGTCTCAGTTCAGAGCAGGGGTTCACTCACGGCAGAAGAAACAGCTCCATGTGAAAAGGGTCCAGCAGCAGCAGCAGCAGCAGAGACTCCTCTCTCTCCCCAGAAAGGCAAAGCAGCTACTTCGTGTTCCCCTCCAAAGCACAGCTTCAGCTCTCCCGGTGCTGCCTCCACCCCTGCCTTTTATCAGCCCCTCTCCTCCGGGGCTTGGCCACAGTCCTTTGTTTTTTCTTAAGTACCCAATACTTAAGAGTTCGTTAGCAACTTAATGGGAAAAAATTCTATACAAAAGGAAAGCAAAAACTTAACCCCTAACAGAAGGATATGAGCATAGTCTGAAAATTACTCTTACCATGGATTCATGTGCAAATTTGGACGTGAGGCTTTGTCCTGGGGTGACTTCCTTTATTTAATATTTTTTTACTGATATGGATAGCTTAGAGTCCCAGTTAGTAGACCTGGATGATTGAGATATGGAACAAACAAGTTTTGTATGTTTGAGAATTAAGGATTCAAATAACAGGTAGGTCAGAGAGCTAGGAGTATAGTCCACTTCACTGCGACTCTTTTAAAGAGATGAGTGTAGGTATTCTTTTGCACTGAGGACACAAGAGTGGGTGTAGGTGTGAGGTTTCTTTTAAACCAGTGCTCAATTCAATAACAAAATATTTCCATGATCTTTTTTACATGTGCTCAAGTATTATTTTAAAATATAAAATGTTGTCTGTGGTGTGTGTGTGTGCATGCATGCATACATGTACAGTGTAGCTGGTTTGAGTTGTTTTGAGGAACTTGGTGTGTGTTTGCTCTGCCTGGGTTCTATTTCATGTTTGTGTCCTTTTTGTGCGTTTTTTCTGGGCACAGAGATACTATTCTCTCAATGTCACAATGTACAAGACAGCCTAGTAGCTCTTGTAAATTTGCCTGGTTTAGCTGTGCTATTTTTGTGTTTGTCCTTCTTGCTGCTTACTTTAAATTGTTGGACAAGTCCTATGTACTTTTATTTCAAGTCAAGATTTCTAACTTCTCAAGTTGAAACAAAGTAGAAAAGTAACATGTACGTACTGTGAACCTTGAATACTAAAATATTGCAGCTTCCCATCACTGACAGACAAGTCAGTTTCTGATATGAAAGTTCTATTTATTTATTTATTTATTGCTAGATGCTACTGATGTAATTCCCAGACATCAAGTCTAGCTGGCTTCTGTGGCCTTAGGGTTTGTGCTCTCTCTCCCCCTTCTCCTCTCCCCTCCTCAAAGGTTTAGTTACAATTAGCTGTTTCTGAATTGAGTAATTTTCCGTCTGTCCATTAATAACTTCTGGTGTACGTTCTCTTCTTGTAATACATTAAAATAGTTGTGTTATGTCTTGTCATGTGTTTGTTTGAACCTTTCTTCCCTAGGAGAAAGGATTATAGTGCAGTTTGCCAAGCTTCTTTAGTAGTGAAGTATAATGTGGTATTAAGCCATCTAAATATAGTTGAATGAATGATTTGTTCCATTCTTTCTTGTTGATGTTTTTGTTGCATGCAGTTCAACCACAATTTGAATATAAGTGACTTAAGCCTCCTTCCAAAAAAAAAAACCAAACCCCTCAATTGCAGATCCTGTTTTAATCAATTACTTTAATTACCATGGTTAAACCTCTTTTGTGTCTCTCTCTTTGTAGTACAGAGCAGTATTCAGAGGTTCCAAGAGAAGTTTTTTATCTTTGCTTTAACACCTCAGCAGGTCAGAGAAATCTGTATTTCCAGGTAAGAAGTAAGACTATGGCATAGTCTAGGTATACTTTTGCAAAATTTCAGGAGCAAGTGTGGGGTTTTTTGGTTCATTTTTATGCAGCACATAAAGCTTGCAGATGCCGAATGATAATCCTCACTGAAGTTACTCTGAGTTTATCTGTTCTGTTTTCTTCAGGGACTACTATGCACAGAATTTATGTGCATTTAGGGTAAAACCTACCCCATTAAAGAGTTAACGATTATTCCGTTCCAAATAATTGTCACTATTTAGAGAAGTGGTAAGTTTTTCTTCCCTGCATGTTTCCTGACTGCAGGAATGGAAGGCTGCTTTTTTGTCACAAGGTTCATGTTGTTGCAAGACCTATGGTGTAAGCCAAGAGGGTTTTTTCTTCTCTGGCAAAATCATACTTTGTTACTATAAACTCTTGACAGAGGATGCAGTAGGTAAACAGAGGTGTTGCTTATAAGACTTGTTCATAGCTCAGTAAAAGAAAAATAAGAGCAAAGTTTAGTGATGTTGGGGCATGTGTGCCAATTCTTTCTCCATATGACTGGAATGAGACCTGCTGTCTAAATGGATACTTCTCTTTTTATTTCTCTTTGTCACAGGGACTTCTTGCCTGGGGGCAGGAGAGATTACACAGTCCAAGTTCAGCTAAGGTACCTTTTTCATAGTGTTCTCTTACAACTTTTTAATTGGCCAATGTAACATAAGTCTAGATGTTTGTGGGGACATATGAATGTGGAGACACTTGAAAATGATGCTTTTTCTTTTTTGGGATATAGGTTATGCCTAGCAGAGACAAGCTGTCCTCAAGAAGATAATTACCCTAATAGTTTGTGTATTAAAGTAAATGGGAAGCTGTTTCCATTGCCGGTAAGCTTGTTTGTATGTGACTTGTGGTGTGTGTGTGTTATCTGTAAAATTAGCTTGCTAAAACAGTCAAGCTGTTTATTTTCACTTAAATGTCTCTGGTTACCAATGTTAGGTATATAGTTTGTATGTTGGCTGTGTGAGATAGCCATTACTACTGTTAATCATGTTACAGCCACTGCATGGAGTAATTGTGTTTTAGCCACCTATAACAAACCTCATCTATTGCAGTTAAAATATGTCAAAACCAAAGCGGTGTCTGCATGAAGAATCCTCCTCCTAGGTATTCAAATTGAGTTTGACTTGATTGGTAGTAGCCCTCACTGTTTAGGCTATTTATATTTGTGATTGACTTGAGTTCCTTCTTGTTGCAAGGGAATGGTATCGCCTTCTTGTGTACAAGTTTGTATGCTGCTCTGCATCTGTCTGGTTAGTGCAGAATTCATTGCATGAATGAAGAACAGACATTTTAGGGTTCTTAGCATTTACTGATACTAAAACAAAACAGTGTTGGCAGTCATACACTTCACTGGTGTCTGATGTTTAAAAACTAGTAAATCGGCAGGGTCATCTCAAGGCATAATATATATACATGTATACAAAAAGGTAAAAGCACCTCATTATTCTCAAAAAATCTCTGGAGTGGGTATCTCTGTACAATAGAACAGATAAACTCTTATGCAACCTGTTCAGAAATGGTTCTGGAAGCTGTTGAAGATGGAAAAAGTAGTAGTACAGAAGTTTTTTCTTTAGCAGTGGGTTTGGAAAAATGCTGTGTGGAGAGAGAAGGTGTGAAACCTCTTTTATAATGTCTGTCACCACCTTGGTGTGTCAGATGTATTGTCCTGTATGCTCCCTCCTGCATTTGCAACCCATGACTGGTTTTTTTGCCTCTACTCATCTTAAATGAGACTCTTTAGCTTCTCTTCCTCCTACTTCTTTAGCCATTGCATCACTGTTCTTCTGTCTGTCTTCAGTGTGTAAAGTTTCTTTCATGTTTTCTAGTCAGTATTTTTTGCAAATGCCAGCTATGTTCTCTGATAAGCTTGAGGATTTTCTCCTTTCTTATGCAGATTATCTTCTTTTCTTTAAGCAAGGAATCAAAACAAAAATTGGTCTGATATTATCTTACGGACATCAATGTCTGCTGATGCCTAGTCTTGTTAATATAGTTTATGCCCTGCTATGCTCTTCATTTTGTACTTAACATATGTCGCAGTCAGCAAAAATTGTTTGTAATCTTGGATTATTGCTTTGCTTTAGATCTAAATCCTGTAGGTTCTTCCTGCACATCAGGATTCTTTAATATGTTCATCTGAACTTTAGGTGAGAAGCTTAAGCTTAAGCTTAAGCTGCGTCAAGGGAAATATAGGCTAGATATTAGGAAAAAATTTTTTACAGAAAGGGTGATAAAGTATTGGAATGGTCTGCCTGGGGAGGTGGTGGATTCACCATCTCTGGATGTGTTTAAGACAAGACTGGATGTGGCACTCGGTGCCATGGTTTAGTTGAGGTATTAGAGTTGGGTTGGACTCGATGATCTTGGAGGTCTCTTCCAACCTAGTGATTCTGTGATTCTGTGAAAGTGAATAAATGATTGTCTTGGCAACTTCCTTCCCTCTCCTCCTTCAGTATGAGCTGAATGACAAATACAATCTCAGTCCAAATGCTTCTGCCAACATTTTCTGTTGATTTTTGTCACTGTCTGCATCCCTCTGGTGGTTCCTTTCTGTTGCAGGAAATACAAGATAACTTCTTTGTCTCAAAGACCACTGTTGTCCAACTCAGTAGTGTTGATGTTAAATAATTAATCAGTGATGCCAGCCTCTATTGCCAACTTGCACAATTCTTAAGTGAGTACTATTCTCTTTCCCTGGTATAGTTCATGCCTCTGCAGATGTCTGTAAATTATTCTTGGTTGTTTCCTTGGCTGCAGTTCTCACCAGAAACTTCAGAAAAATGCTGCCAGTGTACCAGTACTGCTTCAGGTTGTGCCAACTCATGTTAACATGGTATTTCCTTGTATTCGTACAACTATCTGTATCCTCTTTTTATAGTGTTGATTCTGACTTAAAAAGAGTAAATGTAGAGTCTTGCATGCTGCTATCTTGGTAAGTAACAAGGTTTTTATACATGATGAACTACAGTAGGTGGTTCTCCTGTTGACTTTTTTTGTAGGCAAGACAGAATGTGAAAGTTCAAAAGGTAATTTGCTTTTCTTAGGGAACCTCCATAAACCAGTCTTTCAAAGGCCAAAATCAAATATGTCAGGGAAGGTTGGAAATAGGTATTAAGAGAAATCATGCTTTCTGTTGATAGATTTTTCTGGCTATAGCAGGTGATACCTGCTTTGACTAATAAGTTTCTTGAAACAAGTGTGGAAGACTTAAAGACACAAATAATGTTGGCACTTGCTAGCCACTAGATTTGGCAGCCTAACTAAACAGTGCTAGACCATGCTGGTTGAGATAGGCAAGCAGAGTGCTCTTAACTCCTGGAAGGCCAGGAAGGGAAGGTTTTAAGTTGTTCTAGGAGTACAAGATTGAATCTGTTCTCAAGATCATTGCGGAAGAAAACATCAAAAGCTTGACTGAAATGAAGCATGTGCACTGCAGAGTTGGAAAATACAAGAGAATTTGTATTATTGCTCTCTTGAAAGCAAGGCAATTTCATTTTTAGGTTGGAGGCCAGCAGGGTTACTGTGGCTGGTACAGTATGTGGGGAAATACTCTCCTGAATATTGCAGGGATGGTGTGTTTGTCCACATAAGCTGATAATGTCACCATAGTAGAGAAAGGTCTACTACACCAAAGCAATGGGGATATATACCCTATAAATGGCAGCAGTTCTTATGTCTGATTAAAGAAAAGGCAAATCATTCATTCTTTTAAATGTGAAATTATCAGTAGTTTTCTTTCATCTGCTGCCTCTATGTTCTGTGATGAAGTGCACATGGTAAGGTCCCTAGTAGCTACTGGGTCACTCATCTGGGGTAAGAACCATAAAAGGCAGTGATTATCCTATGGTACACTTGGCTAGTGAGTGGAAGAGGCTGTTTATTTCTGGGTTTTATTTTCAGACTTAGGGTCTTTCACAGTAACTCTTTTCTCAAGCAATAGACTGTAAATGTGTGTGTTTCTCTGGGCAAAAAAAAATATACTTGTGAGTGTTTTTACAGCATATCCTTTCTGGGAGAGTTTCTTGTATAGAACAATTCTGTCTTGAACTAAATAAAATCTGGTGGTCAGTTCTGTGTAAGACATAAAACTGCAGTCTTTTATTGGCATTTTTCTGGTGCAGGATTAGTTTTTGAAATGAGTGAACTACAGGCTGTCTGTATGAACTCAGAACAGAGATTCTCAGTTCCTGTTGCAGACTGGCTTGCTTTCATCATGACCAATGCAGGGTGAGATGAATAAGCTAGTTAGGCCGTGTGCTCCTTCAGACAGTACAAGTACTTGCTGCTCATGATATGCTGGAGATTATGTGCCTGCCTAGAAGCAAAAGGGAACTGGATGACTCCTGATTCAAGTTGCAAACATCATATGGGAAATAAAACTACAGAGAAAAGTTGTCCAGGTTATGAAAGTTTTCATCAAAACTGAGCAAACAATATCTAGTTTATTTTGTTTCTGCAGACAACAGCAAAGCCTATTATTCCCTGTCCATGGTGAGGGGGTTGAAACTAGATGATTTTTAAGGTTGCTTCTAACACAAACCATTCTATGATTCTATGATCTCTTAAATACAGCTGATATTCCATGTACAGCCCTTCTTCAGGGACCTTGGCAGAGGACAGATGACAACTCAGCTAACTGGGCCAGGTGTAGTTGATTCAAGGCAAAGCAGGCACCAAGGAGATACAGAGCTCTTGGAACAAGACTCTTGTTTTTTACATAGAATCATTGAAGTGTTTTCTGGGTGTGAAACACTGAGTCAACTCTTCAACACTGAGTTAACTTTTCATGACTTGCTGTGTTTGTCACTAAGGAGGCTGTATCCTTGCAATGTTCCACTCTCTTTCAGTGTGTGTGTGTGTGGGAACAAACAAAGCATCGACATTACTTTTTATTCTTTCAGTGAACCTAACTGGACCCAAACTGTGTTCTTTCACCTTTTCAGCATTTCTATAAAACCCCTTAAAACAAAAAATGCCTTATAATTGTGGTTGACTTATAGTGTTAGACTGTCAAAGACTGATATTTTTCAGATTGTGTTGGATTTGTTCTTTAGCCTAGACATCCTCTAGGTTTACTTGCTTCCCATAGATCTGTTTAAAACTTACAAGTCTGTGTCAGCAGGTTTCAGAGTGCAGCAGGTAGACTTGGTAACACGTTAATTGTTCTTTCTTCCTATAGGGATATGCTCCACCACCAAAAAATGGAATTGAACAGAAGCGACCTGGGCGCCCCTTAAATATAACATCTCTAGTTAGATTGTCATCAGCAGTGCCAAACCAGATTTCCATTTCCTGGGCTTCTGAAATTGGAAAGGTAAACTGCATGTTGTGTAGGATGTGGGAAGTTGTCTAAATAACCTCATCTAGCATTTCTTCTCTCCTACTGCCTGATGTTGCTGGCAATGCATACACCAGCAAGTGTTTAGTATTAGGTGGCTGAACTTATCAGTGCCAGGAAACAGTTTCCTCCAGAACTATGGTACTTTTCAGTAACATGAATATGATTCACATACAGATGATAAAGACTTACTTATAGAATTCACATTAGAAAGCCTGCTGTTAGGGTTTGTCTGAAGTGCATGTCAAAAATAACAAGCTCGTTTTGTGGTGTAAATAGTACAAAACAGTTCAGACACGACAAAATAACAAAAGGAACACTTACTCACTTCCTTGTAGCCTGATGGTGTGAAAAATGGAATTATGTAGCCATATATTCTAAGGCATATTTCTTGGTATCTGTTGCAATTGTCCATTGGAGAAGACTTTTTAAACTGATCACTAATCATAGCTGAAAAGATATTGGCCTTTAAAATGGCTGTGCGGTTGTTTAGAAGTCCACTCATGGATTTTTTAAAGAAAGAAAAGGACAGTGGGAAATTTCTGAATTCATCTTAGGTTTAAATAATGGTTGCAGCAGCCCTTCAAGCTGTTGCTAAGTCAAGAACTACTTATTCCTCTGTGACTATTTGTGTAAATGTCATGGTTTAGCAATGGTACTCCCCAGTTTAGTGCTCCCCAGGAGACTCTCCAAACCATGTGCTACTCGCTCCCCTGCTTTCCTCTCCCCCTCCCCTGCTGCAGGCTGGAGTGGAGAATTGGAGGCACAAAAGGTAAAGATCGTGGGTTGAGATAAGAACAATTTACTAAAAACAGCAACGAGATGAGAAAAGGAACAGTAACAGCAACAATACTGATGACAGAGGGTACAAGAAAAGGAACAATTCACACAGAAACCCCCTGACAATAGACGATACCAGATGGCTCCCTTGGGTCCCTCTGCCACGCCTATGCCACCAGGCTTACTCAATCTTAAGGAACCCCTTCTCCCTGGAAGAGACTCCCTGCCCCCAGCAATGACATAAGGTGGTATAGAATAATCTCCGGGTCCCAGCCATGCCCCCTCCTGGCTACTGCAAAAGCTAACCCTGTCCTGGCCAAAACCAGGACAGTAAATCCTTCTGGATTCAATTATCAAAGTAGCTTACCTCTTTTTTTCTTCAGAATCAAAATCTGGACTAGAGACACCACAATTCAAAGTGAGACTCCAGTATAAACTTTTTTACACTAATTAAAATTTTTAAAAGAAATTGAAGAGAAAGCTAATGGTCAGAAAATAAATGAAGGGCAGTGCTGACAGCAAAGTGTTTGGGGGTTTTTTTTCTAAAACAGGGGTGAAGGGAAAGATCTAAGCTGTTTCTTCCCAATCAGAAAGTACAACAATCTTAAAATTGCTACAATGCTGTGTGTGGTCTTGGCCTCTCCTGTTGACCTCTGCTTTCTTCCTCCCCTCTATCTGCCAAAAGATATTCTCATGGAAGCAAATGACTTAGAGGTTGTAGCAGCATTCCCCCTTTCCCTGAGATGTAGAACAAGCTTTTTGGTTTAATGTTGATGCCAGAACTCATGTAGCAGCCATCACTCTACGTCCTCAAAGTTAAGACCTTGGGGGCCAGTCTGGAGTGTCAGCAGGCTCACATGGTAAGGGCTTATTGGCATGGACTTGACTGATAGTGGAGGGCTGTTGAGCAAAGGAAGCATTAACCCCTCAGAGGTGGTCAGACTTGAGCCTATAAAATTCTTTCTGTAGGCAATGTATAGTCATTCTTTAAGGAAAAAAAACCAAACACACCCACACACCCACACCCCCCTATTTTTCTTAGTGGTGTCTCATGCATTTACATCACTTTATCTGCTCATCTAGGCAAGAGCTGGTGGGATGTGCAGAATTTTCTCTTCATTAGTGACCTTGAAGAGAGAGTGAATGCTGAACAAAAGCAGTTGGCAAGTGGTGTGAATTAGGGAAGAGTAGTAAATGCTACGGAATAGGGCCAGCCTCAGAGGAGTGGACATGGTATAACAAGGCTTGGCTTAAAAGTGCAGAGCAAGCTAAAGAAAAGGGACAAAGAAATTGGTGCGGCTGTGTGCCTTTAGAAGGTGTTGTGTTTGTACCTGAAAGACCATCATCTTTTGTTGTGTGATTGTCTCTGAGCTCCCCACTAACAGATTGACACTGGAAAAAGGGAAGTATTTAGGCAAACATGAGAAGTTCTTAAAGACTGCATATATGAGATGTGCCACTATGTAAATCATCTTTCCAAGAGCAGAGCCTAGATTGTCTCTTGGTTGTGGAATTATTTTTCTGTCTTGATTTGAAAGACAGGTGTCTGCCAAGGAAGGCGGGAACCTTCCTGGAATGGAAAATATGACCCCTTTCCCTCCAAATTATTATAACTTTGAAATTAAGGGGCTTTCAGGCAAAGATATGGGAAAAGGAAGAACAGTTCTTTACTAGTGTATATATGTATAACAAGGCAAACCAACAACAACAACGGCAGCAACAACAACAAGCAAAACCAGAAACCCAGTAACAGCCTTCTCTTGGCTGTCAGGCACTTTCCCCTTTGGTGTAGTTATGGTCACAGCTGGCAGGGGTGCTGGTGGCTCCTGGCCAGGCAGGGCAGGCGCGATGATTCCCCCACGGCTGCAGAGGGCGCTGTGGTGCGTGTTTGATCGTCTCTCTGCACATGGATAATGGCGGGCACAGCCGGTGGAAGGGATGGAAAAGGGGCTTCCTTTACAAACCCCCAGAGGCAGCCGATCCCAGTGCCCCTCTGGGTAGCAAAAGGAGCTGTAGCAGGAACCTCAGAAGCAGCAAGCTGGAACAGCAAGGATGAGCAAAATCCCGGAGTGGTAAAAGAGATGTATCAGAAACCCCGCAACTGTAGCTGGAACTGCAGAGCATCCCGCTAGGCAGGGGGTGCGGGGCTACAGTGTAGCAAAAAACTTCGGAGCAGTAGCAGAGACACGGTGGGGCTGGGCAGCGGCAGCCTGGCTCCCGAACACGGCAGAGAGAGGCTCCCTCAGAGGGGGAAAGGGCTCGGGGTCCTGGGGTTTCCCCTGAGGCACCTGGGCAGATGGTGAAAGTCCTTTTTTTAGTGAGGTAGGTGTTAATAAGGTCCCAGTTCAGTGGCTGCTCTCACAAGCAAAGGCTCACCCATGGCAGGAGAAACAGGGCCAGGCTGGGCTCTGGCAGCAGCAGTGAATTCCCCCCCCAAGCAGCAGCTCGACCGTGCTCCTCCCAAGCTGACAACCATAGAAGGCAAGGAGATGTGCCCAGACCCCGTTACCCCAGCCCAAATCTCTCGGTATCTCTGTCCCTCCAAGATAAATCCCCCCAGCTAAGATAGTAAAGCTAGCTGCACTCCTCCCCCTTTTCCATGGTTACTTCTTTTGTCTCTTTTAAGTATCGGTCGTTATTGTTTCTTAGCAACAAAATGGGAGAAAATTCCCTAAGAGAAAGAAAACAAAAAGGAAAAATCCTAGCCTCTAACATTCTTAGTTAAGTCATAACAGGAGTAGGACAATTGGATTTGATTGGCAGGAGAATTCTGGCAGAGTATTGGACTCCTTCACAGTAATGAAGTCATGTCTGCTTTTCATAACTATTAAGCAAAAATCACATGTGGTTTTTTTGCTGGATGCTACAACTAGTGTAAATAGTAATCTATTGTCATAGTGGAAGTACTGTATGAAATCAATATTTACTCTTTGATCACTCTTTTTGTAGAATTACTCTATGTCTGTGTATCTCGTTCGCCAGCTTACTTCAGCTATGCTTTTGCAGAGGTTAAAAATGAAAGGTATCAGAAACCCCGATCATTCCAGAGCACTAAGTAAGTGTAATTAATTTGCTTGTCTATACTTTTTGAGGGTGGTTGGTGGCTCTTTAAAACAAGAATTTGTAATACTTCAAGAATTTGCATAATTTTGAGAAGAAAGTCCATGCCCAGAGTATCAAAGGTTCCCTTTGCTGTTGCTGAGGCATCACGCACTTTTTCAGTGAGGGTCCCTGTTCTGGTAAGGAGCATACCATCTGAAATGTTCTTATGGGAATACCATGAACACTACGTACTGTGGTGGGCTGTGAGATGCAGGTAGATGTTCTAAATTCTCTTCACTTGCATGTGATGCTGATCGTACCTCGCTCACTGATAATTATTTTCTCTCTTTGCGTGTTAGGTTGAGTTTAGTAACCATTGTGGCTGTTAATGCATCTGCTGCACATCAAACAGTGTTGTGATGCACAGTGCTTGCCAGTTGCTTATAAATAGTGAAGCTATTGTTGTTTGGTATTGTGTCCTCGTTTGAAGGACAGGTGTCTGCTAGGGAAGGCAGGAGCCTCCCTTGGAATGGAAAATGTAAACCCCTTCCCTCTGAATTATGGTAATTTTGAAATTAAGGGGCTTTCAGGTGAGGATATAGGAATAGGAATAACAGTTCTTTACTAGTATTTGCAATAAAGCAAACAAACAGCAACTCTCATGGCATTAACAACAAAACAGAACCAGGAACCTGGTCCCAGCCCTCTGGCCTGCAGGCACTTTCCCCTTCGGTGCAGTGATGGTCACAGCTGGCAGGGGGCGTTGGTGGCACTCGGTGGGCAGGGCAGATGCAATGATTCCCTTGTGGCTGCAGGGGGCGCTGTGGTGCGAGCTTGAGGAGAACGTGGTATGGTGGCTCAGCCGGGACGGGGAGGGGTGGAAGACAGGCTTTGCTTCACAAACCCCCTTGGAGCAGTCAGTCCAGATGCCCCAGGAGGACTCTTGGAAAGCAGCAAACTGGGACGGCAGGTCTCGGCAGGCAGGGGGTGCAGGGCTGCAGTGCAGTGAAACCCAGAGCAGTGCTGAAGGAGTGGCAGGGGCGGGGCAGCTGCCTCCCAGCTCCCAGCAGGGCAGGGAGAGGCAAGCTCAGGGATCCTGGGCACCCGAGCAGATGGCAATAGGTTCAGTGGCTGCTCTCACAAGCAGAGGCTCACCCGAGCGTCAGAAGCAGCTCCAAGCCAGGGGTCCAGCAGCAGCAGCAAAACTCCTCTCCCCCAAACAGCCGAGCAGCACCTTTCCATGTCGTCCTCGTCCTCGGAAACCCAGTGCCAGCCCAGCCTCTGCCCCCGCCTTTTACCAGTCCCAATTCTCGAGATATCCCCGGGGCCACTCGCCTCCGAGAGAAAACTCCCAGACAGAACAGTAAACAGAGATGCCCCTCTCCTCGGTTTGGCTATATCCTTTGTTCTTCTTAAGTACCCAGTAGTTAAGGCTACTTAGCAACTTAATGGGAAAAAATTCCATACTGTTAAAGGAAACAAAAGGAAAGACAACCTAACCCCCAACAGTATTGCTATGAACTAGTTTCCTAGATGCCTAATTTCCTTAGATAGCTGGAAATAAAGGACATATACAGATGAATCAAGATTAGCATTTTAAATAATGACGTCTGTGTATAACTTAACTTATTTTAATAGTTAAAGAAAAACTAACTGCAGATCCTGATAGTGAGATTGCCACAACCAGTCTGCGGGTATCTCTGATGTGTCCTGTAAGTACATCTGGAAATTACCAGATACAGATTTCTATTTTTATCTTTAGTGCAGAGTTGGGCTGCTTTTAAAAAGACCCACTTTAGAAACTTCACTGGCTTTTGTTATATACTGATTCAACAATATAAAATAGTGGGGAGAAGGGTGCATCTACAAGCACCTGATCATAGCAGCATTCACCCAACTATGGTTTGGAACTGTGAATGCCTCAGATGTAGCGCAGTCAGAATCAAATTGCTACTCGTGTGTGTATAGCGAGGTCTTTAAAAGGAGTAATCTCATATATTGAAGTGTTGAGAGTAATTGGGCAGCGTGACAATAATTAAAGGATACAGTGGTAAATAAAACTTCAGATCTGCTCATCTTGGTGGTATTGCTTATACTGTCAACTACTATAATGAACAAGAAAAATTGATCACTGTGTAACAAGGCAACACTGCCTTGGAGTTTCTCTTCCCAGGTAGAAACTGGCCTTGTGTTTGTGACTGGTCTGTTCAGTTAAAAATTAAAATGAGTCTAACATGTAACTGGACCTCAGAAAAACCCTTTAAATATTTGGTTAAAAGAAAATTATAAAAGCGGGTATTTCAGTTAAAAAATCCTGGAAATAATGTTGATGCAGGTCCATTAGAAATATTTCTGACAACTCCGTGGAGATTTTGAGGATGGCTTTATTGTTCCTTTAAGTGTACTGTAAGTGCTTTGATAGGGTGGATTTATTTGGAGCGCCCTTAGCACTGGGCACCCTCTGTAGTGAGAAGAGATGGTTGTTAGCTATCCAGGCCTACTTCACTGTCTTGTTCTGACTCTCTCTAAATGCATCTTCTGCAGCTGGGAAAAATGAGACTGACAATCCCATGCAGGGCTGTTACTTGCACACACCTGCAATGTTTTGATGCTGCTCTTTATCTTCAAATGAATGAAAAGAAGCCTACCTGGATCTGCCCTGTCTGTGACAAAAAGGCAACTTATGAGAGCCTAATATTAGATGGGTAAGAGACTGGGTTTGCAAATTACACAATCACTTAACATTTTTCATTATGTACTCAATAGCTACTTTTGTGACTTGAGGTTTAGCAATTTCATATTATTTTCTTTGTCAAAATACTTTAGACTGAGAGGAACTGACTGTTAGTTTCTCTTACCATGTAACGGACTGTGTAAGTTTATCTCCCAACTGCATCATCAAACTCATGAGCCTCAGCATATTTCCTCTGAAGAAATCCAAATCTGATATTTAAGGATAAGTCTCCCTTTTATGTGACCTTATCTCTGAAGCTATTAACTTTATAATTTAACTTTTAACTCATAAAATAGTGTCAAACTTGTTTCAAAGTATGATTATTTCTGCTTCTGTATTGAAATCTATGAATTGCAATAATGTCGGAGTGGAATATGGGTAGGTTGGGATATTCTTTTAGTTGTCAATGTCTGCAAAGTCTATAATTACAGGCTTTCAGGTAAGAGGAACTAGGAAGAGAGCACATGCAATGGATGAAAGGTGATTATAATTAGCTTTTCCACCGTGTCTCCTTTTCAGTTAGAATAAAAATTTCGCTTGGAATCAAAAATTAAACCACTCAGCCCTCTTTTTCAGGCTCTTTATGGAAATCCTTAATGAATGTTCAGATGTGGATGAGATCAAATTCCAAGAAGATGGCTCCTGGTGCCCCATGAGGCCAAAGAAAGAAGTTATGAAAGTCTCAAGTCCACAGTGCACCAAAATAGAAAGTATGTACATATGGGTACTGATTACAAACCAACTTGGATACTTAGATGTAGCTTGGATAATGTGTGAATGTTGATGTTTATTTTCTGGAGGGCTTAATACTTCTAACCTTCTTGTCATATAAACTAAAAAGAAAGGGTTGTGTCTAAAAGTATGCATTTTTGGGCTTTGTCTTTGCTCTTTATAATAGCAGTTAAGAAAGCAAAAGGTTGTTCTTGTTTTAGGTCCTTAAACTGATAAGTGAAGACTAAAACTTGTGTTTTAATATTCTCACATGACACAGTGTCATGGGTTGACACTGGCCGAATGCCAGGCACCCACGAAAGCCGCTCACTCACTCCCCTGCTGCAGCTGGACAGAAGAGAGAAAATTTATCAAATGGTTCATGAGTTAAGGACCTGGAGAGATCGCTCAGTAAATACCATCAGGGGCAAAACAGGCTCAACTTAGAGTTATTAATTGAATTTATTGCTAACAAAATCAGAGCAGGATAATGAGAAGTAAAACAAGCCCTTAAAATCACCTTCCCCCCACCCCTCCCTGCTTCCCAGCTCTACCTCCTACCTCAGCAGCACAAGGAGGCAGGGAATGGGGGTTATGGTCCATTCATCACCCAAGGCTTCTCCTGCTGTTCAGGGAGAAGAGTTGTTCCCCTGCTCCACTGTGGGGTCCCTCCCACAGGAGACAGTTTTCCGTGAATTCTGACGTGAATCCATCTCATGAGCAACAGCTCTCTGCAAACTGCTGCAACATGAGTCCATCCCACCGGCAGCAGTCCTCCCCAAACTGCTGCAACATGGGTCGCTCTTCCACGGGATGCAGTCCTTCAAGGACAGGCCCCTGCCTGGGAGCAGGGCCCCTCTCTCCATGGGTCCCCCACAGGATCACAGCCTCCTCCAGGCATCCACTCACTCTGGCATGGGGCACCTCCTCCATGGGCTATGGNTGGCATGGGGCACCTCCTCCATGGGCTATGGGTGGATCTCTGCATCCCCGTGGACCTCCATGGGCTGCAGGGGGACAGCCTGCTTCACCATGGCCTGCAGAGGAATCTCAGCTCCAGCACCTGGAACATCTCCTCCCCCTCCTTCTTCACTGACCTTGGTATTTGCATAGTTGTTTCTCTCACATGTTCTCACTCCTGCTTTTCTCTGGCTGAAATTACAACTGCACCATAAACTTTGTTTTGATTTATTCTTAAATATGTGATTCACAGAGGTGAGGGGTGGAATGCATTGGTTTTGCATGGCCTGGTTTTTTTGTAGTGGGGGACCACAGAGGGGGCTTCTGTGAGAAGCTGCTAGAAGCTTCCACCATGTCCAGCAGAGCCAATCCCTGATGGCTCCAAAGATGGACATGCTGCTGGCCAAGGCTGGGTGAATTAGAAATGGTGGTAACACCTCTGCGATAACATATTTAAGAAGAAATCAAAGCAAAGTCTGTGGTGCAGTTGTAATTCCAGCCTCAACCAGCGTCAACCCTCGACACACAGAATACTTATAAAACAGTTCCTGGCCATAGCATTCTCTGAAGTGGCCAGGAAGATAATCTGGTTCTGTAGCAGATAGAAAATGCTGATGTCAAGAGCATTTAGAAAACAGTGATGTTCTATTATCTTCTTCAGGTTCCAGTGTTTTTAGGAAACCCTGTTCTGTGACAGTGGCCAATGAGGTAAACAAGAAGAAAGTTGACGTTATTGACTTGACAATAGAAAGCTCTTCTGATGAAGAGGAAGATCCTCCAGCCAAAAGGAAGTGCATATTTATGTCTGAAACACAAGGAAGCCCAACCAAAGGGTTTGTCAATTTTAAAGTTAGTTGTAATTCTGTCATGTCTCAGATAAACTGATTTGTAGAGAAATGGATTTGTAATCTCTCTTCAGGATCCAGCTCCATACTTCCAGAGGAGAATTTCTAGGCCTCTCCTTGCAGAAGGTTGTATTGATACAGTACCTTTGTACAGGCAAAACACTGTTAAATAGTTTTGCATATCACAAAAGACTTGTGCTCACTGTTGCTGTGTTTGCAGGGCCATTTCTCCATAGAAAAGGAAGTTGATTAAGATAATGGACAAGATTCTTCTGAGAAAGTAGATTATGCCAAGTGGAGGAGCTTTATGCATTCTTGTTAAGTTAGTGTCATTTTAAGGCTTTTTTTTCACTGTTATACCCTTTACCTAATCTGCTCTGGTGCCCAGGAAATGAGGCTGTGTTGTGTTTTTCATCCATCTTGTCAGTCCTGGAAGGGAGGCACTTTGCTCTTTTGAATCAAGACAAGCTTTTCCTCCTCTGTTATACTCTGGAATGTCTTGGACACTCTTGTTGGCCATGGTTGTCTGTCAGTCCTGCAACTTGGTTAGCACAACCAATGACTTCCCAATTACTCTGTCAACTGTTCCATCTTTTTTGTCATGCCTGACTTCAGTGGGAGGCTTAACCAAGTTCTTTACTGTTGTGTCACCTGTCTGTCCCAATCTGCGCACCTTGGCTGCAGGTACTGTTTGTGGCTTCCATAACATTCTTGCTCATGGCCCATAGGGCACAGGAGACCTGCAGGGAGTGAGGGGCACTGGTTAGGCTCACCAGTGCTCACTGCTCCACGAGGTGATTCCAAGCATCAGGTTTCAGTAATGACTTGTTAGTGTTGCATGAAGTGTGTGTCTTTGTCTCTCACTGTAGTGGCTAATGTACTAAAATAATAATAATACAAACAAACCTCTTCTGTTTTGCCAACTCTTGAAGTAATGAGCAGGTGTACTGTGTCTCTAGTTCACAGGAATATGTGATTTTTGGTGAGCAAATAGTTGGTCATCTTCAACCACTTTCAGCAGCAATACTGAAATTCTGTTGCTTTTCATGATGATTATGGAGGAGTCCCTCTGCAAGAGAGACAGTTTTTTATTTTTATAAGAAAAAATAGTTACAAATACATCTCTCAATGAAGTTTCAGAAGGCACCAAGATTTGCTTCCATGCTCCTGTGCTTGTTTGAGATGGCTACATGCAACCGTAATTGTAGAGGGACTGAGTTTTCTTGTCTCTCTGTGACTGGTGTATTTTCCTTGCTGTTTGCGTATGGATATGGCATGTTTTCTTTCTTCAAATCCAAGTCAAAGCCAGCCTTTTGGGGAATAGCTTATCTCCTGTAAACAATGTTGCCTGAATGCTAGTTTTGGCAAAACTGTGGAGTGTCTTTTTATAGGCAGAAACAATGTAGGCTGAAGTATAAGAGATGCTTGAGAAGGAAGGGTCTGAAATCCAAGCTTTTGAATTCAGAAGCAGCAAGGCAGTAGTCTGGGGAGGAAGACATGAGTGTATAACACTCATGGCTGGTGGGCTGGAGGGAGCAATGCAGAGCAGCTGGGAACAGGATCCAGGGTGTTTCCATCTGACTTGGAGTTTATGAAATATTTTATGCATATGGCTGGTACCTGAGTGCCTGTGGTATCATCTTTAACAGTGCCGTGAAGTAATTGGGCAGCAGGTGAGGATGCAAAAGGGTTTTAACTAGTTACATGCTCTTGGAGATCTGAACTTAGCTTGGGCTCAGGCTATGAGTAAAGATGGGTTTTGATATTTAACTCCCACATGTGTAATCTGTGCTTCGGGAGCTGAATAATGGCCAGTTGCACCCTTGGTGTGACAGGTTGGCACTGAGGAACAGTTATGTAGAGAAATTGAAACAAGCACTCTCCTGGCTCTGGCTACCTGCACATGCCTCTCAGGGTACTCCACAGAGAGATTACTTACTACATTACTTTCTTTAAATGGTAGACTATTATAAATTACTCCAGCACTGTACTTTGTTTTAATGCCAACTTGCTCTTATGTCACAGCTGCTGTTGAGACCCAAGATAGGGTCATGTTATTATGAAGATTGTTATGAAAGAGGAAATTAGAGTTGGAATACTGTATAGTGAGTAGCCACGCTATAGTTGTATTATAACATAGTGACCCTGTGAATGAGAGTGCACAGTGGTCCATAATTTCTGTTCTGTAACTAACAGCCAGGTTGTTTGTAATTTCCCATGCTGTTTGAAACAGGGTTCTCATGTATCAGCCATCTACTGTCAGAGTGCCCAGCATGACAACGGTTGATGCTGCTGCTATTCCACCTTCATTAATAGACTACCCAGTACCATTCCATCACCCACCAATATCCAGTATTTCATCAGACTTGCCAGGTAGGTGGTGGTTATTTTTCACGTGTATTTTGACAGCATTATTAACTTGCGGGGTGGGTAAAAATTGGAGAATTGATCAACTTTTTTTTAATGAAACAAGACTATATGCAGTATTGCACTGATGTGATGTCTAGACAAGCCCAGTACAGGCTTTTTTCCAGTTTCAGATTGCATTTCACAACAGTGATGTGACAAACATTGCTTCTGGGGTACAAATTGGCACTTTGGAATGGCAACCAGAAACGCTTCTTGCTATGTTCAGTTAGACTGTGTAAACATCCAGTGGTTATGTGTTGTAGATGCAAGGGAGAGTAGATACTTCTTTAAATTAATAGATGTGTGATGGCACTGACTCATCCAAACCCTAGATGTAGATATTCTGCTAACTGATTGTAGTGGTGCTCTGTCTAGACTGTATGAAAAAGGTTAAGGTGAGCTACAATCTGTGAGCTGACCTCTATTGACTTTCTTTACCTAGACATACCCTAAATGCCTATGATGTATTCTTCAACACTGCTGCTAAATATCAGACAAAAGGTGGGGATACTGATTGTTTTCTATCCTGGCTCCTTGAAAAGAACTCTGTATATAGGGACTCTGGGGGTTCTCTTTGCTGGCTGCAACAAACCCAGAGCCCGGGAAATGGTGACTTGTGGTGACAGGTGTCACATTGGCCTCCTGTACTTCCCCTCTCCCCCTTTCATTGCCTGTATTCATTTCTGCCCTGAAACATCGCTGGGTTTTTTCCTCTTCTTTCAGCACCAGTTTGGCAATGAGGTGGATATCATTCCCCTTGTTTCTCTGTCCATTTGGCTCCCTTACTGCTCCCTCCCTCCACTTCTCCCTTGTTATGAAATCAGTTGTCTTCCCAAATTGGATAGGAGAGAAAGCTCAGAGAACAAAAAATCTAGAACTGTTGTCTACCTCTATTGACTGAAGTTCTAGAATGTGCAAGACAAAAAGAAGCTGTCAATTCTGTAAAAGCAGCTAAGCTTAAATCTCCTCCAATTTTTTTCTCTAATGGAGAAAGGGGAGCTGTCACTGGCCAGAACAGATTTGGAGGTATGAGGAGAGGGAGGGAGGAAGTTTACCATTTTTTTCTGTTGACATAGCAAACACAAGGCCAATATTTAACAACAAAACAAAAAAAGGCCATAATTTCTCATTGGTTTCATAATTTTAAACATCTTACCCTAAATGCTTACACTCTACTGGTGTAAAAGATGGACGCTAGTTGTCACTGATCTTAGAGGATATACCTTGAACTACTTGTAGTTTCCTCTTCTTCGTTCCTTTTATTTGTCTAGACACAAAATGGGGATATTAGAAATGTTTTCTTATTGACTGCCCATGGGTGGAGGAAGAAATCTGCTGCTTGGTTTTGGACTTGTGCATGTTGTGACTTTACTTCATTCCAGCATCTTTAATGTGATGACACTCTTCATGTCCCAGTTTGGCCAAGTCAGGTACAATATGCAGTGAAACGTGTATTATGAACGAACAGCTCCAAATGGCAACCTCCATCTAAGCAACCACATTGAACCACCCAGCAATATCCAGTGAATAATATATCATTATGTCATCCTCATTCTTAAAAAGAGACACATGTACTAGATAATTCATTTTGCTGCTGCCTGAGGTAGTCATTGAGAGTGATGCCACAGTGGTATATTCCATTTAGAAATTGTGTAACAATTGCAAAATCTGTTCTATGACCACCAAAAAAGTTCCTTAAATTTGTTGTGTATGCATAAAAGAAAGACTCATCAATTTATTATCTTTCTTTCTAGGACTGAATTTTCTTTCACTAATCCCAGTTGATTCACAGGTATGTTTCTGAACTGCTGTGGGGTTAATTTTCAAGTCTGTTTTTTGTGACATACTGCTCAAATAACAATCACATTTATGCAGTCCACTTGCTTAGACCTAACCACAGACAAGGAAAATCCATTTTCCCAACAAGAGGTGGTAATGAAAATGCATTAAGGGAGGATTCAGTTTAGCCTTACTATGATAAATCCAGGCATGGAAACTCAGCCTTTATTGGTAGTTTGCCTTTCTAGGCAAAGCAGATACTTGCATAGCACTAACTTAAATACACTCAGGGTGTTGAGGCACTGGGATAGGTTGCCTAAGGAAACTGTGGATGCCCCATCCCTGGAAGTGTTCAAGGCCAGGCTGGATGGGGCTTTGAGCAACCTGGTCTAGTGGAAAGTGTCCCTGCCCATGGCAGGGGTTTGGAACTAGGTGGTCTTGAAGGTCCCTCCCAACCCAAACCATTCTGGGATTCTATGATCATGTACTTCATGCTCTTAGTTCATGCTATCTGTAGGCCAGATCAAGTTCTGTAAATATACCTCACTGATTGTTATTTCTGTTCTTTTTTTATATTAGTAGGAGATTAGGTTCTAAAGAAAATATCTCTATTAATTTGAAGGGCACATGACTGAATACTTTTATAATAAATTCTTCCATGCAACACTTCAACTCCATTGACTTTGGATTATATGGAAATTTTGTAGGTCAAAAAGAAACAGGTGGTATTTTTCCTTCCCTGGAAATTTAAACTTTACACCACTAGGGAGAACAATTTTTACTGTAACTAGATTCTTATGCAGACAGACTACACCCTTGAAATGTTGGGGAATATCAGCTCCCTAACTAAGACAAGAGGATCTGAAGCAGACTCTCTTTTTCACCTCTGTCACTAGAATAAAACAGTAGTAGGTCTCTTAGAGTTGACTTTCTGGTGCTTTAAAAACGAAGGATGAACGTCCTCCTTTTCTTTCCACTTACTGCATCTTGCAATATTCTGTGCCTGACCTTGAGATCTGAACTGCCAAAAGCGGGAATAACAGAAGTTTGTTCATGCGGAAGACTGCAAGCAGGTATGCTGCTATGAACTGTCCATGTTGGACAGTTCAAACAGCTCAGGCTCAGTTTCAAACATATGCCCGAGATTTGAATCCACAGGGTAAGAGAAAGTAACGTGTGTCAAACAGCATGTGCGTGTGTGTGGGGTGTCTTATCTTCTTCTTTGACATCTGGCAACCTTGATCTGTTTCTAAATGCTTAGAATGTTCAGCTCTGAAATGGCTTGTCTTTCACTTCAGGAAATTTAAATCAACTTAAGAATTTTTCTTAATCAGACTTGATCAGGGCTCATTTATCACTACTAAAATGTTTAGATACCTGCATATATTGTTGCGGGCGTATACTATGAAAATGATGATTAGTACAACTGCTGCCATTTGAGGGGATGAAATTATTCTAACTTCCATTGAAGGAACAGAAAGCATTTTGCTGCCTTTCATGATGAAAGGAGCCTGAAATAGGTAGTTGGGCCCGGTACCTATGGGCAGTGAACATTCTCCAAATGTTAAGGGTTTTTGTGGGTGTGTTTTTTTGTAGACATGATAGTGTTTCTTAATGCGCTAATAAATGTTCAAGCTAACTAGTTAATAAGAAAAACAAAAAGGGGAGGATGAGGGAGAAGGACTCATAGCTCATCTTTGATTATTTGCTGGTTTGCAGAACTCTGGTTTTTGCTATGCATGTGTTAACAAGGTTCTGATAGTAAAATGTTTTGTGCTTGTTGCTCTTCAGAGCATACATTTCCCTCGTGCAGTTAATCTCTTCATTCTTCATTGTTTCAAGCAGTATTGTCCTCCTATGTTTTTGGATGGTCTCACCTCAACCTTAACCAGCATGGCTGGCAGCATCATCACATCAACCAGCCACCAAGAGAGCAGCACACATGTTAGCTCCTCCAGCAGGAGCAAGACAGGAGTGATAACCAGAAGCAAAGGCAATGCTCCTGACATCATCTCACTGGACTGAAACAAGGGGCAGCACAGGACTCCCAGATAAATTGCACAGAGCTGCTGCTTGTATCTCTGGAAATTCATCATCTCAGAAGTGAGGAGGCTGGTGTGCCTGACCCCACGGTGGAACCCTGGGAGAGGTGCCACCTAGAGAATATTATTGCCCATTGATTTATTCCTGCCCAGGGAGAGCGACAGCCTTGTCCCTGTGTTCTCCCTATATGGGTCTGTTTGGAGTTCTGTTACCCCATTGGTGTTCGGCTTGTTGGCCGTTTCTTCCCCTGTTCCCTTACACTTTCCAGTCCCTTCTCTGCCCCCTGTATCCCAGTTGGCTTGTGCCCCGTCTGTATCCCGGGCTACACCCTTCTCCCCGCCAACCCTTTGCACCCGTTGGTTCAAGCCCCTAAACCCCTCCTCTGCTATGCCTGCGTTAAAAACCCTGTGGAAGCCCTCAGAACCCAAGTTCTTGCCGATGGAACCCCTCAGAGAGTAGGCTAAATAAACCTCATCTGAGATATCTACACAAGGACTCCTCCTGCCTCCGTCTTGTCGCTTGTGTAACACCCTGCTGCATGTGTCCCGAGCCCATGCCCACTCGCCCGCCAATCGGAGCGGCTCCGATACTTGGAGAGCTTGCAGAAGGTCACAGTGCTAGCCAGCCCGAGCTCACGGCGCGACACAGAAGTTATTCTGATATTTATTGAAAGGATTTGCCTTCTGGAAAATGGAGTAAATTCATCAACACCAAACAGAAGTGTTTTTTTTTTTTTTCTTGCTCATTAAACAGCTGGCATAGAAAAGACCCCTTGATAACATGTATTTATGCTTTTGGTTTGTTCTGGGGAAACTTTGTTGCTGGGTGGATACCACAAATGGTTTTTAATTTTGTTGTAAAACACAGCAATACTGTAAAAACAAACAAAAAGCTTTTTAATAAAAAAGGGCACTTAACCACTCTAGAATAACAACAACCTGGATAAAAGTGCAGAAGTGTATGCATTGGTGAATTTTTAATATTTTCATGGAGGCCTATAATAAACTTCATTTAAAACCATGAAGCTTTGAAATAGCCATGACTTGTGTTGTATGTCTCTTGTCCCCCATCTCCCCCTTACCTGGGGACATAGGGGAAGCCAATGTAAATGGGATTGTTTGGTTTGTTTTTTCCCCTAATTTCATGTTTTTCACAAATGCAACAAATTCCTAAGCTGTGATGACTTCTTAATCTTCTTTGGGCTGGGGCAGGGACAGACTATCTATGCAAACCCTGCATTACATAGTCTCTGTGCTGTCATGTCGGAATTAGGACACATCCCCATTACCAAAAGCTCCAAACTACGCACAGTTGAATGTAGTTGAATTTCTGGTTGGAGAAATTTAAGAGGTGATAGGAAAAAAAGCCTTTAAACTCAAATTTAGATTATTAAGTCCTCTTTGAAATTGCCAGATGATCAAGCAAAGTATGTGCTTTCTATGGCAGCTGTAAGAAGAAAAAAAAGGAATTGCTTTCTCCAGTGCAGGATTACTTAATAGGATTTCACACTTGTGGTTTCTGTCACTTCAGTAACTGCTGTATTCTGTGTGGGAATACTGCACTCTGACTTGCTGTGGGGGAGGCTTGACTTTTTGGAAGATAGAAGCTGTAACTGCACAGTGTTTCCACAGTGCAGTGGGGGTAACCTCAGCAGTACTCTATGTGGAAGGAGTTACAGATCACGAAAATAAAGTCATTTTCAGAGAGCTGTGTGATAAATAAAATAGCCCA
>WEKY01040909.1:0-19235 GCA_013390045.1 Picathartes gymnocephalus
AACAGTTTTTATTTTAAAAAGCTAAATTAGATGTTGGAAGCCTGGAAATAGTTAAACTAATTTTGAAAGCAAAAAGTTGCTTGGGAAATTATTTTGAATAAATGTCTATTAATCTTTGTAGTTGTGGTTCACAGTATTGATGACAGCTTAAATATTTTTCTAACTAGATAGTAAGTAAATTGTCTGCTTTATAATCTGCAGGCTAAGTTTGATATAAATGCTAGTAAACGTGTATCCTTTTAACTACTGTTTGTAATGTTTCGCGTGCATGTATTACTGAAGTTTTATTTTCTTTTCAAGTTTAAGTGCTTCTCTTGTCTGAATATTAGTAGTTTACTGTTGGCCTTTCAGTTTTATATGTCAATAATTTATTCTATTGTTTGCTTTGCTTTAAGACAAATTAAGGTGTTTTTAGCCATTATGTACAGTTAATACCTATCTCACACATTCATTACCCCTTATAGAACCATATGCTCCATTTAGGGCCGGAGTGACCTTTAGTTTCTATGATCATGGCGATTTTCTTGTACCGATTTTTTTTTTAAAGTCTCAAGTGAGCACTAATCTTTACTTATTGTCTGGTAACCACCATTGCTGCAGGCTTCTTTTTTTGATCTTCAGTAGATGTATTAGCACTTTTTCATGAGGATTTTGGTTTTGTACAGATTTATACTCTCTTCTTTCTTTGATTTCTAAATTGAATACTTATTTTTGGTCTCTTTTAAAGACAAATCTGAGGTATCTGAGGAAGCCTTACTTATTCAATTTTATTGTTGCTTACATGAATTTTATTGCAATTCATGTTGTGTTGAATATGTAACTATAGATCCATGTAAAATAAGCCATCTAATTTTATTAGGATTTTCCTATTGCTAATCATGTAATTTTGCTAGTTGCTAAAGTTAATATCAAGAATCAAAATACAACTTGTGCCTTTTCTTCCTCTTTTCAGGTAAAAACTGCATACAAATGTGCCTGTGTGTTACGGGACACCATAAACCCCTACTTGCTGCGAAGAATGAAGGCTGATGTAAAAATGAGCCTTTCACTTCCGGATAAAAATGAACAGGTTTGCTTATTTTCACTACTAGATCTGAATCCTCTCCTTCCCAGAAACTCAGTCTTTCATGAACATTTGGAAATAATTCGTGCTAGTGGCAGATAAAATGCTAGTTTAACGATAAAGTGCAGAGCTTTCAAGATTCATATTCTTTCACCATTGTGCTGAGTATTAAATAATCGCTGTCTTGCAGGTTCTGTATGAGTTCACTTATCTAAAAAGCAAAGGATAGATGAAGTGTAGTCAGGGCTACTTAATACTGTCCCCTTAGATCTCAAGTGCATTGAAATGAGTTGTCTGTCTGTTTCCTTTTGTACAGCAGGAGACAATTTAGAATTGTTTCCTGTTGTAGAAAGATTAATTTGGGCAGCAAATAACAGAGAGATACTTGGTGGCAGTTATTCATATTGCAAGGTAGCTGGCCTATACATTGCAATAAATTTCCAAAATATTAGCCTTGTGGTGTGAAACTTGTTTGCTTTACTACAAGGTGGTATGTTTCTTTAGGAAACATTTTCATTCAAAGTAGAGGAGGCTGAAAGTATTAGTTGACTAAAATTCCTACAAATACTCACTTGTAGTAATTATTAGCTTCTTCTTCAGGTTTCAGTGTTTCAGGCTTTCATGTGCTGTCGTCACTCCTTTCCTGTCTTTTCCCTTTAAAAGAGAAGTAGACATGTTAGTCTTTGTAAGACAGTGCTGAGAGGTACGTAATAAAGAAGTAGGCCATACTGTGTATATGCAGTCTAATGATCTTTTTTAAACCAGTTTTTTCATTTCTGTGTACTATTTTTAACCAGTTTTTAATGTCTATATATTAAAGAGTCCAGGCTACTTAATCTAAAGAATATGATCATAGAAAGTTTAAACAAATTTGATTTTTGCTCTTGTCAGTCACAGGGCACTACATCAGTTTGATTTAGAGCATAATGCTGGGTGCCTTGCAAGATGCAAGGAAGTGATTTTGTTCCATTTTAACCCATCAGAGCACCTGAGAAATCATTGTATTTCATGCTTAAGGTCTAAAGACAGGACAGATCCTATCTGCTAAACTTCGAAGAATTTGCAAGTTGTAAGGGACATGACAGACACACAATGGCAAGAGTTTACTATAAACAGCATTGAGAGAATGCTAACATTGCACAGCTACGTCATTAAAACTAGAAAATGGCAGTACTTCTAAAACTAAAGCGATTTGAGGGGAAAACATAACTGCTGGGGAAGAGCACATAAAACCTCATGAAACTCATCTTAATGATCATGTTCACTCTCTAATTTTTTTTTTTATTTCTAGTGATTTCTATGCTGTACCTTTTAACTTAGTATTTCAGTATGTCAGACGTCTGTGAAGTTTCATTGTAACACATGGTAAAATTTTAAAATTCACACAGGTTGTGCTTAAGTGGTTGGTTTGTTTTGTAGGTCCTCTTTTGCCGTTTGACAGAGGAACAGCGTCAAATCTATCAAAATTACATCAACTCTAAAGAAGTTTACCAGATTCTCAATGGAGACATGCAGGTGGGCATTAATAAGGATAATGACAGGTAGGGTTTGATGGATAAAATCATGTACTGACCTTTGCATTCTTCCAGCTGGATTCTGAGCAGAAAGGGAAGCAACCAGACTGATCTCTGTTCAGCTTTTGTAGTTGTCTACTTTTTTTTCTCAGAAATGTTAGATGAAATATATTTGAGTTAGTGATCCATATGTAGTGACATGACCAGATAAAAGTAGGAATGGAATGAGCTTCACAATGTTTGTGACCTTGGGAACCAATTGTGGCTTTTTGGGTGACCTGTTGTAGGTAACTGTATGCATGCTTTTAGCTAATTGCAGAAGTGAAGCAAAGGAAAAGCATAGTTAGTCCTGAGAGTACAATTCAGGTGTGATAACTTTGTTATGCAACAGTTGATGATTTCACAGTATGAACAGAAAGCAGAGCAAATAGCAAGCATCCTTGTTCCTGTCTCACTAGTCACTTCTCAACATCAGCCTCTATCCTCACAGTGTAAGTGTTGAAATTGCTGTGCTCAAGTGGAAGGTGTAATTGGGATACAGTTTCAGTTGCTGGCTGCTGCCTGTGTAGAATCTGCTATTCCCTGTGACTCCTACATTGCACACATCTGGTACATTTGACATTTTTATGCATGCGATGGATGTGTCTTACTTCCATTTAAGCCCTTGTTTGTAAGAGGAGAAGTATTATGTGTTGGCTATAATGTGCAGTTCACTATATTTTCTTGTCTTGTGAACTGTGAAATCCATTCTCCCTGCTTACCTAGTGGCTCCAGTCAGTCATATGGTCAGTACAGCCATATATATTGCAGTCACATACAAAGAATACGTTGACCTTATTACTGTTTTGACTTTTTTTAGTTTTCCAGATCTCACAAAGGTACAGTGGGCAAGTTTTTTCAAGTGTACAGCCGTTTTAGTTATCCCAGTGAAAATTACTTTAAGGAACTTGTTCTTTTAGAGATGGCTTGTACAGGACTACCTGCAGAAATTTCTCAAAGATGTTACAGAATGGGCTATCATATTTACTAGGGATCTGAAAATTTTGAACAGTAAATGTCAATGCTTTTATTAGATATTCTGTGATGACAGCAGCAGATCCCAGCTGAAAAACAACATTGTAAAAACAAACCATCAATTATGGCCAGACTCATCCTGCTTGTAGTGCTAAAAGATTGAGGGATTCGCTGTTTTAAGCTAGTTCATTTTTATGAATGCCTGTTATATCAGAAGTATAAATAACACTTGAAATACTATTGAATGAATAACTGAACAAAACCCTTTTAACATGGCATCAAAAGTGGTAATTTTAGTTTTGTATGTTTGTTCAAATATGTTAACTCATATATTCTTTGTTTTCTTGCATTCTGGTGGGTATACTAACTGTCCTCAAGGTCTGTCTTAAGCTACCTGCTAATATGAGAAGAGTTGGAAGGAAGGACACGATAATTTCAGGAAACAAGTTGGTGGAGTTTTTCCTTTTGAGTAAGAAAAATTTGACCTTACAGCTGCGGAGGGACTGGTTGTGCTGAGTGGAAATTTTTGCAGAATTCCTTTAACATTGTCACCAGAACAGGCTCACAAGTACATAAAATCCCTTAAGCAAGTATTAACATCAAAACACTATTAAAAAGAAACATTAATGATGAGTGCATTCATCTATTGCTGTTTATTTTTCTTGTCCACAACCCATATAGATACAAGTATTTGTCATGAAAATAGAAATACTTTTCTCTTGTATTCTTTAGATTCTCTTAGGACTATCAACTTTGAGAAAGATTTGCAATCACCCTGACTTCGTTGCTGATAGTCCCAGAATTTTGAAGAGTGTGCCAGATGCTGAAGCAGAGGATCCAAATCAGTTTGGATATTGGAAACGTTCTGGAAAAATGATAGTGGTAGAATCCTTGCTGAAAATATGGCACAAGCAAGGTCACAGAGTGTTGTTTTTTACTCAATCAAGACAGGTAAGATGAGCTAATTGGTTTTTTAGCTATTGCTATTACTTAAATGTGTCTGTGAGTTCCAAAAAGATTTGTAGTTAGAACTATCTTTTGTAATGTCTTTCTCATAAAATTAAAATCGTATTGAAAAGGTTACTGAAATGACTGATGTCTTTGGAATAATCACAGACCAGTTGCCCGACTCAGTAGGCTTTACTGGAATGACGCATCATTGTGGCAGTGGCCCAGTTTCAATATATTGGGTCAAAGGTGTATCAGTTGTACCCATATCCTAGCAGGCTGTCCCTGCTGTGCAGTTTCAGGATACAATTGGTAGTCAGTTTGCATGCTCTGTGTAGTGCCTGTCTGATCCTCAGAATAGGTCCCTTCTGAGGGACAGTGGCACAGGCAGTGACTTTTCTTTTCCCTGTGTGCTCACAGTTTTGTCTTCCTTCTGTGGATTTCCTTGGGATACTGCATCCCAGTTTGTTTAATTGTCTTCAGACTATGGCTCTGGACTTTCCAAACTAAGCTAAATATTCCATTGCATTCAGCTGTGAAGTAATTTTTCTTTCCCCAGTTACATAAGTTGGTTTTCTGTCATTTAAGTGTTTTAAGTTTTTCATTGTCGTCGTTTGTTTGATTGACACTGCAGTTAGTACCAGAAATTCCTATAGGTTGATCACACAGTTGCCCAGTCTTCACATCTGGATTTCATTAAATGTTTTCCATCACCACAGATGATGCAGATACTTGAAGTCTTTGTGAGATACAGAAACTATTCCTACCTCAGGATGGACGGCACCACAGCAGTAGCTTCCAGACAGCCTCTTGTAGCAAAATACAATGAGGTGAGATGTTCCATCCCACACATGAATACATATTAATAAGCATGATTGAGTTCTTCTATTCTTTTTTGTTCTGTTTTTATATATACTGCCTCAGGTTAGAGACACAACACTGGGGAGTTCAGTGAAATAAAACCCCTGTCTTTGTGAGCGAGGGGGAAAAAATCATCTTTACTTTCACACTTAAGTTGGGTTTTTTGCTAAGGAAAGAAACACATATGAGAAGAGGGAAAAGCAATTTTATTGGATAACAGTAAATGAAATTTAGATGAGACTACTTTTATTTGTCAAAAGAAATACTAGATGAAGAAGGCTTCCTTTGCAGCTTTGCAAATAATGCTGATAAAATAATCCGGGAAATAATTTTTTTTTTTAATGTTACATTTTGGTAATTCTTGCTTTAGTAAATTCTCTCTTGTGTTACAGGACAAATCCATATTTCTTTTTCTTCTAACAACTCGTGTTGGTGGCATTGGAGTTAACTTGGTTGGTGCTGACAGAGTTATTATTTATGATCCTGACTGGAATCCCAGTGTAGACACACAGGTGAGTTTGGTTTATTACATTCCATTTACCAGCTAAGTTGAAATAAAACTGAAGATGAAATGACATTTATCTTCTCCAATAGTGTTAAATCACTATGTTGCTCTTTCCTAAGCTGCTGTTCCCAGCAATGGTCACTTAGGGTGCAGCTCCACATTATGATTATTCTTGTGGCAAAGCCGATTTAAGTGGTTCCCACCACATCCCCTATATGCTGTTATACATTACCACTCTTCAGTATTGTTGATTCATGTAGTCAGTTACAATGCAGTCAAACAAACAGTTCAAATGGCCTGTGTTTTTTTAAACAAATAAACCAGATGTTTCTGAAGGGAAAGTACAGCTCTGCAAGCTCTTGAATGGGCAGGACTGTTGGTGATGATAATGTAGGATGAGGAAAGGAGAACAGATGCTGCTCAAATTGGCTTTCTCAGTAGATAATGATATGTAGCTGTGACTTTAGAGGGCTGCTCTAAGCTTTTAGAGCAGCCCTCATGGTGTGATAAGACTGATTTTTCAAATGATGTAGCAGTTATATGGTGCTTACAAGTTTAAGAGGAAGAAACTTTTTATAGAAATCCTTTATAGCTCTGAGATCTGCAATTGTCTGACTTAGAGTGCTCTGTATTAGTGGTTGGTTCAAGATGTTTGTAGGAAAGATTTCAGTTAAGCTAAAGAAGAAAAGTTCAAAGGAAAGGTGTGTATTAAAGCTCTATTGTGAAATTTCCTTCTGGAATAAGTCTAAATAAAGTATGTATTCTAGGTAAAAATTCCAATTTTAACATAATCTATATATTGATAATTTTTGCATAGATTTCTTGGTACAATTGGACGCTTTCTAAATATTTTTCCTCTCCTGCTAAGTTAGTTATCCCATGTTCTAGAAATACCAGTTCTTGAAGTATTTGTTAAATGTCCAAACTAAGTTTGAAACAGTGTTATCACTAGCTCTGTCAGACACCTTGGAGAGACTCATGTCTGGTAACCAAACCTTCTGTGTTCCAGGCTCGGGAACGTGCTTGGAGAATAGGCCAAAAGAAAGAGGTGACTGTGTATAGGCTTCTCACTGCAGGTACTATTGAGGAGAAGATATACCACAGGTCAGTCAGAACAATTTCTTGGATACAGCTGCATGCTCACGAAAGGCGATGTTACAGTGACATACCTGTGCATGTGCACACATTGCTTGTGATCCCCAGCCTTGGTCATGATGGGCACATCATGGAAAACTTTTAAAAGGTTCTTCTGGGAAATGGAGAACCTTTTTCTCATACTAAACTCGCAGCTGTGCTGCTCCATCCCTAGCTGCAAGACCCATGTGCTAAATATCCCTTATCTGTCTGTTCTAGCAGCTGTGTCCAGCACATCCAGAATTCACTGGAGGCATAGACAGAAAACAGTGAGCACCTTATTCAGAACATGAGACTCGACAAGTCTGAAACGCAAATCCAAATCATCAAGTTCTTTATATTCTCCTTGGGATATATCATGGTGTATGTGGTACATGCATCTATTTACTACTGTGCAAACCCAATTTGATTTTATTCCCAATTCATTCCAAACTGAAAGAATTAAATCCCAATAACTACCAGTCATATTCATGTTATTTATTCCAAAATGTAGCTAAAGCCTTTAAAGTGCTTGTATTTCAATATCAATGAAATCTTTCTTGGTTTGCTTCCCTATTCAGTTTTCTCAGTAGTTAGTTCACTCACATGAATTCCAAATGAATGTACATGGGAATCCTGTGTCTAGACTTTACTCTTCAGAACTGAAATACTCTCTTGGAAAATTCAGATGAACAAAAAGCTCTAAATAATGAAATGCCCACACTTAGTGAATGCCTTTTCTCAGTCTGTTTTGCCACATGGACATAAAGCATCCGCTGTTGGTTGGCTTGCATCCCTCTGGCACACTTCTGTTTGAACAATGCTGACTGCATTAAGGAATTGGACTCTTAACAGAAAGGACAGCCATCAGAAATTAATTTCTTTCCAGAACAATGCAATGGAGCTTGAACTTTAAGAAGTTGTCTTCTCTTTTTTTCTGTCTTTTCTTGCCTGCAAGTGAAAACTTAGTTTTTGACCACTGGATTTAAAAATAGTTTCCCTGCTTAATGTCAGCAGAGCCAAAAGCGTGATAAAAACTGTTTGAGAGAACTGCTTTCCAGTTTCATTTAGGGATATATATTTTGTACAGAATAAAACAGCTCTTGCTGTAGGCACTATGTAGTGCAAACGTGGCACAGAAGCAGTTTTACTAATACTAGAAGATTTCTTGCAGCTTTGTTATCCTACAGGTTTGTTCTTTTGGTCCTCTGCAGGTGGGCTCTTTCCTTCCCAGCCACAAGTCTGATTCCGCTGTTCAGTGGCTGTCATGCAGTCATCACCATCAGACTGAGCTACTCTGCTGCTTTTGATTCCTCCAATCAATTGAACCCATCAAATGTCATTTTAACAAGCTCTTGTTTTTCTTTCAGGAGCTTTCTGATTGTTTTATTGTTATATATGCAAGCTTTTCATTTTTAATGGACAAAAAAGTTCTAGCTGTGAAGTTATTTATTGCTTAGTTAAGAGATGCCTCATAGGATATCTCAGGATGGTGGTTACCTGTTGTGTTATAGGGCTGTTGCAAAATAATAAATCCCTGTGTTTAACAATTTACATGGTTGTTTGAAAGTTACTAACTCAAGATGGTCTTTTGTAAACTAACATCATCTTCCCACTGCTTAATTGTTCTGCAGGGTAATGTTTGTGCTTGTAGTTTTCTGTTTAAGTACTGTACTCAGTACTTAAACATAGCTAGACATTGTTTCATGCACAAAGTACTTTTTTTTTTTTAGACAAATCTTCAAACAGTTTTTAACAAACAGAGTGCTGAAAGATCCTAAGCAGAATCGCTTCTTCAAATCCAATGACCTTTATGAACTATTTACTCTGAACAGCCCAGATGTGTCTCAAGGGACAGAAACAAGTGCAATTTTTGCAGGTATGTCGTTTTTTTCTGTTTGTTTGGAAGAAAAAAATGTCTTAATTATTTATTAAATGGATACTAATTTCTTTCATCCCTCAGGTACTGGTTCAGATGTTCAAGTCCCAAAGCCACCTGATAATGACACTTCTAAATGTGATGTCCATCTTGCAGAAAGCAGCTCACACAAGAAGATCAAGTCCTCCAATTCCTATTCCACCACACACATCAAAGATTCTTCTTCTAAAGCAATAGAGACAAGTGAGGAAACCGAGGGAAATTTGGAAGCCTTTAACCAAAATAGCTACGCAGAAGATAATGCTCAGGCTGCTACTGATATAAATTCATTGAATAAAAGCGAGGAGGAATGCTTGGAAAGTGATGACAAATGCATGTCCCAGTCGATGCCGTGCAATGCAGGGTCTTCAGAGACTGCTGAATGTCTGTCTGCCATGGTGGCTGGTGAAGCATGTGAAGCAGCTCATGCAGATGCAAGGACAGATCTTAGCCTTACGTGTGATGCAGCTGGCTCTTGGGAAAAGAAGGGTGCTAAAACTGAAGATGGGAAATTTGATGATAATCATTATAAGTGTATCTCAAAAACAAAGCACAGAGTGGATATGCTGTCACATGAGAGCCACAAAGATAAGTCTAAGAAGAGACATCACAAAGATGCCAAATTTGAAGGAAAGCGCATTCCTCATCTAGTGAAACAGAAGCAATACAGGAGGGAGAACAGTGAAGAGCAAGACTCAAAGAAAAATGATGACTATGTCTTGCAGAAACTTTTCAAAAAATCAGGTAACAATTGTTGTTTGGCTGCTGACTAAACAGAGGCATATAAAACCTATGCAAATGAGGGAAAGAGCAGATCTGTTACTCTGATGGTTAGAGCTACAATACAAAACATGTTTGTTCTGTTACTTAAGTGAAACTTAAAATGTTCATTGTTTAAATTTAATCTAAATGTAATTCCAGATAAGTTTAATTCCAGTTACAAATTTGCTAATTACCTCAGCACAAACTGTTCAGAGAGATCTGCACTTCTGGATATAGAAGTATGTACTGTGTGTCTCCTGGATATTTCCACGCTGTAATCAACCTTCATTTACACAAGGATTTCACTTCTGTCTGTCCTGTCCATAACAATGGAAATGATCAATTTATCCACATAATTGCCAGGTCTGTTGTGAATAATGACCTCATCAGCATACCAGAAGTGATTTGCTGTCAGATTGATTACTTAACTGATAAAGAAGGGGATTCTCTCATTAGAAATTACTTTACTGATGTGCTTAATATAATCACCCTGAAGAAGAAAAAACACAATTGTGACATTGACTTAAAAAGTGAGTGTTTGATTTTTCTCATAAATTAAGAGATGTCTTCCTTCACCTTTTATGTCTTCTGGTTTTAGGGGTACACAGTGTTATGAAGCATGATGCCATTATGGATGCTTCCAGTGCAGATCATGTGCTGGAGGAAGCAGAAGCAAGCAGAGTGGCCCAGGACGCCTTGAGAGCCTTAAGACTCTCTCGTCAGCAATGTTTAGGAGCTGCTTCTGGTGTGCCAACCTGGACAGGCACGAGTGGGCTTTCAGGTGCACCATCAGGAATAAAGTGAGTTCAGTTCTTACTCTGCTTTCCCAAAAACAGAGGAGTTGCTTAGGATGTTAAAGATTCACAATTTTTGTCTTGGTATTTGCAATGACATGCATCAAAGTCATGTTTATGTTTTATGTTTAATATAGACATGAAAGCATAGGTAGTCTATTCTGAAGTACAGAGAAAGCACTGTTGTTGCACAGTAGAAGAGAGAGCTTAGCAGAGGGCTCTTGAGAACCCTAAAACACAAACCCAGTCTCTCTCTGAAAAAACTATCCTAGTCATTTTGAGAAGGATGTTTGATGGAGTTAAATCTTTCATGGGTTTTTAGGAGTCGGTTTGGTCAAAAAAGAAACTCCATGCTGCTTTCTTCACATTCCACTTGTGCATCACCTGCAAAGAAGCACAAGGTAAGAAACACAAGGTAACATTTCTGTTTTAATAGCTGGTATATGTGAAGTGTTAATGACTTATGCAATAAATCTGACTTACACTGTAGATGTTTCATCCACATTTGTTGTATGAGTATGTAGTATTCTAGATTTTTTTAGTTACCTGTGAATTTGATTTTTTGTTTTGTTGAAGTCTGGTTAGATACAGCAGTCACAAATTGCATCATGGTTTGCTTATCTGTCTCAAGACCAGAAATGCTTTTCTTTTGCTTCCTAAATTCTAAAGTTGAGACCAGAATGCATCACCTCTTTATTGTATATTTCAGATGACCAAGTTCTGAGTGGTCATGTTTGTTATTTAAGTCTAAACAACAGACAGATTTTGTTTAACGGATTCTCTGGATCTCAAAATGCAACTTTCCCCATAGTCCGTATGTTTATTTGCAGGATGCAGATGCAATAAAGAAACAAAATATAAAGAAGTGTAGTTCCAGTGAGCACTTCAATGGAAAATCTGGAGAATCATCATCCAGTGCTCTGGACTCTTCATCTTTATTAGCTCGTATGAGGGCAAGAAACCACCTTGTTCTACCACAACAGACAAGGAGTGAGGGTGATGAGAACCATCAGCCAGCACCTGCCCCAGTCCAGGGTTCGACAGAATATGACGAACTGCTCGTGGATCTGCGCAACTTCCTGGCATTCCAGGCCCGCGTTGACGGTGAGGCCAGCACTCGGGAACTGCTGCAGGAATTTGAGTCCAAACTGCCTGCAGAGCACTCCTGTGTCTTTAGAGAACTGCTCCGCAACATCTGCACCTTCCATAGGAGCCCCAACGGGGAAGGGGTCTGGAGGCTAAAGCCAGAATTCCGATGACCCTTGGTCAGTGAAGGCACCTCTCTGTCCAGATGACCTCCTCTCAAAGGAGGAACACTGTTTGACTTTTAAAAATTTGAAATATTTTGTATTCCTGAATTAATTAATGCCTTGAACAGTCAGTGATGCAGGATTTGTTGCAGGCTTAAAGCTAACTTAATTTCTGATTTACAGTATTTATATGACAGTGCCATCTACCTCATAGATGAAACAATACAAAATATCAGCACCTTTTCTTTAAAAGAAATCTTAATATAAATGGGATGAAGAACATATACTGACCTTTTATTACAATAAGAACCATGGATGTTGCCATGGGTTGTAAGACTTTGATTTCTGTGAAATTCCAGAAAGCTACTTCCTTGATTTCCTGTTTATTGCTTGAATGATCATAGGACACACAGTGTGCCATAAAAAAAAAATAACAAAAAGGCAGGGGACAGATGATAGTAGTTAGCATGAGAGATTCACTTGTACTGACAAGTGCATCAGAATCATTTTATGTAACTTTCATCAGTAGTGAGAATTTTTTTGTAATGTTTAACTAACTTGGGAAATAATTCTAATGCCATGGAGGTTTAATCACAAAAATTGGAAAGCATGGCAGGATATTGAGCTAACTGACAATTGATAATTATGGAAAACTTACTAAATTCCAGAACACCTATTAACACCATAATCTGCAATCCAGTTACAGTCCCATGCACCACTGGCAAGTGCTTGCTCTACAGTGTTTCTTAAAACTACGGTGACAGTAACTGTTACGTTTGTCACAGGTTGTGGACTTATAATTGAAATTTCATTAACGGTTCATATGTTTCACTGTGATTTATGTCCAAAACTTTCCAGTTACCTCCTAGCACTTATAATTTTATACCTTGGCATAGACTGGGGTGTTAGCTGGTCAGAGGGGGAAGGGTATCACTTATTTTACTCACCGTAACCATTTTTGGGCATGGTTGGAGCATATTTACAAGTTACACGTCATTCATCTTCTAGAGGTAGGGAAAACTTAAAGCTTCTTGACAGCTGGGTCAGTTCTAATACCAGTTATTTGTAGCAAGTACAACATTGGGTCTGTCTTCAGGGTACTCGTGTGCTACACAAGGAAATTTTAAGGTGGACAATGCGGACAGATTTTGAGGAGAAAACCACACTGTTGCAGCAACATTAAATTACTGTAGGGCTTAAACTAGGAATAGTTAAATATGCCTAATGTCCTCCCCATCTCTAAGCTATTGAAAACTGAGCTACTTTTAGCTTTTTTGTTCACTGTGAAATTATCTTGTTTACTTTAAGTGGAAGTACAAATATTCAATGATGAATGGTGAACCAAGAATACAAACTTTCTTTTTGTTAAAAAAAATAAAAAAACAACATTTAAGAGACTTTCCATGGCTTTTCCTCTTGTTTTTACTCAGTGATAAAGGATCTGTAGAGATTTGCAAGAAGTGGTGCTTCACTGTTTCAGTGACTGGTCAGTTAGCTTTTCAGAGGCTGGAATTGGACAGAGCAGACAATCCAAAAATGTTTTCCTAATAGCATTTGAATATGGGACTTCTAACATCTTTCTCTGATCCCATTTATATTCACTTATATTCCCTTTTCCAAGAGAAAGGTGAAACAAGGAACTTGGGCTGCAATTGCTGTTGATACGACTTGAAATGGATCAGAAAAAGAGTAAAAAAAACCAATTTTGCTGTCTTCTTCAAAGGTATAGGGAATTTGAATTGGTTTGGGTGTCATGTCCCCATGCATCTCTGCTTGTCCCAGCAAGAAACCAAGAATTCAGCAGCCAGCAAAGCTGCTCTTGTCACCTTATCTGTTAGTTTTGGTGTCCTGTTTTATTTATACTCCCAATTTTAAAGATATAGTTCCTGTATACTAAAGAGAGTTTGCAGCTTCTTGATCTGTTAATGTAAATAGATTGGCATGTACTTTTTATACATTCTTGGCTTTTATAGACTTATTAAAAGAGAAAAAACAGAAGTGTGTTCTGGAAGTCTTTGGGCACTGGGGAGAGTGGGCAAGGAGGCATCTTCTCCTGTATACTGTGCATTGACCAAATGATTCATATTATCTTTAATTATGTTTCCATTATTTATACAATTTCAAATTATGCATCCTAACAACTAGCTTTTTTCCAGTACTTGTGTTTGTTGAAAATCTTTAAGGACTGAGGTAGTACTAATATAATACTCAAAAAATACTTGTAAATAGTTAATCTCAAAAGCATGTGATTAAAGGTTTACAGGCTGATTTATAGGTAAAAGCTTTTCTAGAATATAGTGTAGCTACTATACATTTAATGTAGAAAAGTTATTTTAGAATAATTCTATTTTTATTCCACAAAACATCTGATTTCTGTTTGTTTAGCTTTACCTGTGTAAAGTGAATTCCTTTCCCATCTTCACAGACTAACTGAAGCAGTTCCTGACTAACAGTGTTTCATAGTCAAACAAATCTTGTATTTTAGCTATCTCAGTTTCCAAGTACTCACTGCTGTAGTTCGTAGTTGCTACTTTATTTGTGCATGATTCCAAAAATCACTCAAGTGGAATGATTATGTTCTTGTATTTTGTTTTCTTACTTCAGTAAAAGGGGGATAAAGAAAAATCAAAATACAGATGTTAATTTAGGAATCAAGCTGGGAAAAAAACATTAAATCTTACTAAGGAAAGACATGTCAGCATGTAACAGTGATTATAAATTTTAAATTCAAAAAAGTATACCACAGGGAACTACTGAAAATTTCTTTCCTGTAAAGATGCTACAAGCTGAGCACCGTGCTACTGTGGGATATGACCTACCGTCCACACAGCTGAGCAGACAAATGCAGTTGAGTAAGGATTTAAAAAGCTAAACACCAGAAACTTTGATTGCTCTGTAAGCAGTTGTGGGGACTGTGTACACTATTTAGGTAAAACGTGCTGCATTGATACTTTACCAGCAGAAGTTAAAACATTGCGATTGTTCCTTCTGGTTTCAAACCATATTTGTAACGGGGGTGGTAAAAAAACCTCCTTGTTCATTAAGATGCTTTCCCCTGTCCTCCCATCCCATCCTCCTTTTACATTATTCCGCGTGCTTACTCTCCTGTGTTCACCCTTTTGCTGAAGATATATAGCCAACCAACACATCTCTGGTATAGAACTAAATTTTGACATAGAGAAAAAAGACTTAGCTAAAGGTTGTAGGCCTTTGACTTTTCTGGACTATAATGACCTACCACAAAAGAAACGTAAGATGCTGAATGGATAGATTGATTAGAAATGGTGATTTAAAATGGTATTTTTAAATGCCTAACTTCTGTCTGTGACTCAGCCTGTTCTCAAAGGGCTGCACCGTGTGGAAAATTGATTCTGTTGCAAATAATAAATGCCATCCTCCCAAATAAACCTGTAAATAGGTGGGTTTTTACATCTGCTGTTTTGGCTTCAGGTGTCAGTCACCTATAGACAGTCATAAGGTCATAAGATTCCAAGATTGCTAAACTTGGCTAAATTTTACTGTCCTCTACTACTGCAATTCTCTGCCTTTCAAGAGGCTGTAAGAGAAGGAACAAACTTAATTGTTATTTTCTTTATCTCCTATTCAAAAATAATTTTATTTTTAAAATAAGGAACTGGGTAGATGAATAATTGAACTGGTGGGATAATATCTAACTTGGATTCTTTTTGCATACTGCTGTGATTCATATGTAAAATCCAGTAATTACCGTTTAGGCATTTTTCTCTCTTGAACGGAGGAGGTGTTAAGGAACAGTGGAACAGCTGTATGTCAGTGATTCAACAAGGAAGAATGATGCAATGTCTCTTGTGCTGTTGGTGGCTGTGGTTTCTCAAAAGATACATAAAGATTGTGAAAAAGTTAAATATGAAGAGACTCTATACCAACTTTATCCAAATTTGGCTTATTTCCAATGTATGGGCTGAGAAATTACTAAATTTCTTCCTAATTTTTCCTCATGTTTTAGGTTGAGTAACATAGTCACTGAGATGATTTAAAATGTGGAATAATTTACCTGCTTGGTCTTTTAGCAGCAAGGGTGTCTGGAATTTCCTGCTATAAACCTCTGGGTAACTTTGGATGCAACACTAATTCCTGCATTGGTTTCTCCATCTGATGGATACACTCTTTAGAGGGAAGCAATGCACCTTTCAAGTCCTGCAAAAATGCTTCAGAAAATGATAGCACAGTACATAGAAGTCCTGGTTGGAAAAACAGATAATATGGCATTTTATTGTCTAGATCATTAATTCAGCAACTCTAACTTACACAAAACTATCATAGGAAATTGCTGAGAGTGGGGTTTTTGAAGGGCTTGCATAGGGCACATGTCTAGGAGTCAGGATGTGCTGGCAAGTCTGCACTTGGGAGTTTATGTCCTCCGGGAGAGGTATTTATATATTAGATACATGGTAAAAACACTCTGTGCTACTTAGGGCCATTTATAATGTCCATGTTCCAACATTCAGGCTAAATGCTGAATATACTAAATGCTTACTAACTCAGTGGCTCTCTCCATCTACCCAGCCCTCACGGGATTGCTATTCTAGGCTCTGGGGTGATGTCACCACTCCTACTTCTCACAGTAGTGCTGATGTTGTACAGTCCTGTGCCTTCAGCTGAGACTTAGTAGATGAAGCTTTCTTTAGTAATTCTTAACTTGTTCTGGTGGCTGTGGTTTTGCTGCCTCTCCTACGACTAAAAGTAAAGAGGAGTCTGACATCTTTTATGTAAGGGCCATGGAAGTGAGTGAAAACACCTTGCATTCTTGCTCCCTGCCTGAAAAACCCAGGGAAGGCTGCAGAGCACCATTGCTTTATTCACAGAGCAGGAAAGTAATCTTCTTTTCCCCAGAAAGTAAAGACCTATTGTGAGTCACTAAATTAGGAACTACATAACCAGCACAGAAAACATATGAAGTGTTGGGCAGCTGTGTTGAGAAAGAAGCAGCTTCCAGCCAGCTCTACCCACGGGCTCTTACTGTTCATGCTGATGTGACACAAATGAGAGAAGGGAGGGTGTGTTCTGACCTGAGCTCCTCCTTTCTGAACAGCAGGGTTGGACTTGCCCTTCCGTCCAAAAGTTCTGAAATGCACAATGAAGGCTCCCAAGTTTGCTCTGCCCACTAATGATACAGTGCAATAACCATGCTTTTTTAATATCCTGTATTCATCACAATGGTATCAAAGATGTGGCAGGCCATATAATAAATATCCCATTCCTACCCATAAGCTGTACCTGAATGCCAAACCCATAAGCTGAAAGCCAAATGATTGTGAACTCTTCAGACCCAACAAGCTGTTTATCCAGTCATTTGAGAGAGAAGGGAAAGCAATGCCAATGCTGAACTCTGGAGAATCCACCTAAAATTTTAAGTTAACTATCTTTCATAGTTCCCTACAGATTCCCAGCTTTTCCTGGGCTCCCAAAGCCACACTGCTCACAACATCTAAGTTGAGAGAACCTATTTTTATTGTACAGAACAGGGAGGTTGAAGTCTTGCACTAATTGGAAACCAGGACTTAGAATCATCAGAGGAGCTATGACCAATTCCTGCATAGGGCTTACATAAGTGGTGAGTCATTCAGTCTTACAGAAGAATTGGGAGAGAGGCTTTCATTATGCTGTTTGCCTAATCAGAAATATGAAAATAAAAGAACACAGCACTCAGTGGGTTATGTTTGGCTAACTGTAGGCTGAAATTTCTGCAGTTGCACTACGATAGAGGCATTTCGTTGTTTGTGGTCCCAGCTTATATTAAACAGAGAGGATTTTTTTCATAAATCTTTGTCTCTGGGGCAGAGTTAAGGTTCTTTGGGAGCCCTAGCTATGTGTTCCTAGACATTAATGTCTGGAAGCAGCACCATGGGAGTAAAACTGAAGGTATATGCTTAGGGAGGATGGTGGGAGTAAATGAAGACACCCAAGGGTAGGGTAGGGTTTGTGAGGATAAGCATGTGAATAAGCAGCAGAGTGGAAGCAAAGCTTTTTAGGTTGACTGAAAAAGACTCTAGTGATGATTTCTCCTATCTTACTAGTCTCTTTCCAGGCTCTCAGACAGGTACCTGAATGGGTATTATTTTATCCAGCACTGTTGTTAGGCATGAGCTGAGATACCTGCAGCCCTTAGAAGACAACTGGAGAGTTTTGGGGATCAAAGTTAGATGAAGCTTTATGTGCAGCAGCAGTGCTCTTTACACTGGTCTGATTAACCCATCACTACTTCTCATTCTCCTCCACTAGCCTTTTGCACTTCATGTGGCAAAAATTTGGAACTGTGTGGAGCTGTGGCCTCTTCGTCCCCACCTTATTCCCCTATAGGTCCGCCTGCTTGCTCAGTGCAAGTACTCCTGTCTAACATCGTGTCGTTAAGCAGAGGAGCCAGTAGACATTTTTATCTGCCCCACAAACTACCTCCCATTACTTTCCTGTCTGGAAAGAGAACACAGTGCAGTGTGGCACAAGCAGAACGGGCACTGCTGCATGACCCATCAGGAAGGCCTACTTGCTCCTCTGTAAGTAGCCAGACTGCCTTAAAAAGGACTACTATGCAGGATCCTTACGGCTGGGATCGGTTCGTTTGGGTTGGTTTTCTGGTTTAGTTTTTTTTTTTTGGGGGGTGGAGGGTGTAGAATCAGTTGGTTTCATCAACTAATGGGTAGGAAAAGAGGCAAATTATTGAAACATGGTTGACTCTGGGAAATAGTTAAGCCTTAAAATAGCTCGTCAGAATGTTTATTCCTGCCTCTATCCCTGAATACTTCGAAGCTTGGCTGTTCTCGCTGCACTGCACCAGCAGAACCCCGGACTCTGTCCTTATAGCCTCCTCCCCCTGGGCAGCTGTAGGGTTGGGGAACTGCAAACTCCGTCCTGCAGCCCGGCCGAGCCTCCGGCACCGGGGCCGCCCCCTCGGCGATTCCGCAGGCTGTGAGACGGGAAGGTACCCGGCATCCCGGGCACTCCGCAGGCTGCGAGACGGGAAGGTACCCGGCATCCCGGGCACTCCGCAGGCTGTGAGACGGGAAGGTACCCGGGATCCCGGGCATTCCGCAGACTGTGAGACGGGAAGGTACCCGGGATCCCGGGCACTCCGGAGGCAGGGAAGTACAGAAGCTCACGCCCAGGTCCCGGTATACTTTTTATTGCTGCGGCAACGACAGGAAACATCACCTGGGCTCAGCAATCTCTAAATCATAGCCTTTTCGGACTGAAGAAAAAGACAGCAGATTTAAAGGATAGGAGTTTCGCAAGTGCGGTGCTCTTCGCCGACACCTGGCCCTCCCCGCGGGATCCGAGCCCCCGAGCCGGCCCGGCGGCCGCTCTGATGCCAGCGAGCGCACGGCGATGCCCCATTGAGTCCTTAAGCGCCGCTGATGGCCCGGGCGCGGCCGCCCCTGCCCGGGGCCTTAGGCCCTCGGGGCTGCGCGCCCTGCCCGGCGCTCCGCGCACCCGCCTGGGCGCGCCCAGCCGGGCCG
>WEKY01040909.1:19282-32620 GCA_013390045.1 Picathartes gymnocephalus
TGTGCCTGTGCCTGTGCCTGGCCGGGCTGCTGGGCCTGCGGGCGGCGAACGCGCTGCCCCTGCGCCCTCACTCGCGGGACGAGGTGCTGGCGGCGGCCTTGCAGCGCCTGCGGGAGGTCTTCGACATCGAGGAGCTGCCGCCCGACGTGCTGCCCCGCAAGAAGCCGCCCCAGTACATGGTGGATCTCTTCAACAAGGTGGCCGACGCCAACGGCATCACCCGCGCCCCGGGGCTGCTGCAGGGCGACGTGGTGCGCAGCTTCGAGGACCGAGGTGGGCCCGGGGCGGCGGGGCCGAGCCGCGCGGTAGATCCCCGCCGAGCCCCCGCGGCGGGCGGGCGCAGGCCCGGCGGGGTCTGGCGCTGTTCCTAAAGAAGGGTCTTTTCCAGTTCACGTGAACCACCACCACTTCTACTTCGACATCAGCGCTATGGAGAAGGACGAGCAGATGCTGAAAGCCGAGTTCAGGGTCTTCAAGCTTAAGAGGACGCATCGGTCCAGAAGGTCCGACGTGCAACACTTCTGCAAAGTAAGTGGGGAAATAGTTAAACACTTAATTGTGCTATCTTTGTTACTAATCCTGAAAATGAGGAGTGCAACTATGTACCACACAAACCTGTTTTATTGTTATTTTTGTTTTGCTGTACTCACTTTTTCTTTGCTTCCAGCATGCAAAGAAGTAATGCAAAGTTTTGGCTTTGGCAGTACACTGTCCTTTGTGCTATGGCAGTGAACTTTCCCTAAAGATACCAACGTCAGACCTATCCCAAATCAAACTGTACTTTTCTGGAATTTGAGATGTTTCGAAATTCGAATTGAAATTTATCTGCTGGAGCTGCTCCGAAAAATAGTAACAGCAGCCAGGGATTCATGGGAAAACAGGGCGGGTAAGGAAATTAAGTGTATCTGTTCCTCTGACAAAGGGCAGGATTGGACTTTTTGCAAATCTGCAGACAAATACGTGGAGGAATAGCAGATTTTGATGATGTCAGGTGTTGAAAATAGAATAGGGATCGTCAGGATATTTTTCTATAGTATCTATAGTCCATTATCCTGCCTCTGAACACATATAGAAGTAGATGTATGTAGCAATAACTGGTTTTTCTGTTAAAATGTCCAAAATATGCCTTTTGCCTCTTTTAGAATGATGGTACAGTTTTACAGCTGTGATGTAGCAGATACCTTAATCCTCCTATTTTGCTGCAGGAACAATCAAATTAATTTATTATTGTTTTTGTTGTATTGCTGTTACAAAGGTGGAAGTGTATGAGCTCTTGGAAAGTGAAAATAAGCCACAGAAAAAACATCTCATTGCGTCAAGATTATTGTCCCTGTATGCAGAAGGCTGGGAAGTCTTCAACGTCACAAAGACAGTAAGCAGAGAAGCCTGACTTAATTTTATTTCTAAAACTTTGAAGGTGACACCGGCATTGTCATTAAGCTGGGTTTTGAGGTCATTCAAACTGAAGGACAGCAGCAGAGGGAGAAGCTCTCTCTCTACCCTTTAAAGTACACCTGGTGCTACCTGAATTAAAGAAGTGTTAATGAGCTGCTAGGAGCACAAGCATGGTGAGAATTGGGTAACCCAAACCTACTTGATGGAGAGATGTCAGGCCAAGTATGTCGTTGTGATTAAAACCTTATGTTAGTCCTTAGACTGCCAAAGCATTTGGCATTGGTTGTGTACTAAGAGTAGGTTTTCATTTCTCCTTTTTATTCTGACAACGTTTCTGTAGAGCAATATGCTTCAACACTGTGTTTCTGGAGTTTATCATGGTTGGATTGCCTGTCATTGAAATTCCTCCATAGACTTCTGTATTTGTGAGCTTCAAGATTTATTTTGTAGATATCCATAAATTGCAGCAGTAGGTGAATGCCTTTCCTTAGCAAAAGGACCCACAAATGGTTTAAAACTGTTCTCTGGGACAGTGTTTTTCATTGCCTAAACTTTATGATCAGACTGAACAGCATGCTTGGGTGATCGGTTGAGTTCCACCTCAAGTCATGATATTCCTGCTAGAGAAAGGCCTGGCCTTATCTATCAGTGTGTAATTATAACAATTAGATAAGTAAATTTGCTTGATTATGAATTTCTTCAAATGCCATGGTTTTTAGATTTGCATGAGTTTTAATGGTATGAAAAGTCTGGAGAGTTCATATTACTGTGTTGAGATTGCAATGAAAAATAAATTTCTGCTGAAAGTCAGAGTTTATTTCAATATTCTACACTCAAGTGTTCACTGGTAAATTCTCTGAAATTAATTATCTTTCTGTAAATGTAGCTTTGGGGAATGCATATGCTATTTTGTATTTTTAAGTGTTGAATTTCTGGTTTAAATATTAAACTCAATGGAATCTCAGCTATAGTTATCTCACTTCTGTTATATGTCCTTATGCTCTCATAGCTTGTTGCCTATTCTCTTTTCCTAAAATAAACATTGCTCAATCATAATGCTGTAATTAGAATATTGAAACAATATTTTTTTTTTCCCTATCTTCTCCAGGTTTCCAAGTGGGTTGGAAACAGAAGCTCCAACCATGGCTTTTGGATAACTACGACACATGTATCCAGCCATGGAATGGAACACGACGTGGTTACATTTGCCAAGAGCCAGGGCGCTTTGCAGGAGAGCAGAAATGCTCTCCTTGTCCTCTTCACGAACAGTAACAAACGGAGGTCTCACAGCTTTGTACCCTCTGCTACAAGTAAGTGCACTTTTAGAATATGAATTGCCTATTCATCTTCTGTTACCTCCTGCTACCTCATGTAGACCTAACGTCAGTTATTTACTTGCAGTTTTGAAGTTCAGCTTTGTCAGTGACCGAAATTTGATTTGATAGTTCTTGCTAGTAGGTCATCAGCATCCTAAATTGCCCCTCCCTTCACAAAAACTATATTTGCCAGAAATATTCATTAATCCTAAGGGGAATCTGGTTTATTTAATTTGTAAAGGGGTGGGAGTTCTATTTTTAAAGTACTACTTATATTATTTTTGTGGTGGTGAAATTTGCATGAAAATTGTATGTTAGATTTAGACTGAAAAAACTCAGTGGCCTGGAATACTTTGTCAAAATTCTGGTAAAGTATCTGTAAGTAGAGTCATTAAGTGTGATTTTAAGAGTGAAAGAGGTTGTTAAATAAGCAGTTTGAACTTCTCTGTCCTTGGCTTGGTTTTTAAGCACCTATTTAACTTCAATGACTAATTAGCATTGTGACTAAAGGCTGCTTTCATCAAAGACAACGCCCTCGTGCCTTAAAATACAAAACAGTGTCTTACCTGTCCCACTGGCCTTGCTGTAAAATCAGCTAAGGCTGGATTTTAGGGCCTGATAAATGCAAAGAGCAAAGGCTTGAAAGAGGGGGCAAAATCATGATGTTCCAGCTTTGCAGGCTTTTCTGGTAAACGGTTGTATTTGCATATCAGAAAGAGGCTAGGTAGGACTTGCATCAGTATTAAGAAGTAGGTGGTGAAATTGATTAAAAATAAAAATGAGGTTGGCCTGTTTATTTTGTTTTTCCAAATAAAAATTAATAGTGAAATCCTAGCTCCCAGTTTAATGAGCATCAAGCTCTGCACCTGACACTGTGTCAGGACTGAGAAATTTCTCAATGAACAAGCTCTGTAGACCTTCCCGTTGCTAGTGACCAGACTATACAGATTGTTCTAAATATCAGTGTTTTCAGCTTGTGTACATGGATCTCCATGGTCCTCAGGGCTTCTCAGAAGATACTTTCTAAAAGTATCCTATTGCCAGTAAGCTTCATTCTTTAGCAGTGTTCTGTATACCTGGTGCTGGGTTTTTTTAGGATTAAAAATTTGAAAAATTTATTTTTTAAAGTGTTACTTTACACATTACCAGATTACTGTACATTCTGCTTTGCAAGTGTATGGGTAGAGTTTCTGGGAGAATACTGGAGAGAAAAAAGGCTGTGATCTCCACCCACTGTTAGCACTGCCCAGAATAATGTGTGTGGTAGGAGTGGCTCTATGAAGACAGATAATACCATTCTGCCCAGATTCAGCCCTGAAGAGGGACTGTGGTGTTCACAGGATATTTGGTAGATCACTGCATTTTTCTATTTCTACTGAATTGGGGCTTTTTCAGGACACAAAGTGAAACACAATATTTGACAGATTTGGAAGTATGGCTGAAAAGGCAATTGAATACACACCCCTTCTGGTACTGTCTCAGGTTAGGTGCCATTTCAAAATCTTCTCTGAAGACTTTGATGTAGATTTATTTAATAGACTTTCACGCAGAATACTGTACTTAGTAAATGAACTTGTTTGTGATATAGTAACATACAGCTTCCTTTCAGAATCAGCAATGAACACCGCCCAGTCTGATGCTTCACGTGTTTCTCATGGCGCCAATGCCTTCGAAAGCAGCAGTGCCGGCATGAGCAGGAGAGCCCGGGCTGCCACAGCCGCTGCTGCCAGAAGCCCAGTAACAGCGTGTCACCGAAGGGAGCTCTATGTAGACTTCCATGCCATTGGCTGGTCAGGATGGATTATTTACCCAAGTGGATACAATGCATTTTATTGCAGAGGATCCTGCATCTTCCCTTTGGGGGAAAGTCTAAATGCAACAAACCATGCTACAGTTCAGTCCATTGTTTATACACTGAAACTGTCTCAAGATGTCAGCATGCCCTGCTGCGTGCCAGATGAATTGAAGTCCCTCAATCTTCTCTACTTTGATGACAAAGAAAATGTCGTCCTTAAAAATTACAAAGACATGGTGGCAACAAGGTGTGGTTGTCGTTAGCAAGACATTTTTTTCTCTGCATTTGGTGTGCACCTGGATTCAGTTCCCCATTTGCCACTGAAGATAGCAAAGGAGATGACATTTCAGTTTACAAGGCAGGAGACACAGAAACTTGTCTGTGCTTCAAATCCTTCTCCTCTCACCATGACTGTGTGGAAAGGGGCTGGTTTTTGAACAGGCATGGACTTCAAGACTTCCATGGAGAGCTCTTTGAGTGCCTGTACACCAAGGAAACTATTAAAATCAGGAACTTGCAGTGCGAAGGAGTTGAAACACATTAAGTTGACTGTCCAAATTAAGGTCTTGTTCTGTATACCAAGGCTCAGAATTTCTAGTGATTTAACAGGCATGGCATCCTGCCTTAATCCAGGATGGGATGCAGGTGTCTTAGTAGCACAACCTTACTCAGTTTTGGCTGCATGATCCAGTGGGGATGTGCAGTCCTACTTTGAGTAAGAGCTCAGAGCTAATCTGAGAGTCCTCTACCACTTGTAGATCACGCATTACCAGGAAATGGACTTCTTTCCCTGAGCTTTATACAGCCCTACCAAATGCAGAGACCTCCTCATAAGTCCCCAAGGGACTTGCTAGCCAGTCTGAAGGAGCACATAGGTCAGTATTTGTCTGGGAATCATCAGACTCGGCTTCTAACTCAGGACTGCAACTCTGTTATGGTGAGGCTAGTGCCTCTCTCTGTAATGGCTTGTTAGGGTGTGTGGCACCAGAGATTGCCTTTGTGTATTTGCTGTACAATGGGATCCTAAGCTTGGGTCAGAATCCTCGTGGTTTAGCAAGAAGAAAGAAAACCATGAAGCTTTGGAGGTCCATGAGAACATGCTAGATGCTGGCCTGGTCCAGTGTCTGAGGCAAGTTTGGTGGAATGTACTTGCTGATTCCCTTCCCTTCTTTGAAGAATAGGAGGACAAGGCTTGCATGGGGCCCCTTGAGATCTTTGAGTCTTGATACAATTTCATGCAGGTAACCAACCCATTGCAGTTCCTCAGGCAATTCATTGAGTTGTATCCTAAGCCTGGTTAGGTTTCTTGTCTCCATAAATCCTTGAAGGAGGCTGACCTCTCAAAGAATGTGGCATCTCCCATGAGCAGAATCTTCATGGAGAATTTTTTTACTCCAATGAGACTTAAAAAAAAAGTGTAATGTTTTTCTTTCTGTAAATACTGATGTCTATAATAAGTTTATTTTATTTAAAACCCAAACACTTGGGTTATATTAAATTAATCTGTAATATAAAATGCTAATTTTTAAATAAATGTAATGTAACATTGGTATGGTTTGTATGTTGTATTTGAACCTCTTTCCTAGACTCATGAATCAACTCATTTTCCAGAAGAGAGAACATTTCCAATGGCTTCAGTGGGTATTGTATCAAGTCGTCTGTAGGAGGATAAGAGATATTGAGAATAGACATGTTTCCTTTCAGGGAGGATCCAGTAGCTACTCCTCAAAGTGAAAGCATTTTGATCTCGGTATATGGTTGCCCTGGTAAAGTGGAATGTAAATCTGGTAGCAGGGTGGTTCTAACGGCTGCATCAGCCACACCCAGCCATGGGATTCAGTGCCATTGGCAAAGGCACCTTGGGAAGCATAGAGGGCCATAAAGGATCTCCTTTTACTGATTTATTTCCCAGGCTGCTCTTTTCCGTTTCACTGCAGAAGTACCTGAGGTGTTTTAACTCTGTAGGAACCACACCTTGGGAGTGGCAAGATGCATCTACAGTGAGAGTCTGAACGAGGTTGTTTCTGAATGGTGACTTTAGCTGATGTTTCATCTCTGCTTCTTTTGGTAGAGGCCCTGAAAACTGAAGCCAGAAGTTTTTACTGGCAGCATTTGGAGTGCATTGGCAGAGGCAGGTTCTGTGTCCAACATTGCATCTTCTGTCCATGCGTGACAAATGCTTCCAGCGCCATGAGCTGTGTATCAGCTTCATCCTTCACTGCTCAACCCAGAGAACTGTCCATTGTTTTTCTAGGATATCTTAATGTTTTTCTTCTTGTTTCAGATGCCAGGAAAAAAAGAAAAAGGAAAATTTTCTACTGAAAAGCAAGTATTATTAATAAATAAACGATGGGCATACTGAATATTAGCTAACATAGTGCTGCCGTACAATAGGTGAAATACACACAGGCAAGCTAGGAGCACTTGGTAGTTTTGCACACATTAAATTATTTTTTTTCTGCACCACTCAACTTAGTCTTATTATGCCCCATTAAACCCTGATAATTAAAACAAAATATATTGGAATTGTTTATCCTGGACTTTGTAAGGAAATGAGGTTCATAATAATGCCAAGGGAAAAAATTTACACTACACCACAACTTGTAATTAGAATAACAATTAAGCACAAGTAGGCTCTTTCTTTTTGTTGCCTTTTTTTGTTTTGCTTTAGAATAAAGGTGAATTTTTATCTTATTTATTAACTGAAATACGTAAAAATTCCAAATTAAGAAGAAAATACATCTCATGGTAAAGCTGTAGGGTTACGCTCAGCCCTCTTGACAAAGCATTTGGTCCAAGTTTGCAACTAAAGTGGTCCAGGCACGTGAGCTATGTGCCGTCACACTCTGCTCCTTAAGGTGGGGAGAGCACTAGGCCTTGTCCTGACAACACAGCAGTGGGGTCTGGGTATGTTGTGGGAGAGAGCCAACGGCAAAGAGCACAAATTCACAAGAGTGGTCTCCTGTTTGTAGAAGTGTTTGTTTTAAGGGATTTCTGTGGTGCTCCGTTCACAAGATATAGATGAGGGGAAGGTGCATCTTGGCACTGAAGCAGAAGGGATATGCTGGGGGTGTCCTGGAACGGGTAAGGCAAAGGGATGGGATTGGGGAAATTGATCTGAGGTGTTTTCTTTTTTTCTTTTTTGTGGGGGAGTGGAGGTTGGGGAGAAAGCACTACTACCACTTACAGGAGTGCTGTAAGCTCTCTTCTATCTGCTCTGCAGGCTTGAAAATGCTGTTTGGTATGAGGCAATCTGCTAGGAATGCTCGGTTTTTTCCAGACTGCCAAGGGTAATTACTATGGTTCCTGTTCTTCATGTAGTAATGGGGCAATTATTTGAAAGATCCATGGAGGATGGTGTTTATTCATAGTCCTGGAGCTTGTCTCTGGGAAAGAGGAGTGACTGGATGCCTATGGTAAGTTCCAGGACTTTCCCACAGATACCAAACCCTCCAGACTATCGCCAGTCCCTTTCAGATTGCACATGCAAAGGCGTGTATACATGTGGGTTCATTCTTATGTGCACCCATGGGCACATGCATTCACGTTCAGAGGCAGCTTCACTCCTGGTTCATCCCAAAGGATGGTGCAACTTACCCGGAACGGAGATGGACTGCTCGGGCTAATTTGAGAACATTGCCACATCCAGAGGTTGCATTTCAATGGTTTTGTGCAAAAACATGTCACACCTAGGCCACTTCTCTCCTGGCCTGCAGTGCAGCTCACCTCCAAGGAGAGTAGTTAGTAGGTGTGAATTTGCCCTACCTTTGGTGAATGAGACAATTGTGCATTAAAGCAGCTAATAAAATGTTCTATTTCTTCCTATTGGGTTTATTGCTAGAAGCCATTCACAGAATAAGGGCGACTGCTAACTTTCCCTTGTCACAAGATGTGTGCAGCTTTAGATTCATGCATATACTAACTGCCCTAATTCAGAGCTAGATCATGGCCTGCCTTATTCTGGAAAACAAAAGCTGCACGTTTTCCCTGAGAAAATGGCCTGGTACTGAGAAGTGACTAAACTTTAACTGAAACCATGCTTTGGCGATGCTGTAAATTCAGGCCTTGTGACACAAAGCGGTATTATGGCATAAACCCCATTACAGTGGTTCAGATCTGCTCACAGAAACCTTGCTTGGTTAACCATCAGGTTAAATGGAATTGTCAGGCAGCACAAAATGGGTGTGTGTATTTAAAAATCTGTAGAGACTTTCTGCTGTGATCCACACTGTAATCAACTCTTCGTCTGTGTCAAATTTTCTGCTGAATGTGCTGAGCCAGTGTTGGTGGCCAAGCAACTGTGTCCTTAAAAGCCACAGACTGAAAGACCTTCCCTTGGAAGTCTTTACTCACAACTCTTGGTTAGAAGACTTGTTTTATCTGGGAAGAAGCACCTTTGTATGATATCTTCACTAAAAACCCAGACGATCCCCCTGAAAAACAGTGTTGTTTTGCCTCATCCTGTGCTCTGAGTCACTTCAAAGGGTAAGCATAGGTTTGGTGAAGGCACAGCTCCAGGCAGGGAACAGCAGATACTCAGGAAGGCTCCTGGCAGACTAATCTTGTGTGCCACTAGAGATGCCACAAGGTACATTCTTGTTTTCCACTGAGAGGGAAGGCAAGAGTGATTTATGGGCTGTGCATAGGGTGTTCACAGGATCCTGGCCAGCTCTGGAAGGAAACATACAGCACTGTGTCTAAGAGAACTATGTGGAGGACAGAGGTGAAGGTCTGTGTGTACCTACATGAAGGTTTTTGTGACCTGCATTGAATGAGTATAACACTTGCTGGGACATAAATGAGACAAGAAATCATGGGATCAGGCCAGCATACTGAATGACTTCTCAGTTGTATGTAATTTAAGCTAATATCCCTTTCCATCTCATGCACTTCCTTTGCCATGCCATGAAATTTCTATCCAATTCCATTGGTTGCTTAGCCCTTGCCCAGGCTCTGATTAGAGACTTTCCTCTCTGATGTTGCATGTTCCTTTTAATAAGGGTCATGTAATTTCTGTCAACAACAACTCTCAAATTAGAAGGAAATATATACCAATATATGGATACCAGTATATAAAGTCTCCATTAGAGGCAGAGGGAAGAGAGAGAGAGAGAGAGAGAGAGAAAGGAAGGCTTACTTTCATTATAAATGGGATCAGGAACGTAAAAGTTCAATTACCAGAATGCATTTACTTTGTACATTTTAAACCTGCTGTAGCTACTGTAACCACCACTTGCAGTAGGGTCTAATTGCTGCTTTCCAGCTTGACCTAACTGATGCTCTGATTTGCAGTCACCTTACCTCTATAAGCCCATATTTCATTACATTTTACCCTTGCTCCTGAAATCCTAAAATTCCCATGGGGAAAAATAAACTACAGCAATCCAGAGCTTTTGTGTATGAACTGACAATTCTTTCTCTCCTGTAAAGTTCTTTATCTACCCATGAATAGTGAAAATACAGTAGATTGACAAAGAGGTTTATTAGTTACCCCAAAATATTCCTTATTTAGGCAGGCATAACTACTTATAACTCACGGGGAGTTTTACTTGAACTCTGAATGAAAACTGCAGTGATATAAAATCAGCTTAGAGACAATTTCATAACCTAATTGGACTGTTTATATTACAGGACTGTGTTATTCTCAGTCTCTACCCATAATTGCAAAGAGTTCTCTGGTGAAGAATGTGTCAGTATTTTCCATGGAAAATTATCTAAAGAAAAGCTTTTGAAATATGTAAACCTCATGGTTTTAGCTTTAAATAAGCATTTCAGTCATCATTAAAAGAAAAAAATTCTCTAATGTCTCCTGCAGCTTTGATTTCAAACCCGTCACATTCTTCATTAAAGCAATCATTGTTAAAACAGAGGGACATAAAGCAACATAGGATTTATTCCTTCATTAAACTGATGATCCGTATATGAAGCCAATTAACATTATGAGTCTGGTGAACATCAAGTGTAAAGAGGTTACAGAAAATTAAAAGCAGTCACCTTGGTCTTTAGATAAAGAAAGAACACTTTTACATTATAAATTATAAGAGTGTCCAAGCGGGACAAATCGGCAAATTTGGTTAATTGGAAAATACATTTTACTGCACGTGAATTAGGGTAAAATAACCTTTTAGCTGCTAGCCTTTTTCTGTGGTCAGGTATTGAGAATCACAGGAAAGGAAGCGTTTGGACATGGAAAGGCAAGAGAGCCATTTCATCAAACTGAGACGTTCAGACTTCCTTGAGTTTTACGAATGATCCCCTCAAAGCTCAGTGCTTCCAAGGAAAACTTCCATTCAGTGATTTTGCTCAGCATTTCAGCCCTAGGTTTTGTTTTCATGGGTGAAAGATAAGAAGAAGTGTGTTTGTGTGTGCAGTGCAGAACAGTTCTGCTCTAAGACCAACACCATCAGCAAAGCGTCTATCAAGAATTATACTTATTTGGACTTTTTCTTGCAGACCTAGTAACTAATACTGATGTCACAATAGTCACGGTAATAACAACAGTAATAATAACAGTAATAAAAAATAAGTTTATGATGGAGATTTTAAGGACTTTAGATAAACAGGTAATTTTTTTTTTCTGAAATATTGTAGCTCTGTATGTTATTTCATTATTCTTTTTAGTGCTTGCCTTTGGTAGCTGGATGAGAGCAACTACGAGAGAAATACTAGACATGATCCCAAACAACTCACTGCATAATTTTTTCGCTGTGGTCCCAGATTCGCAGAAAAGCGTCTGCAGCAGGGGCGCGCGGAGGGGCGCAGGAACAGCTCTGCCTTTCCCGGGGAGGGACGGGCGGCCCGGGCTGCGGAGCGCGGCGCCGAGTGGGGCGAGGAGCGGAGCTGCGGGTGCTCTCCGTGGTGCTGAAGCGCCGCCGCCGCGGGGCTCCGTCCGCCCGAGAGCACCACCCAGGACTCCCCAGCGCTAACTTTTAATTATGTCAGCCGCGCGCTTCGAGCATTAAAATTAAATAGACACCGAGCCGGCGAGGGGTGGGGGATTATATATTGCTTAGTTATCTCCTTGTTTTGCAGCTACTGGTCCTTGGGAGAAAGTTGAGTTGAGAAAGTTGAGTCGCGGCTCAGGGTTCTTCCGCTTCTATTCAAAAAGCAGCGTCTTGGAGCACTTCCCCGTGCTCCATTCCGCCTGCTCCCCTTCCTGTAATACGCTGAACTTGCAGGCTGCAAACTGCTGGGGAAAGTGAGTCTTGGAGCCAAAACAGCAATGCAGCCCCCTGACTAGAGCAAGGCCTGAGAGCGCCATAATGAAGTTATTATTATTTTATTAGGGTTTCTTATGATAAAACACTATCTCACTCCTCTCTTCCCGACGTCAGAGAAAAAGGAAAAGGCACATCTGTCTCTGTGCAAAAGGATCCTACAGTACTGGCCCTGTGTGGATTTTAAAGCTCGAGAAGGAGAGATTGACAGGGGAGATCCAGGCAGTACCTCTGGGTTATGGCCTTCTTTTTCAGGTTACTTGACCTAAAGCTTGTGCTGCTATTTTATTGAGTGCAGTCAGATTCAGAATATTGGTCTTTGATCTTGCATGGTGCTGTAAAAGCCATCTCAATTTGTAGTATACTTTACTGCTCAGAGACTTGCCTAGATGTTGAGCAAGTATCTGTTGTCAAACAAAGATATTTCTAAAAGTGTTTGTGTATGTGTGTAGACATGTAAATACATATATAAAACACATGAAGATAGCTTTCTACATCTGTTACTACTGTGCCAAAATTATAGTGAATGGATAAGAGAGGATCAGATCAAATCAATTTGTATCTCAAGTAAAATTAATTTTTGCCTTGCTTTGCTAAAATAATGCTCCACAGGATGGAAACATAACTTCAACTTGAATATGCATTAGGGGAATTTCCACATCTACACCTAATGTAAAAGACAGAGCAGGTGATATTTCTAAGGCTTATTAGTGTTTATTTAATGAGATCATATATACAGAATCAACTTTCCAAAGACATCATCTCTTCAAAATCACTATTTCTGCACCTGTATTGTCTGTATCCATCTCCTTTGCTCCGGTATGAATGTGCTGTCTTTAAACTCCCATCAGATCTAAGAGAGCCTGTGTAGATTTGCTAGCCCTTCCTGCACAGAACATTACAATCTTTATAAAATATTAAATTTGTGTAGTCTGCCGGAGAAGCAATTGTTCCAAAATAAAATCAGCAGTCTAGACGAAACATAGACACCAGAACTTATCAACAGTTGTCTGACTTACATCTTCTGATGCATCTTGAGTGGGTCATAATACCAACTTTATTTTCAGTGGTGCATAAATTAATTACACGCATTTAATAACCAAAATATCATTATATTCCCCCTTTAATATCATAAAGGCTTTACGCCAGGGAAGCACTTAATGTGCAGGGGGCCATAACAGGCTATTATCCTTGTGTAATGCTATTACAGAACCAATTATGCGCCATTATACTTGCTTTTTTTGCAGTTTATGTGATTTGATCCAATCCCGCGTCCCTGACTTGAAAATTTCATCTGGGTACTTTAAAGTCTAATTTTCACCCGGGCTGAGGCAAGGGCCATCTCTCTCCGCTGAGCCTATGTCTCGGATGCATTTTAAAAGTAATTGCGAAGGGTCCCGCCGCATATCATTTGCAGACGGGAAGCGAGCATAAATCCAGAGACCCCTCGCTGCGAACAAAATCAAACTTTGCCGTGGTACGATCGCTTGGAAAGGCGAGGCGTGTGCAGAGCGGCCCCCCAAAACCCATCCGGCGGCAATTACCCGGCGCTCTGGCAGCGCCGGGCTGCGGGCGGCCGGGCAGCGCTCGGCGCGGCGGGGCCCCCCGGCCCCGC
>WEKY01040909.1:32657-64187 GCA_013390045.1 Picathartes gymnocephalus
ACCCCGGGACACCCGGGGCGGGGGGGGGACACGCAGGGGGCTGCGAGCCCCGGAGCGCCAGCGCTCAGAAAATAATGGGATTGTGCTGCTGCCGTTCACATTCCTGGCGTTTGCTGAGAAATGACGGTTTTTTCTTTTCATCCTCTCCACCCCCCCTGCTCGGCACACCACGTGGGCCATTTGTAGGGCCCAATAGACCTATCCAAGTTACTCACTGTAGACAGCGCTGGAAATAATCAGATTAAGGCCAATTATGCGTGAGATTATAAAGGCAAGTGCTGAGAGGCAGAGCATGCTGTAGACAGATATAAAGACATCTGGCCTCTTCCAGAACTCCACAGAGCCCTTCTGTCTCTGCAGCCAACAACTCACAGCGCCTTATTCTAAAGCAAAACACTCCCAAACCTTACCGGTGATTTTTACTTCTGTTCAGTTTAGGTATGGATTACTATATTCATGTACCATCTGGATTTTTTGTTTGTTTGTTTGTTTTTAGTATGACTGCATATAAATTTGAGTAGTTGTTTGGGGTTTTTTCCCTTGCCGAGGACATTGGCTCCCAGTGCATTGGATGCTTTAAAATTAAGGCAGCTTTTAGGTTTTGTTGCTGTTTCATTTAGGCAGAATAATTTAGATTTTCTTATAAGCAGTTCGATCTTACCTACAGACATTTTTTTCTTTATATAACTACTTGCTCCATAAAGGAATATTTGAGATAGATAGATAGATAGATAGATAGAACGAACAGACAGATAGATAGATAGAGTGATGGATGGATGGATAGATAGGAGAACAAGAGAGACACTATCTATTATACCGGGCAGAAAAAAAAACCCCAAACCAACAACAAAGTTTTGCTGATTCTGATTACTGTGCGCCTACCACGGAGTTTTTGCCCTTGGCTTTTTAAATTCGTTGCCCAGGGTTAGACACTACTTTCTCTGCTTCCTCTGGGATGGGCTTTAGGGTTATCAACGAGTTTCTCCAGGTGTTTTCTTCTGGCTCTTCACCTATTCTGTTCTTTCCCTCTGTGTCTTCAGGTCAGCAGGAGGCACCTCGGCGGTGCGGCCCCGTGCCCGACTGGGGAGCTGGTGCCGGTCCGTCGGCGCGGGGGGTGCTCGGGAGCCCCGCGCCCCGCGGGCTGGCCCCGGCCGCGGCCCCGCTCCCGGCCGCCGTCGGGCTCGCAGCTGCGAGCAGCGGGCGCCCACCCAGCCGCCGGGCCATGTTCTACTTCCACTGTCCCCCGCAGCTAGAGGGTGAGTGTTGTCGCACAGAGACGCGTAAGTGCAAGAGCTGAACTTCGAGGTGTCTGTGGGCGGGGGGTGCGCTGGGGACGGAGGGACAAACTGTGACCGGACTTGCGCCACGACTGTCTCGTGCAGATAGGTGCTGGGATGAGATTCAAATTTATAGGGAAAACTAAATAGCATCCTTTTCCTTAAGCAAATACAACCCTATCCCCCTCCCCCCTCCTAGCTTTTCCCTCTTGTCACAAGAAGGAAAGAAGGATTGCATGATTTTTTTTTTTTTTTAATTTGTTTCTTGCTGGAAAGGGCTTGGTTTTACACCCCCACCCCCGTCATTTTGCCACCTGCCTCCCCTCTGTGGATAGTGATCCCGCAGTTGAGCCTCAGGCTAAGAGAGAGATGCTTTTCTCCCCTTCTAGCACAGATGTTGGTGTCATGGCTGTAATCGGGACACTTTCAGGACGTGGTCACGCCTCCTCCCTCCAGCCAAAGGGACCGCATAAATCTTTAATGCTATTTTGCAAACATTCTGTGGGAGGATGGGGAAAAATGAGGTACAACTGAAGAAAAGGAAAATAAATATTTGGGAGGATGTTTTTCTTTGTGTAGTTGGTCAGAGACTTTTTAGTTTTTATTATTGTTGTTTTTGTTGTTAATTTCCTTTTTAAAAAATAGGCAGCCTTCAGGATTTCCCCGTGTCACCCTCGCAGACGCCCAGGGCCCTCTGCCTCGCTCCCTCCGGCCGCTGCTCGTAGCGCGCCGAGCATCCCCGGAGCCGCGGCCGCGCAGCACCATCCCCCGGCGGGCTGTCCCGCCATGCCCGAGCGCTGCCGGCGCTCCCGCGGCTGCACAGCGGGGAAAGCGACCCGGCCCCGTAAAATCTCCTTTCCCGGCCACCCCGCTCCTTGCACGGGCATCACCCGGCGATAAAGGGGCTTTCCCTGTGGCTGCGCTGGCAGGAAGAAGTGGTCCAGCGGTTACATCCTACTGCAGGGGAGGGTCAGCCCCTCTTTAAGTACGGCTTTCCTAGGGCCAGCGGACCCAAGCCTGTCTGTGCATCCCGCCTGGAATATTCGCTCCCCAAAGTTTTCTCCGGCCGAGACAGGGGAGCCAGACTGGGCAGGACAGTGAGCAAGTCGCTCCCGCCGGTGCCACCGAGCTCTGAGGTGGCTTTGTTTGTTAGTTTTTGGCAGACAGCTTTGGAAAGGTGCTCTTGTTTTTGTTTGTTTGTTTATTTGCTGTGTGTTTGTTTCTCCGTGGGGCCGGTGCCTGTGTTGGGCGGCCCGAGACGGGGATCGGCCCCGCAGGCTGCAGCCTCTCCCGGAGGTGTCCGGGGCCGGCCCCTCTCCTTCCCGGCTTGGGCAGCAGCGGGGCGGGGGGAAGGGGCGGTCTGTCCTGCCGAAGGGTGAAAACAGCGTTAGCCATCACAAGTGAAAAAGAACAAAACCAAAAAAGGTACATCTCCGTCCGAACCCCCCCACCCACCTATCACGAAACCAAAGAAGCAGAAACAGAAAAGCTCTGTTCGGCCAGCGTTTGGGCAGCCGGGGAGGCCCGGTGCAGGAGGGAAGAGACCGGGCTCTGGGGGTCACTGGGACAGTATTTTATTCAATGATGAGCCTCTCCCAGGCCCACATGGAGTGAGGTCTGTGCGAGGAGAGGGCTGGGGGCCGTATTTGTCTTCCAAATGATGCTGCAAGATGAGTGGCGACCTCCAGCCCACGCATCCCAAAGCACTCCACAGGAAGGTCTGCGAGTGGGGTCACAGGGACACTCAGCAACGCTTCTAGGGGTTCGGGTATTTTCTGTTCCATGAGGGTTTATTTTGTTTGGTTTTGTTTGTTCGTTTGTGAGTTTTGGTTTGGGGATTTTTTTTGGTGTGTGTGTGCGTGTGTGTTTTTGTTTGTTTGTTTGTTTGTTTGTTTGGGTTTTTTTAAAGTTTTGAGTGGGGTTTTTTTGTCTGTTGTGTTTTGTTTGTGGGTTTTTTAGCCTGTTTTGTCCGCGAACAGAAAGGGAGTGACACATTTCAACACGGGCACAGACGATGTGTGACTGGGGGGAGCCAGGAAGGCCGGCTCTGCTCCATGGAACGTGGTTCGCATCTCGGTGACCCATCTGCCCTCTCCCGACCTCCGCCTGGGGACAAACCCTCGGTGGCCCAGTCGGGCCCTCGAACGCCGGTCGGGGAAGGGCAGGGCGGCCTCCTCCAGCCCCGCTACCGAGCCCCGGCGGTTCAGCCGTGGCCGAGCCCCCGGTGCTAGGCTGTACCGAGCCCCGTGCCCACCTTCTCCTTCAGAAACCAGGGCGAGCAGACGGGGCCAGTTCGGCCGCTCCCCCGGGCTGCGTGGGGAGGACCCTGACAGCGGCCCCGGTTCCCCCCAGTCCGGGCAAGGGCTTCTGCGGGCTCCCTCGGCAGACGGGCAGGGCCTTGGCGAGCTGCCGTCCGCACGCCTATGTCCAAGCTTCCTCTCTTCGTCCTTTTAAAGCACAAATGGCCCAAAAAATGCTCTTTCCCGGGACGGGGTGATCTCCGGGGGGCAGAAGCCCACGGCGCCCGCAGCAGCGGCCGGGCCCCGCGGAGGTGGGGCAGCACTGCCCGCCCGAGCGGCTCCGTGCCCCGGCCCTGTGCCCGGGCCTCTAACGCGGCTCTCGGCCCGCAGGCGCGGCCCCCTTCGGAGGTCACTCCGCCGGCGACTTCGACGACGGGTTTCTGCGAAGGAAGCAGCGCCGCAACCGCACCACCTTCACCCTGCAGCAGGTAGGAGCCCGCTTCTCCCTGCCCCGGCCTCTGCACCCGCTGCCCCCTGCTTGCCTGCACCATACTTGCTCCCTGCCTCCCCCGTGCCTGCTCCCAGCCTGCTTCCCGCACGCCCCGAGCCATGCCAGCCCCATCCTGCCTGCCCCGCTGCCTCGGTGTCCCCACTTTCCTCATCCATGCCTGGTAGACACCCCCGTGGGGCGGCCGGATCCCTCACGGATCTCTGCTCTCTTTCCCTCCATCAGCTCGAGGCCCTGGAAGCCGTTTTTGCTCAAACCCACTACCCCGATGTGTTCACTCGGGAAGAGCTGGCTCTGAAAATCAACCTCACGGAGGCCAGGGTGCAGGTAAACATCCTGGGGAATTACTTAACTCGGATATTCAAACTGGAAAACTTTTTTTTTTTTGACATCATGACTGCAGAGTGCACATTTGGCCAAAGAACACAAATGAAGACGATCTGTCATTTTCATGATGCACTTTAATAACATCAACATAATGTGGAATATTAGATTAGGTTGATTAATCGGTCATTCATAATTAACTAGTGATAATGTTCTACACTAATTTGTCCGCGTCTCCAAGGTACTAAATTACATCAATGCACATCCATTTCCTTGCTTTTGGAGGGGGGGCGTGGTGCAGAGAAAAGAGCTGAGATGTGATTCTCCAAAGCAACTATGACCACTGTCGAGCAGTGGGGTTAGCCAACTGCAGGGAGCCCAGCTGCCAGGAAGAAAGCTTCTGCACCTCTTCAACTTTTCTCCCTTTTACCTTCTTTCTAAACACTTAATTTAAGCAGCTAAAGAGCCTGCAGAGCAATTCCCACACCTTTAATATGATCCAATAAATACCATTGGCCATGATTACTCTTTCCACAGCCACACTTTTCCACCACCCCTTCCTTTCTTCTTTCTCCTCACCTTTTTCCTTTTTTTTTTCTTTCTTTTCCCATACGTTTGTTTTTCCATATCCAGGGATTAACTTTGTATGTCTACGAGCTCTGCTAAGAGCAGCAGTCCTGCAGTTGTCAGAGATGGATCCCTGTAACTCTTCAGGCATCCACCACAGAGTTGCAAACCATTTTTTGAACACGACTATGCATTCATTTTTATTTATGGGGCTTTTCTGCGTGCTCTTCTAATTTTTTTTTCTTTATTTAGGTGCTTGGGGTTAAGACTATGCAAAGATCTAATTGTAGGAAATATAATAGCTTGCCTTTTGTTCCCTGGGGTCATGTTAGTATCTCTTAAAACCCAATGGCTGAAGAGAGATAATGGAATTCACCGCAGTAAATTGGGGATTGTAAACAAATTATTTCTCCTATAATCAGATTATGTGATCCTGATTATTAAATCTGAACATGAATCATTGGTCATATGTGGGCAAATTAAACTGATTATTATTTGGAAATGAAAATCTCCTTTTACCACTGCATTGTAGGTACTGGCTTAAAAAAAAAAAATGCCATTTTGGCTATTGGTGCCTAAAGACTGAACTGCAAATTGAGATAAATGGGACAATTATTGAGCATTCAGAAGTGGAAGATCATAACTTCTTCCTGAAAGGTGCAAGGGTGAGATAGGGGTGGTGACAATTAGATTGCTCAGGACTGGTGTTTAGCCTTGTTGTTGGCTATTATGCAAACAGACAATAGATGCAAGCATTTGTTTAGCCGGCTTTCATGCAGGGACATTGGGAAACACAGAGGATGGGAGATATGTTTACATTTATACCCCTTGCTCATTCAAATATGATTAATGTGCTATAAAGCAGAGTCTTAATCGAAGATGATGTTGTCAAACAATAACTAAATAGGGAAATAAACGACTTCATCATGCTCTTTCCTCAGAAGCAGGCGAACTGTCAGTGCAAAGTCATTAAAATATGATAATGAAAAATAGCTCAATTAAATATTGTTATAGCTGTGACCTTCATTCAATTAAGACACAAGAAAGTGTCTGCATTTTGCTTTGCATTTAACTGCTCTAAATTTAGAATATAGATAAAATCATTATTCAATGTTTGCTGATACATGCAATTAAAAGGCAGCTAAGTAAAATGGAATTGGAGGAGGAGAAGAATAATAATAACAATCTTGCCTATACTTGAATTTGTGTATTAAAATGTGGATTTCCTGACCTCAAGAGACACCTGGTATTTTCCACCTCAAACGTGGTGCTTTCAGTATATCAGCTCCAAGGTTAATAGAAAAAAGTGTTTTTAGATGAGTTGTCAGGTGATAAAATCAAGATTATAAATATTTGTTTTGCATATGGGGGAAAAAAAAAAAGGTTTGGAAACTGGTGTTCTGTTCTGAGAGCATAACATGGCCTGAGGTGGGGGCAGTTGCATGACCACATGATTAAACTGCAGAATGATGTTCCAGAATTAGTATCTATCAGCTTTTGAGTCCTCTGAATGCAGACTGGACATGAGAGGAAGAACAGCCTGTATCAGCCCTCTCCAGAAAATGGGCTGGATAAGATGGCCAGATACATACCTTTTCACTTCTGACCTCTCTGATTGTAGTAGCAGCTGATTTAAAGACTTATATATGTTTTCATCAGAGTGCTAAGATATGTATTTAACACCATCCCTATAAAAAGATTTTTAGATGTGTTAAAGTGTAGAAATTGGTGAGAATTAATTGTGTCTGTAAAGGCTTGCACATCATTAAATGCTTTGCTCACCGGCACAGTAGTATCAAAACTATTGCTTTTTAAATTTTTCTTCTAACATGACTTTTGAATGTTTTTAGACATTTCTGACTTGTTTTCCAGACCCAGAAACATTACAGATACAAATGTAATCCTAAGACTCAACTAGAAAAGCAATGGGGATACAAAATAAGAGGAAGATTTAGCCAAGCTGCTAAATGACAGATTTCACTAGACTAACAATTTACCATCTCCTTGCTTCACATTGGGCTAAACACGGTTTTCACCCAGGATTGCTCTCCTGCTCTAGGTGTGGTTCCAAAATCGAAGAGCTAAATGGAGAAAAACAGAGAGAGGTGCTTCTGACCAAGAGGCCTCTAAGGAAACCATGGCTGAGGTGGCACCTCCTGCAAGGAATTTAAATTCCCCTTCTCCAGCGGATCAAACCAGGAATAAAAAAGAGGGTCTGGAGATCCAGCAGAGGTAAGAGTAATACATATCAGCTGCTTGTCTGCGGGGCAGGAATGCCTCATATGTGCACGTGCATACAGATTTGCTGCTCTGCCTTGACCTACAGGTATCATCTTTGGAAAATGAGATGTTTCTTGTGTAATCCACTGTTCCCCATGGAGATTCTGAGGAGCTGGTGGCTGTGGGAGGCTGATGTTGTCAGCTTTGGTCACATTTAGTTGGATGCTGAGACACTAGTGTGTTTGTGTGCATGCACAAATGGAATCAGCTGGTTCTGGTTTTGTAAGGAAGTTGTTTTCTTTTCTCCATCAGCCTAAGCCGAGCAGTGGGTCCTACAGGACCTTTCTTCCCCTCCTGCCTGCCGGGGACTCTTCTCAACACAGCCACCTATGCACAAGCTTTATCCCATGTCGCCTCTCTAAAAGGTAAATTACTTTCCTTAACTTAGGGGTAAGGTCAAAGAGCATCCCTTTCAAGCTAAGTGGCATGGTCCCACTGCCCTCTGTAGGGAAACCTTTGGGAAATGGCAGATCCCTCTTTCTGATTAGATTGGCAGTATTTGCACTGATCAATGCTGCACATACCGATGTGAGTCTCCTGAGTCTTGTAGCATCATTTGTGGCAAAACGCCTTCATTTTACTCTGACAGCTACTTTTCATGAGGTCAGGTTTTCTCTCAAGGAGTAAGACAGGTAGGGTTTGCTCCTTTAGAGTTTTTGTTGCATATGCTTTTTTCTTAAGAGTTAAATTTATTCTAATAAATTAGTTATATACATCCTTTTGCATTATGTAGTACCTGGCACCATTACTGATGCTTCATCTGCTCTTTGCATGTGGTTTCCTTTGCAGTGCCTCTCTGCACAATCCAGACCTTTCTCTTCTTGGACAGTAGGTCCCCTTTGAGAACTTGAATAAAGCATGTTGCTGGGGACAGGGGAGGATACAAAGTAATTCCTCATTACCTGGGACCCAGGTTTCAGGAAGGGTACATCCTGTGTCTATATACTTCCAGTTTCCAAAAAGCAGCAGTATGCATCTTTTAAAAATAAATCATCTAGTGATCCATTAGCTGTTCTTACTCTAACAATTTATAAGACTAAGGGTGTAAGCAGGATGAATTCAATTTATAGATTTATAGGATGCAAAGCCTCATAGTAGTGCCAAGCACAAAGAGGCTTATGCATTTACTCTGTCCCGATGTACTGCAATAACTTAAGGACAAGTTTCTCAGTTAAAGACCCCCCACTATGAAGAAAAATGTCCTCCAATACATCTCACTGTATTCTCTGGCATACCTCATTCTCCTTGTATTTCCAGTTAAATCAGCACTGCTAAGGTATATTCCTGAAGCAAATGTTTGGAACTCCTGAGTTGTGTGTCCTGCCCCCTGCACCCCCTTCTCTCCTGTCTTTCAAAAAAAGCTGAAGACAGACACACCACACAGTTACTGCTCTTTTGGTAGGTGTGGGACCTGGAATTTTGAATCAAGAAAGGACACACAGGTGTGACCTGAGCCCTAAAATTTACAGGCTTATTGTCACCTGCAAGAGGGCAGCAGCTGTTTGTAGTGCCTGAGTCCTGATCTCTGCCCTGTGAAGTCGTGGGGTTGTGAATTTTGACTTTTTCCATTAGGCAGGAACAGCGTCTCTGGAGTAGATACAGCTGAAATTTTTCAGGCAAAAAAATCGTTCATTGATAAATGTAGTCCCAGACAGGTTAAAAAGTGTTGGAATAGGGTTGTGTTCAGTGAATAATTTAGATGGAAGTAAGGGGGGGTTTTACCCTTAAAATTTATGTTCAAGCATTTTCAAAATTAAATGCATCAATGTGTGTTCTCAGTTGTTTCATGTTTACATGTTGCTAAATTTTAAGAAAAAATTACCCTAATAAACCAAAGCCAAGCAAAAACAAATAAAAAAGATTTAAAAATTGTTGTGAGGGGTTGGTATTTTTAGTTGGTTGGGTTTTTATTTTGTTTGGGTTTGGGTTTTCTTGTCATTGTTTTTGTTTGTTTCTTTTTAGTTTTATTTATTTGGAAGACTTCCTGGTACTCTTTTCTTTGATTTTACAGCTTAGCACTAAATTGAGAAACTAATAATTTGCTCTTTTTTGCTTGATTGAAGTTTTACAACCTAGAGGCAGAAAAAGTTATATTCCTGAATCTTTTGTAGATATTAAATAGTCAGTTGCCCAGACTAAGAGGCAGTGTCCCTGAGAAAATGGTCCCAAATGTAGAGATTTTTTATTTATATGATTTGTATAGGAATGGTCAGTTATCAGATGCCTGCATATTGTCTTGGTGAATGTTGTCAGTTATACATGCAGTTCATTCCTGAAATGTCTGTTTTATGCTTCCTGCCTGGCACTAGCAATCTCCACATAGATGCAAGGGGATTGGGATAAAGTAGTATGTTTTGATCTTATGAAATCCGGCTACAGATTTGCACATCTGCATATCCACCTACCAGGAGCAGCCTGTGCCTGTCAGCATGTTGTTATCCTTGCAAGGAACTGGTAGCCTGAGCTGCTGCTTTGAGGGGAGCTCTTTTTCTTCAGCTGCTAGCTCTGCTGCTAGGGCTTAGTAATGTCAAATTTTGGCTTTGGGGTCAGTGGGGAAGAATTTTTTGTTCTATGAGAGAGCAAATTTGATATACACAAGCAGAGAGTAATTGCAACATCTTTCTTGTGGTACTGATATGTGGAGCTCATTTAAACCAGTGTATTTGAGAGCACAACCAAGCTCATGTGTCAGTCTGAAGGAAAAATAATGGTTGTAGGAAGGAAGGAAAGGACAGGGAGAAACACAATGTTCAGAAAACCTTAATATGACTGCCTTTGTCATATGCTCGGTTCAGTTTGTTTGACTCTCCCTTTTCATTTCGTCTTGAGACAGGAGCTGTGTGCATGTGGGCAGTAGTATATGTATGTCCTCATACATCTGAATTAAGGGACCTAAGCTTCTCCCTTGAAAATCTAGTTGCATTTTGCTGCAGAAATGATGCCAGAACCCTGCCACAGTCAATCTGGAGGCATAGGACTTTATGTCACACAAATCCCATAAAACTCAGAACAGGGCGTAAAGTTATGGGCTGCTTGTGTTTTGGATTGCTTGGATAAATGAAAATCCAACAAGTAGAAAGGTTTTTCAAAATTTTGCAGGTTTTATCGAAGAGTGAAATGATTGAGAGGTCTTCCTAGTATTTGTCTTGTGCCAGCCATGCTTTGAAACTACCAGGAATTCTCTGTGCTTTTGAAAGCAAAATAGTTGCTTCGGAATCAAAGCACTATTTCACTATGAAAGGATGCATGACCCTGCTTTCTTCTATGCAAGTGCCAAACCAAATGCAGCTCCTTTATGTGGATTTTGTAAATAGATACATATTCCCACCACTGGGAGAACAATCTTGGCCAGTAAAGGGAATCACATTCTTCAGTACAGCCATAATATCTGCCTGCAAACTAATAAGCACTCTCAGCACATCAGGTTCTACTAGGAAGTGTAGGTTGTTTTCTTATTCTTTTGAGAAGACAAGATGTGCTTTGTTGGACTTGTGAGATAACATTTTGCTGGTGTTGGTGAATAATATTTGACTGATGTTTTGGAAGGAGACAGTTAAAATCAATACAATGAATAACAAGTGATGATGGTGATGTAAGTAATTAATAATTATTTTATGCTCTCAGGGACTATTTTCATTCTGTCATCTGAGAGTTCTCCATCTTTAGTAAAAAAATAATACTTCTCTTTCTCTGACTTTGCTTGGCTCCAGACCCAGGTTTCCAAAGCTACATAAAGTGCTTAGGGCACAAGGTTCTGGGATCAAATTTATAGTATAAAGATATAATAGTTGAGGGTGAAGCATGTCTAGAAGAGACAGGAAATCTCAAGACAGTCTAGTCTGGGCCAGGGACTAAGCCTGCAACTTTGCTTTTGGAAAGACTGTGAAGTGCATGTCTCATGTGGCTCTGGACCCCACATGTGTCACTTCTAGGATATGGGGGTATTGTTGGATCATGAGACCAGGTCTGCTCTGATGAATGAGGAGAAAGCTATTTTCCCTAAGCACTATGCCCCATGAACTCTGCTGTCTTTGAAACTGAGTTTTTTTTCTATCAAAGCAAGGATATTGGCACCACAGGATGTTCTGTTAATAAAACGGGCTGGCTATACTATGCAAACAAAACTGTTATTCAGAGTATAGAATTTTCCAGAAAATAATGTATTATCACTGGATAGTTTTTCCCCATTTCTATCAAATATTCTTTCTTCAATAATACAACAGACCTTTTCCTGTCTCCTGTCTCTCTGAAGTTTAGCACATTGAAGGCTGTACTTAGTAGCAAGCTCTGATAACTACCATATCCATCTCCCTATGTACTCTTCTGTCAGGAAATACCATTCCTCATTTGAAAAATTAGCATGAGATCATAATTTCTGGGGTATACAGTGTTTCCTACTTCAGAGGTTTAGTGCTTCACCACTGGCTGTATCAGGAAGAAGGTTGACTCACAGAGATGAAATTTCTTATGTTCATTACTCTCTGAAATTTTCCTGATTTGACAACTGTGCTACTTCATTGTAGTGACTTCGACAGTTCCATGATCTTCCAAGATGAAACACTTACTGTAAGCCAGGCATCTACAGTCCATTTAGTAGATTTAATTGCAGACCTCAAAGATGAAGGGAAAATACTTGTTTTATTTATGGGCTGTATAACTATAGAGTCATCTGGAGAAGCTAGTGTTCTGTGCAGAGAGAGACCTCAAAGTACCTTCTTAATGGATGACAGCATGAATGCAATTCATTAATGCAGAAGATGTTATTAATGGGTGTAAACAAGAATCTCCGTTTTTCAGCGGATGTGTTCTACCATTCTGGTAGTTGAGGCCAAGAGTATGTCTGTTACATTCCACTGAAATTTCCCCAGACCCCATGATGAGTGAAGTGTATGAGGAGAGAAATAATTACACTTGCCAGGGAATTACTTTCATAATTCAACCACAGCTCCGCTCTGTGCAAGTTATAGCTCAGTTGGTTTTCACGGCACCTCCACACCACTGATAGAGAAGCACGATTGCATTATGCACATCCAAATGGGTATTGCAGGGCATCGTTGATTAGGCTGTTTTATGGTTTGCTGCTACTGTGGTTGCTCTTCATATTAGGGAGGCTTAATTGCAGTATCCAGGAAAAAAACCTAAAACATAACTAGAACTGCCTGTCCATTACATTTCAATTTATGTTATGGAAAGATGAAGGGAATTTGCTCAGTTCCATTGGGCAATTCCCATTGCCAACACTACAAAAGAAGTGTTCAAGGACCTAACTCACCCTTGAACTGATGTGTACTGAATTGAAGCTCCACTGTTTACCGTAAGACTGGGAATGGGAATAAAACTCTTGGGGTCCTTTATTTTCAGTGTCATTCTTGATTACTTGAACTTACTGACTTTTCTCATGTAACATAGCCAATATATTAAGTGGGTTTCTTTGGCATTTTTCCTAGTTTATCTGCCACTCTGACTTCAGAAAATCTAAAACATTTCTTTAGTTTGCTGTAGATGCACACACCTTGAGCATATTATTTTTATTCCCATATCACAGGTCCCCTGCTCTAATGCTGCCCTACCTCACAGGAAGAGATTGTTGATCTTTTTCATAAATACTAGGAAATACACGGGTACTTGGAGCCCTAAGAGCCATGGGTAGGAAATGGGTGCTCTCTTGTTCCTCCAAGACAAATCTTGATTAGGTTTGTGGACCTAGGCTGGGCAAGGGTTCCTGTTGATGAGCTTGCCGAGCTGACAGTATTCAAAGGAATGGTTCTATTCTCCCACCTTTTCTGTGGGCTTTGCTCCAGCCTTCCTGCCCTAACAGGCTTCTGAATTTTTTTTTTTTTTTTTGAAGAGTACTACTGGCACAAATAAAGGAGGATGAATCCTCCATTTCCAGTTTCAAGTTATTTTGACAAAAAGGCTCCTGATGATAGAGCAACTGAGCCAGATCACGAGCTCTTTGTTGTTTCCACGGGGCATATAGGGGTCACAGTCAAGGAGATGTGAAATTATAGCATTTGGACTCTACTGTCACCTCTGAAGTGCTCTCCCAGCCTCTGGGCAACACAGGGTACCCTCTACACTTAACCAGCTTCTCACTGGAAGGAGAAGCCATCTAGTATAATTCCAGCAGCCTTGAGGCTACCTCAAATTAAACTGGGACCATCTGATGCTTCTCCATTTCAGGCATTGAGTTCATGCCTTTCTTGTCCTGAACTTCCCGATTCAGAGCTCAAGAAGATTTGGATAAAGGTACTTTTCTGTTTCCTGTTTTTGACAGGCTTTAATAGACAGAATGTTGGTGTCATGTATGAAGGACAAGAGGGAACTCCCTTTGAATCAGTTCCCACTGGTAATCAGCACTATGAACTTGACGTTGTGCTTGACCTTCCAATCCTTATGAAAGGGATTAGAGCTGAAGAAAACCAATGTGACTACTATGAGAAGATAACGATGATTAAATCAAACATAATATTTTCTCTGAAAACTCAACAGCATGTGTTGATATATGAGGATTTTAAATGGGATTTTTAATGGGATTTTGGCTCTCCTTCCTTCCATGTCAGGTCGTCATTCAGCTGTCCATATCAAATGCTGATATGCACAAATAATGAAAGAGGAAAGGGATGGGGGGCTTGCCTTTTGAAAAGACTACCTATTAAGCTCTTGACATGAAACTCAAAATACATATTTAAAAATTTATATTGATATTTATGTATCAGTATGTGCCCCACTGCTATTCCTCTCTTCCCCCCTGAAACTGAACCATGGAACTGCACAAAAGGGTCCACAATGAAAATTGTCGATCAAATATTGTTGCAATTTAAATGTGATGTTGGCAGAGACAAGACAAAACTAATTTAATTTTTCCTGTCAGTCTCTGTAGTAGATCAATTAAACTGCCAAGTGGATCAAATATTTCAGACTGTATTTATTACATTAAGTATTTATGTTCAGGCTGGGCATTTAAAGTATGATCTCATATAGGAATAGAGGGAGGTTCAATTCAGCAGAATTTGCTGTAAGTTAATGGAAATCTAATTGTGTATTTTAATTTTTGTGTACAGGAGGCAGTAAGTTCCTGAAAGAAAGCAAACAGTACCTTGTCCATATTGCAGCAAATTGTTACAAATCCTGTTAAACTAATCTCAGATTGTCATAGATGTTGGTGGGAGCTGGATCAAGATCTAGGGCTAATGGCTTAGCCCTCACTGATTTTGATGGGAGCTGGATGCCTGAAGACCTCTGAAGATTCAAAATAAGTAGGAACAATTCCTTCCTTCCCCACTGTGGACTCAGGGCTACTGCAATAAGCTGTTAAAAACCACTGCTGCCTGCTATATATGGATGCCTCTTTCTTGGTCAGCATCACTTTTCTGGACATTGTGGGCTGACTGACAGGCAGGTGGAGACCTTGGAATCCTGAGTGTCCCTCTGTTGGTCTTGGCTTTTTGCTGGCAAAGTCCAATACTTTTCACTGGACTTATTATCTGCAGATTCAGAGGATTGTAAGGTAAAGTCAACCTACTTTACAACTTACATTTAAAAAGGAACAGGGATAAATCCAATTTCTCCTCTATTCTAGCTGGAGCCTGGAGCAAATGATGCTTTCTACTTTACTTTTTTTCATGTATGAGCTGTTTGCAAGTGTTTTAACCTCAGTGAAAATGAAAAGAATGGTTTATGGGTGAATTATTGCTAGAGATAGCTTAGTTTCCATCACAGGTAACTATACCCTCAGGTTGCAGAGCAACTAGGTAATATCAGGGATAATTATTAAGCAAAGAGCTTAGGCTGGTACTGAATACTGATAAATATTTCATTCCTCTAACAACGGAATGAAAATTATTCTTAGGGGATGGAGCCGCTTCCTCCTTTTTTTGAAAGGGGAAGACTGCTTTCCACTTCTCCCCACCTCCCACTAAGCAATGTCTGTGCCCAGTCCTGCATTAGGCACTGCAGGCCAGCCCTGCCTTCAGCCTGGGAGCTGAACAGCCTCATTCAGTTTGTGTTAGAAAGCAGCAGTGCAAAGGCAGCTGATGCACCTGCTGGCCTCCCGGCTCCCCCATCTCTGAGCAGAACCTGAAGATAGTGGGACTTGGTGAAAAAAACCTGCTGCAAACTGCAGGGACTCTGAAGGGCCTCTCCTCCCTCTTGTTAAAACAGTGGCTGGCCTGTGAACCCCTGAAGTGGCCTCCTTCTGACCTGCTCAAAACAGCCACAGAATTCAAGACTCAGCTTCCTAGAGCTAATATCAAAAGAAGCAGAGGATTTTAGTTGAGTGCTGAAACTTTCTTGTGCTTAAATTCTTGGACCCATGGAAATGTTTGTCTGCAGATCATATGCTTTATCAGAGAAGTATTACAAGAGTAAAGGGTTCTTTCCATTTATGTTAGTAAGTTGTCCTTTGTAGATGCTGTTTTTTGAAATACAAAGAGTACTTTTTCCTGAATGTTACTTGCAATCACAAATCTCTAACAATTGCTGTGGAGAAGTCTTGCCAACATCCTAAAAACAAACAACTGGCTGCCTTCATTCCTAGCAGATGGGTGCTGACCCGTTGCTACCAAGAACAGAAGTGTAAAACTCTGTAGGTTATTAGTTCCATCACTTAGTCATGAGCCATTTAACTCAAATATTAACTGCAGAAATTAAAGCAAGTCCTTGGCTTGGAAAGATCAGGGGAAGATAGTGCATGGTGTCAGGATGTGTGTGACTGGGCTGTTTCTTGTTGAAAGGTATTATATCAGCAAAAGACAGGCTTTTGCCACATGCAGATGTGGAATTGGCGTGGCCTCTAAGACCCCTGGAAAAATGGTGACTAATGGTGTCTGGTTTTTAAACGAGAGAGTAAATTCAAGAAGTAGTTCAGGCTTTCCACCCTGCCTCTCCATCCTACTCCTCTGACACATTCTCCATCATTCAATAGATTCATCTAAGCTGGGTACCAGTTTGGGAACTGGCCCACACTCCAGCATTATCAAAGAGAAGCCAGAGGAAGAGCCTGCAGTGTTCCATCTCAGGAAGGCAGCTGGTGGAGTGAGGACTGCCTCTGTCAGGGGGTTGCAGGGAAGATTTCTGGCTTAAAGGGAGAGGAATCACTTCACCTGCTCTCCAGTGTTTTCTTGTCTGCTTGAAACAGCCATGTGCCATCTGAAATGACAGGGTAGAGATGCTCTGGCCCATCTGTCCTGATGGGACTCTTAAGCCATATCACAGCAACAGCTTTAGGTAGCTTTGGCTCACTTCTGGAGGCTGTTCTCTTTGAGGTCTCATCCTTAAGCAGCACAGACATTGAATGGGTAAAAGTAGAACAGAGTCTTGCAGGTAGACATGGTGCCAGTAGCTGGCAGGGGCCGTGCCAAGGAAAAGTATCTCATTTTACAGTGAGATAGGAGGAGGTCATCATAACAAGGGGAATATTTTCACCTTTCTTTCTGCTGTAATCTTTCAGGCAAAGATAAGTGACAGAACCCCTACACTCACCCACCAAATGCTGCTGCCCACACTGATTAAGCTCAGTGTGCAGGTTGAGGTCAGGGGACATCTCCAGCATGGGGCTGATGGCAGCCTCAGAACAGCAGCTTGATATGAGAGGAGGGAATGAGCTGAGCCTTGCTTATGAGGAAATCTCATGTGTGATATGAACTTCACTGCTCACTTCCATCTCTACTTCCCTACTGCATTCTGTTTGTCACTCTGGATGACTCACAGTGTAAGATCCTTCTTACAGAAGGATCAACAGAACAGGATACAGGTTTCCTAGCCCTACTGATCCAGAGAACACCTGTGTACGCACTTGAGGTCAATGTACCCACTAAGGGTCAACCCCATCTCTGTCCTCTACAGACAGACCATGGAGGGAACAGGCAGACAGTCTCCATGACCTTCCCCAGCAGTGACGGTGCTTTCTCTCCTTCCTCCCCAGGGAGCCCGCTGTGCTCGTGCTGTGTTCCAGACCCCATGGGCCTCTCTTTCCTGCCCACTTACGGCTGCCAAAGCAACCGCACCGCCAGTGTGGCCGCGCTGCGCATGAAGGCGCGCGAGCACTCGGAGGCCGTGCTGCAGTCTGCCAACCTCCTGCCCACCGCCAACAGCCCCACTCCTCCTGCCAAACCCGGCCCTGAGGGCAGCCAGGACAAGCAGCCCTCTCCAGCCAAGGAGCACATGGAAGGGGAGAAGAGCGTATGAGAGCGGAGCGGTGCTGGTCCCTCGGCTCAGGGCAGTGACGTGCCGCCGGCGCTCTGCCACAGGGTGAACTGCAGTGTGGCTGTGCCCTGTGGGATGTCATGGGGCCACCAGGGACCTGGCACAGCTGAGTGGCCTCTTTGGCTGCTTTTCACGCACCCTTGCTTTTCTTGTGTCGCTGTAGGTTCATTTCCCTGATTTATCAGCACTGTGTTTGGAAACATTTGTGAAACTGTTTTTATTTCCCCCCTCTCCCCCACACATCCCAGGGACACTGAAAGGCCCAGGATCCAGGCTTGCTTCTGCACATTTCGACTTCCCATCCCACGTGAAATGGATGGCTGGAAGCAGCACATCACTTCCAGATGTGAGTTCTGGGGCAATAGATGCACCCAGGCACCAGTTACTCCACTGCTCATAACAGAAGGGAAGGAATATTCAGGTATATACCGATTTGGCCTGCTGTTTCCTGAAGGCATTTGACTTCAACCAAACTTATCCCAGGCAATCCAAGTGTAAGAGAAGCAGAAAATAGAGCAAAACTCTTCATAATTTTTTCCTTCTGTTTTCTTTTCTCTGAAAGTGAAACTTCCCATGGAGTAGGTTACTGGGAAATTGCTGAGATCAGTTTACTTGTGACTAAAATCCTTGCACTAGCCTCTGTGTGAACATTAGTGTATTACTCTTGCCATTCCCTGGGTTAGACATGAAAGACACCTGTCTTCAGAGTGGCGTTCACAGCTTCAAACAGTAATACTGGTATCTAATGGACAGTGAATTGTCTCTAGATCTGTGCAAAGCTGGGGGTATTTTGTCATCACCGTCTTGGAAAAAGAGAGTAGAAGACAAAAATAATCCTTCATTGCAAGGCTGCAAATATGTTTTTTCCATGTTTTACGTTTAAGAAAGAGGAAATAAAGCTTGGAAGGATATTCCTTTATGCCATCCAAATTTAGACTATTCCATTTACTGAAAGCTTGTTGTAATGAATCTAGATATGAAAAGATATTAATTATGATTATAAATTGGGAACAGTGCAAAGGAGAAATTGATGCCTTAGTAAATATAGTCTTATCTCTCACCCAAACGTCCCCAAAGCAAAGCAGACTAAGATCTGAAGAGCAGTCATTTGAATCTGGGGTGCCTCACATTTTTTTCATAGGAACTGCACATGTGGATTTAAACTTAGTGACATGGACTTGCATTTTCCAGGTGCCATTTGCAGACTCCTTAGGTGTGTCCACAGGTGTCCCTGGAGAACAGGCTGAAACCACTTTTCTGAGACTTTGATCAAGTAACATGGAGGCTAATGGAAGGATTCCTGTCACCTCTGATCCTGCACACTGTGCTTCAGACCCCCTGAAATGTGCTGAGCATCTGCCTTTACACAGGTTTTTGTTTGGTGCTCACAGGATCCAGGTTTGGGGATGTGCTTGGAAAGGCAGTTCTGAGTAAGGTTGGCAGCAAAAATTTGTCTCCTTCATGTAAGTGATTTCAGCTCATGGATTACACAGAATCTGGGATTTCTGGGGCTCACAGAACCCTTTCATACCCCCTGGTGCACACCTTCCTTTCCATGAAGCATGGTTTCATGTCAGCACCCACTCAAAGGGTGGGAGCCCTGGTGTTTGTGGGGTCACCAAGCGCCATCATTATCGAGGACCCAAGGGTACCAGGCACCCCCAGAGTGGAGTTTGTGTCTTCTGGGCACAAGCCAGCAGAGAGGGCATTGCTGGGTCTGTCCTTCGGTCAGAGAACAAAGAAAAGTCAGACAGGGTTCATATCCATCAAATGATGAGTAATTTTACTTTCCTTCTGCCACAGAGTGTGTTTCTTTTGAGGATCCCTAACTGTCCTAATGCAGGGAGGGGAACATACAGTAGTCTGTGATCTGCTTTTGTGCTCCAGCTTCAGGAGCTGCTCTGCTGAACTGTGGGTGGAGGTGGCTTCTCTGGCTGCAAGTTATGGCTTAGTTTAACAACAGCAGCAACCCTCTTCTTCCACCAGAATAAAAGATATCGCTGTGTGCTTTGTTGGGGGGTGTGGTTGGGGGAGAGAGAATCACTGTTTTCTTAGTGATATTCCCAGTCATCATTTTTTTTCTCCCTCCTGAAAAAAGACTAAAAAATATATTCCAGTCCAAAGAGGCAGGCCCAACTTTGTTTCAACATAATTGCCTTGCATTCAGATGAACTTCAGCCCTTCTGTACACTAACTCTTCAATCTAATTGTTTGATTAAACTCGTATTTCCTCCAGAAAGGTACATAAATAAGTGAATTGTTGAGCAAATTAAGAATACTTAACAGCATTGCATCTGAAAAGTAGTTATGCTGATTAAATTTTCTGTCCTTGAGGATTTTCAGGAAATTACTTTTGATCGTCAATAACACAATTAAGTAAACTACACACACATTAGCATGAATAATTGATAAGAAATTATGTATTACCACGAAGCACTGATTTAATAATTCATGATGCGACACTCTAGTGACTGTGCAAAACTGGATAACATCGACAAGTCTGCCTGATGTTGCTGGAAATGCTGCAAATATAAACAAGTCCACAGTTTTGTTGTACAATAAAGAAAAGTATCTGATGCATGCTGTAGTTCCTGTTTGTTTAATACTTGAATAAATTTAGAAAGAAGACCCTGAAAAGCTCCTGTACTGTTTTCATTCAGATCAATTTCTCTGTGCAAGCACCCGCTTTCACTTTGATGACTGCCCAGTTCTGCTTAGACCACAGCAATGTTGCAGAGTGAGGGAGGCTTTCCCATGCACAGGTGGAACCTGCTGTGTGTCTCAGAACTCGCAAAATTAGGGGACTTGAAGCTTTACAAAGCCTCTTGGTAAGGAGCAAAGCAGCATTAGTCCACTTAAGCTTGAGCTCTTCAGTGTCTGATGTGTCTGTGATTATATTTATTCGGTAAGATTTTGTAGGTGATTGCTCTAAGTCAGGCAAAAATGAAGGTGATTTGTGTGTTTTGAGTATACACAATGCCACATTAAACCCTGGGCCAATTCTCTGACAATTCTTGCAGTTTGCTGAGGGGAGGCAGATATATATTCATGTTCTTGTCAGCATATTGAGGAAACCAGGGCATGGTGAGCCACCTCTTCCTCTAAGCCTTTGATTAGAGACCTGGCTGATCAGGGCAGTGCATCCCAAGAGAGCTTGCTCGAAGTCACTCAGCAGTAGCACAAGGGCAATAGCAAAGCTCCAGAGATCTGTGTCTCAGTCGTGCTTGTTTCTAGCCACCAGACCCTGCTCCCTTCCAGATGGACTGCTCACTGCAGATAAGCCACCTGCCTACTTTCTGTGCTGTCATATATCAGGGCTATGCCACTTAAACCACTCTAATGGCCATTTCAGTAGCTCTGATTAAGTCTGGCATTTAAAAGTTTATAACTCAGCTATAAAAAGTCACTCAGGCTGAACCCCAGCTTGAGAGGCCCAAGCCCAAGGGGATGATTTACAGGAGAGCCTGCATTCCAAAATTAGCCTGCATGGTATTTTTTTGGTTATGTGAAGGGAAATTGAAAGCCCAAGGTTTAAGGGATGGATGTAAGACAAATATGTTTTGTTTGACAGATCACTGCATTGTCACTAGATGCTATGCAGTAATTTTCTCTGAATTTCTGTACTAGCATGAGCCATCTGTAGCATGGTTGGTCACCGTGCCAATGTTGCTTGCTTAGGTTTGGCAAAGAGTCTCCAATCCTGGGCTCCTTTCTCAGGAAATCACAGACACACCCACAATGCCCAGGTTCCTCCTCATGCCCCACCTTCCCTGCATCCTCATTCATGGCTCTGTGGAAAGCCCACTGTCCTGCCTCCAGCCCTGGTGCTGACTCTGCTTGTGCCATTGCCATGCTGCAGTTCCTCCTGCTGCTGGGCTGAGCCTGGCACTGGGGAGGCTTTGGCAGGGCCATCCAGGAGCCCAACGTGCTTAGGACGTGTGTGGGGTGACCACAGCACGTTGGGCTGGGTTTTGTTAATGGGGGCTGCTGCAAAGTGCCACACCATGGGGCTTCTTTATTAGGTTGTCTGTCATTCTCTCAGCTCTCCGTGCTTGTTACCTCTTACACATCTTTTTATGCCTCCTTATGCCCATGTACATTATAACAGGAAATGTGGAGCTGTGTTTTCACTTTTGCTCAGTTATGCTTCAGGCTAGTCCTTCCTACACTGCATGCTTGATAGTAATGAGATTGCTGGTCTAATTGGCTCTTTATTAGGAGTATTATTTACAACAATACTGAAGGCCATGTGCATACAGATAAAGATCTTGGTTTACCATTAAACTCTTCCCTCTTGCAGTCGATACCCTCCCCTCTGTTCTGCACAGATTGCTGTCCTCGGTGAATTTGGGATGACCTCTCCACTTCCCAGAGGAGTCACCCATCCCAGGTCATGGCCAGGGATAAAAGCCTGCTGGCAGTGCTGTGTCTCTGGGAAGTCTGCACTTCTGCTGTGCACTCAGCCTTTCTGCTTCCCTGCAGCAGAAAGAAGCCAGCACAGTGTGGGAGGAAGTCATTTGCTGCCGGGTGGACCACAAGGGAGCAGGGGATGGAGATGAAATGCTTGTGGTGTGCTGCTGTGGCACATGCTCCCTATAAAGGAGCTCTGCTCGATAAAGATCCTGTTGTGCTTGGCTGGCGGTGCGGTGGAAGCTGTGTGTGAAGCAGGGGAAGTGAGATGCCCTGAATTGATACCTGAGCCCTGCGTACATAATTCAGACCTCTCCACTGAAGAGTTTGACACCCCTCTCTGAGATCACAGTGCGGACTGAGGGCAGGGGGGTTGCACCACAATGCCATAAATAAAAGAGCAGTAGAGTACAATAAACAATGGTTTATTATTTCCAGTTAAAAACTTCCTTTGCAATGTAGTAAAATATTGACTTTAGGTGGCCATATTACCACAAAATAAGATCTTTACCTGATAACTACCAAAGAAGGGTTTACACAGACCTGGCTTGTGAAAATGTGAATTTCATTGGCCTGTAGCACACCCAGCCTTAGTTGAAAGTGATGTGTTTACTATATTTTAGTAATCCAACCACAGTGTCCTTGTTGTCTGCCCTAAGCTGTCTGCCCACAAATAGGTGCTGGTCTGCTGTTTCAGAAGTCTGAGCATCATATTTTGGTGTTGTGAGATGTTTCTTGTGGTAAACTAGTAGTAGTTAAATCTCACTGGGATTTAAAATATTGGCTTGCTTAACTCTTCTAGTATTTAATTTCAATGGCTTCTTCTGTAGTCAGTGTTTTTTCAATATAACATCCATAATATGAAACAGAGAAGGCAAAAAACACCACCACTTGTGTCATTTTACCATGAAGAGTTTTCATATGCAGAGCAACAAAAGGCAACTTCTAGGAACTTTGTTCTGGTGGGCCTGGAAGTTACTGAAGCTGCTTCTGCTCTCAGACAGTGCAGTTAAATCACTCTACAGTGTCCTGGAGCATCTGAGATTGTGACAGCTATTTGTACAGACAGAATATCCACTCCTCTGGGCTGGTCTAATGGCAAGGTGGCTGTTACTGACCTGCTTTCTAAGTCCCAGCACAAGCCAGAGTAGTGTGACATTAATGCCATATACAGGTGGACACCTGGAAGTATGTCATCCTTCATATCTTACTTACCCATCTTCTGCCCTAACAATGGCCTGAACACACTGAGAAGTGCCTTCAGCCCAGGCTGGGAGACCTCTGACAGAGTGCTAGGAAAATGCACCCTGAGAGCAGCCATCAGAAGGCAGGCTAGACACAGCCAGCCTGAGACACTGCTCCTTGGGACTGGTCAAGGCCAGGAGAAAACTTTTCATTTTTAATTAAACTGTGTTTGCTTTGTCAGCTGAACTGGTTTACCTTTCAGTTCTTCTGTTTCAGAATGCTTTTTTATTAAACTCCAGCATCCAGTATTGGCCCTAGAGACTAACACTTGCTATAGTGGCAAATTTATTAGGACTCCCCTAGGTACAAATAGGCCAAGTTTTTTATTATGTGCACACAGCTTCTTTACACCCGCACTGTACATGAGGCAATGTGTTAAATAAGATCCAAAGCCCATTAAGTGAAGAAGCCCATCTCTGCAAAGAAGAGTCCCCAGGAACCTAAACTCTGCCTGTTACATCACAGCTGGCTCACCCTCGCTCTGTTGTGCTGGCTGAAGCCATCAAGTTTTGGCAGATGCTTGAGAACCAAGATGCTGATGTGCTCACCAGCCTTGGCACAGCAAGGGATAGGAGCATCCCTGGGAGTTGTTACTTTTTATTAGAAATATTTCTGTAGCAGTGCACAAGAAATTGGCTGCTGGCAGGGAAGGAAGATGTACAGGAGAAAAGAGCTGATTGTATTTCTCCTCTGAACCATTACTTTAGAGCTAAACCCATCTGGGACTGAGCCAGAGGTTCTCTGGGGAGGATTTGACAATCACCATCCGACAAGGGTCAGAAAGGAAGTTTCAAAATCACTCTCAGAAAGCCAAATACTTGAATACTTCTTCTCCTGTGGTCTGAACCTGGGAGTAATCCAGATTGATGCTGCTTCTTGTTCAGATAAATAACACAGACAACAAGCACTCAGACACTCTGTGTGTGTGTGTGTGTGTGTGTGTGTGTGTGCATATTTTACTGCATCTTCCTCTCTTTTAGTGTTCTCCTCCGCTGGGCTCAGAAGCAGTGTTTAGGTGAGTCAGATTCATGCACCCCAGAGCCCTTTCTCTGTCAGTGAAGCCCAGGACTCACTGCACAAGGTTGTATTCCTGCCTCCACTATGAGACTGTGGGGTGGAGCTCACAAACTGGATCCAAGCTGGAAGGAAAGGAAGGGGAAGAGTTTCTTGCTCAGTAGTTTTTTACCATCAACCCCTTTGCACCGTGACAAGCCATCCTGAGCCCTATGTTACTCTGGTTTTTTCAGTGCAGACATTCTGAAGGGAGATATTTCTTGCTAAGGGGTCCCTCTTTTAGTAATTGAATTCGTCTCCATAGCCTGAGAGGTGATTTGTCCCTTCACTGACAGCTCACAGACCATCTGGGACCCCTCCGTGTCACCCTGCTTCTTAATGCCACACTGCCCTGCCTGCATGACATCATCACAGAGGTGAGTAGCAGTACAGCTGAAGATGCAAGTGATACTGTTTGTCCCATACAAAGGGGTCACTAGATCTTGGCTGAAATTCTCTTTTGAAGTAGCTGGTTGGTTGATTTTATTTTTTTTTTCTTATAATGTCATAGGTTTGCTGCTCTGTAGAAATATCAAGTGTCTACAGAGCTGTTGAAGGTCCCTCTTGTCTATAGAATCCTCAAATTCCTACCCAGTTCAGATGAAATCAAACTTTTAAGAAAATAATCCACCAAGTTAAGAGCTATGTTTTTGACCAGCTCAATGAATCTCACACATATTAAAATTTAGTCACATAAGTAGTCTTCTGTTCTTCAATACACAGTTTGCCAGACACTGTGAAAGCAGGCAAGGAGGGAATAAATCAGAGTCTTTGTTATTAACTAGATTTTAGAACTACATTAATGAACCAGAGAAGGAGGAGGCCATTATTCCTGCTGCCACTGCATGGGAAGATTTAGCATTGATTCCATACTCTCTGTCTCTGGGACTTAGATGTGCCCAACTAAAATAGCTCCTGCATGTAAAGGTGGATATATCTGGCCCACAATCTACCAAGGCCCTTAGCACCTGCCGCAAGGGAGAATTGCATTGGCCAGATGCTAATTTTATAAATGATGACACCTTTTAAGCACATAGTTTTTACTTCATCCTTTCCCCCTGCCCTCTGTCAGGGATCCTCTCTCTTCCTGAGCTCAGCTCCTCACATTTCTATCAGCAGGAGGGAACGTTTTGGGCTTGCTACAGGCAGATCGGGAAATACTTGTGCTGGCAGAGTTGGCAAGCAGCAAGGAGCAAAAAAGTCTTCTAAACAGCCCAGCATGTTATGGAGGATGATATCTGCTGTGTGCTCTGTTAGCTAACAGCATGTACACAGCAATGTGAGCACTAATTTGGGGGAATTAGGAATGAGCGAGGGTTTAGTTTGATCCAGGCTGGATTTAGGATTAGCCATAATTAAAACCACACAAATTGGGATCTTGTGGTTTTATCTGTGGCCTCTCAGCATCACAGGCTTCCTCCTGCTCAGCCCTATTGGGCGTATGTGACTGTGGCTGACAATGCTGTTCCAGAAAATGCCCATAGTACAGATGCAGTCACACGTATAAAACCTTTGTTTTACCCACAGCTCAGCTTTATTTACAGGAGGAAGGGTATTTACCTGCTGAAGGAGTGCTTCAATTGTAGTGTGGATGCACCGTTGCCCTTATGTTAGTGCCACTCTCACAGCATGAATGTCACTGGAAACTTTCCAAGGATCAGGCTGTTGTTTGGGGTTTTCAGATGAGAAGCGTAAAAACTGACAAATGTAAACCACGTGGTTGGTGCCCTGCTGAGCTTGATCAGATAACCTCCCAGTACACCCCAGGGATGCAGCTATTGCACGCCATTAAACATGTCTTGGCTGCCCAGAAGGATATAAATCTACAACCAGGTTCCTCTAGCACTGGAAAACACAGCTAGTCAGCAGCGGGAATAGCCCCCCTGCAGTGTTAATAGAAGATTGTCAGCGCAGAGCTGGTCACACGGCAGCTGGACCCAGAGCCACGGACAGTCCAGCACAAGAGGGAGCTCCACTGTGGCTCATCGTGACAGCCGCTGCTGGCAGCACTGGTCTGTGACTGCATCAGAAACTCACATAGCCATTTTGGTGATGGTAACATCTCTGCTTCGTTCCAAAATGGACAAAAAAACCCTCTAAACCACCACTACCAATAGCAAAACAAACAAACCAACCAACCAAAATCCCCAAACACTGGGAAAAAAGTCAAAACAATATTCAGCTCAACAACCTATAAAGAAATAAACCAAAAAACACTTTGCGATATTTGAAACCCTTTCCTTTATCTTCAAATTCATAATACATGTTTTTAAATTAATGATTTCTTTAAAAAGTAGTTTCGGTCCAAAAGAAAAGGTTCAGGACTGTTTGCTTAGACATCCATGTAAGCAAACAAGGACTTCTCAATAATTTTTGAGCAAATTTCCCATATGAGAAGACAGCAGATGAAAAAAAATTAACACTCCAAATATGTAGGTTTTTTATCAGTAATTTCAGTGTTGTCAAAGCAGTGTTTTTTTCAGCAAAGAAGCAGTTTTATTGGAAAATTCCTGCTAAGGTGCAGTCATGTGACTTGGCTGTGTCAGTAGGTTTTTCGTCCAGTATTCCAGCTGGTATTTGATCCTGCTTGGTTTATGTTAGGGCTCATCTGGTTGCTAAGGAAAGGAGTTTATGGCAGCAGGGTCAGTGCTCGGGCCAGTTCTGCTGCTGGGTTGAATGCTGGGGCTGATCCCATTGCCAGGAGGAGCGTTTGTGTCTCAGGCTGATAATGCAGGGGGCTCAGGAAGGGGATAGAGTAAGCAAAAGGGCATCTCCACCCCCCTTTACAGCGCTACCTGGCCCAGCCTGGGGCACTGCCCAGGACTCACCACCTGGACCACCTTTACCAGGAGGGGACAATGTGTGGGTGACCAACCTCTCTCCAGCAGAGAGACAGAGGTGTGGGGGCACCCCAGGTACAAGCCTAGTCCTGGCAAGGATGTGGAAAGAAGCAAACATTCATCTCCCTGCGGGAGTGGAACATGGGAATGCCGGGGGAAAATGGAGTTCCCTTGGGGGAGCTGCAAGTAATAGGCTATATGCACAGACAAATGGCAGCTGGAAACGACAGCTGAGGGCACTGTCTAGACCATGTCCAGACACTTCAGAAGAACATGAACACCATATCTATAATTCTATATAGATATGTAGACATACCTAGATACATCTCTACACAGGTAAATATCCACATGTGGGTGCACTATCAATAGTAACACTGTCATAGTATAAAGCGATAGGAAATTCTCCTTTCATTCTTTTTCTAACTTTTCCTTCTGGAAATTTCAAATAGCACAGACTGTTTTGGCATGGAATAATGCTGGAATATTTTCACCCACATTCCTTGGGAAGGGATGCAGTCTCAGGGCACCTGTTCCAAGCAGTCAGGGCTCATCCGCAGAAACTGATTCTGCCAACAGACTTTCAGGAATCTCAGGGCAATCAAAGAGAGTCTCTCTTGGACCAGATCCAGTTCGCATCCCCTGCAGCTTATCAGCACTGGGAATAGAAAGAAGGATCAATGTTTATCTCAGAGTCTGTCATCTCTGCCCTGTCAGTGCAAGGCTGGTCCTGAAGAAGGCAACCTTTGCTCACCTGAAATGCTTCATGTTGATGACAGCACTGACAATGCTGGCCTAGCAATAATTCCATTTTTGTGTGCTCTGAATGCTGCCATTCCCCATGCCAGCTTTAAGCAAGCAAAAGGACAGCTGTGATGAGATGAGGCTCTGAATGCCAGTGGGGAGGGGTGTGAACACACTGGGGAGCTCCATGACAAGGGAGTCCAAGTCAGCATAGGGCAGTCAGCCTGTCAGGCAGCCTGCCTTTGGCAAGCCCTGGCTTTTCAAAGTGCAGCTCCAGCTTTGAACATTTTTTGCCAAAGTCAAACTTTTTTCCATTGCTAGAAGGATTTCAAAGATTGTCCCTGCTTCTCACAGAGTCTTCCCTCTCTCCTTCTTTCAAAGTACCCCAGGCCTCAATTAATTCAATATGGACTTGGACACAGGAAAGTGCTTATCTTTTACTACTGCAAGATGCTTCCCCCAAGGCTTGAGTTAAATCTGCTTTAATAAAAACACAGAGCTTTAGCCAATTGGGACATAAATGATTTCTCTTCTGCACTATTGGAATGCTCCTTTCTAAGTATGTTCAATAGCATATTAGAAGCAATTCTCTAATTGGCCATACAGTACCAAAGATCTGCCTATCTAATGTTAGAAATCAACATCATGAAAACTTTGAGAATATCAAAAAGAAGCAAGGGAAGACCACAGGTCATTTTCAGTCATTCCCTATCCATTTAAACCCCATAATTACAATATTATATTTAGTATCAGGGGACAGTGGTAAATGTGAGATCATCATAAGACCAGAATAATCATCCTAAAGACAAAATAAATTAATCATTGACCTCTGTTGTTATAATGAAGATTTCACAAAAAAACCCCAAACATATTCAAGTTCAATTTACTCAAGTGTTCCATGTTCTTTATCTCCTATAAGGCTCTGAAGCAGAGTTTCTTTAATAAAAAATGACTGATGTACACCTGTTGTTCCAAATTACACATTTATATGTATTCACTAGAGCCCATGTAACCAATCATGTGCAATATCACCAGCTTCTGATGCAGCTTTTCAGTGAGAGAGGGGATCAAACTTAGAGTTTTTTATTTACTCAGAAATGAAACAGGATATATCCTCCAAATACAGATATGCAAATCTGTCAGTGTATTTCTGGTAAAAACATAACTAGACAACTATTCTCTTTATGGTCTGTTATATTCATATCACAGTAGCACTTTCACTGTTAGCAAGGACTTTTGCCTACTCAGAGATCAAAGTAGAACAAGCCAAAATAAAATTGCCAGTCTGGACAAGGACTGAGCCAAAATCACTCTGAGAAGAGTCTCCACTGTGTTTCATAACACAACATACAATAAGAGAAAATGAGGAGAAATGTGGAAAAGACAAGTTACACACCTGATAACTTCCCCCAGGTGGATGGGACACAGGGAATACAAAAGCCCTGATGTCCTCTGGGTGGTGGCAAGAAGATGATCGTCTCCCAGTGCTTTTGGACTGGGTGGCACCATATCCCCAAGGTCTTCTGGCCAGACAGACCACTGCCCCTGCATAGCAGGGTGGGGTGGGAATGCTTGCAGGAGTTGTGGGCCAAAGGTGTTTCTGCCCAGCCTCCTGCTCCCTCCCTTTAGGAAAGGCGGGAAGGGGGATGAAGCCCTGCATCCAGTCATCTCCTAGATCTTTTAATTGCATACCACACACATACATACACACACTTCCTTGTTTTCAACTTTTTCTGCCAGCATAACTGGAGATAAAATTACAATGACACATAATTACAATGAAAAAGCTGGTTAGAAGTCATTCCAGTATTATAAAACAAGTCCCATTTATTTTGTTTAGTAATTAATAAATAATTACTTATTTGCAAATACAGTTGCATTGATGGAACATGCTGATGACATATATCTTCTTGGACAGATGACTTAGGAAGGCACTGAACACCCAAGGAGGAGTTGACAAAAATCCATGTATATAGGGCATTTCAATTAAACTGAATACTCTAAAACAAATCCAGAATTTTCCACAAGGAAATTCAAGCCCTTGGGACAGAGCCATGGCTGTGGGATGTCAGTCCAAGTCTGCCATGTGACAGCTGGACTGTTGGCATTGCAGTCACCCCACAAGGAGAAGGAGATTCAGGGGCGGGCAGTTCTGGCCCTAGAACCAAAGACTAGGTAAGTCAGGTTCGGCCTCAGTCACATCTGCCAAGGAAGGATCGCCGCTGTAAAGGAGCCTCAGGGCACCAAGAAATGCAACATGCACAAAGGCCACGTGCAGGAGAAGGAGAAGTGAAGACAGTCCCTGCTCCCTTCAGCCTGCTGTGCTTCCATGCATGCCAAGAACCTGCCGTGTTCTTTAGTCCTAACCACAGTCTGCTGGCAAGGCAGAATTTAGCTTGGTTTGCCTCAACACCTCTTTAACCTACAACTTAATGTCACTGTCACAAAACAGTGCTTTCCCACAACTGCTTTCATGACTATTGCACGTTTCCCATGGCACCCCTCCCCCCAAAAAAAGGGTCAATTTACAGCTCTCATTTTGCCTAGTACTGACCTCTTCCAGCCTTGTTTCCCACAGTAGCAATGGAAAACATCCCCCAACAAACAGGAACAAAATAGGGCAAGGAAAGAAAAAATATTTGTTATATGAAAAGGTGTCATTCGTCTTCCTTTTAACACACAAACATTTTGTGCTCACCATCACAGGCATTACTGCTGTCTTATATTGATATGCAAATGGCAGTTTTATAGGTATATTACATATATATATAGGGTTGTTTATGTGGATGCATGTGTATGTTTGTACACACACACTCCCACAGCCTAGCAAGAAGCAGCACGCTCTAGGACAGAGACAGGTTTGCTGATGGGTTCCTACTCAATACCAGACCAGGACCTGGAGCAACAGTTTTATATCATTCCCTCTCTGTGGCAAAGTGCTCTAGGGAAAGCTTTGGATACAAGACAAGAACCACTTTCTTACCTATTCTCAAAACTCCTCAGTTCTGTTTGTTTCATTTCATAGAATCGTAAAGGTTGGAAAAGACCTCTAAAATAATTGTGTCCAACAGTTAACTTAGCACCAAGTGTTCACCATGCCTTTTGAACACTTCCAAGGATGATGATTCCACTACTTCCCCGAGCAGCTTATTCCAATGGCTGAGCACCCTTGCAGTGAAGAAATTTTTCCTAATGTCTAATCTAAACCTCCACAGAGCAGCTTCAGGTAACTTCCTCAGGTGCTGTCACTTGTTACCTTGGAGAAGCCCTCAGCTTGCTGCAACAATTTAGCTACAAATTCTTCACGTCAAAATCCCCTCTGGGAGCAGTTCAGAGACACAGTCCACGGTGAATGCAGCTCCCTGAAGCTGGCAGAAAGGGCTGATGGAAATGAAGAAGTCGTACTTGAAATGTATTTTGTATCCAAGTTAGGACTGGCTTCTCTTTAGATGCCCATGTTTCAGTTCACCTTAACAGCAGAGGGGAAAATACACCCTGCTTTCCCCACATGCCTGGAAGCAGTATAATGGAGCATCCCATTCTCCACAATAAGAGTTTAAGGAGACCCTTGATAAAAAGGTGCAGAAGCCTGCATGTCTACAAAACAAATGACAGTTAAAGATGTAAAAGGGACTTTTTAAAATACACTCAAACATTTTTGTCATCAAATTGCCATTCTTTTTTTAATCTGTGCACAGATACTTTGTATCTATAGTCTTCCCGTGGAAAGGAAGCTTTTATCCTGTCCTCTGATCCTCTGAGAGCCTACTTCTTGACTTGTGGCCATTAAGGGCATTTAAATTTGTAATATCACACACATACACACACACACGCACACA
>WEKY01040909.1:64217-144617 GCA_013390045.1 Picathartes gymnocephalus
AAAAAAAAAAAAAGGCATACTCATGTAGGCTTTAAGATTTCACAAGTTTTGCCTAAATGCACCATGGAAAACTATAATGGATCTATTTATCTATATTTTAACCTGTGGATGAGATGCTGTTCTATACTGGATAGACATTATGCTGTATAGAGTGAGAGCAATAGAGAAGAGTAACATGAATAGCACCATCAATTTACAAAATATTTGTGACTCAAAAAAGTGTTTATAGTAAGTGCACTTCCCTTTCTCAGGGGAGACTTCATTTTCTGAGTTCCAAGTCAATTTGTTTAAATGTTAATATTTTCAGAACAGGATCACAGGATAATTCAGACTGCAAAAGATCTCAGGAAGTCTCTGGGTGAACCTCCTGCTCCAGGAGGGTCAGCACTGAGAGCAGCCCAGATTGTTCAGGGCTTTATTCAGTCAGGTGTTGAAAACGTTCTAGGGTGGAAAACTGAACAATAAATGTTTATTCAAATATGGGCATTTGTCTGAATATGCTTAAAACCCAAACCATATCAGTAAAAGCTTCTTCATTTCCACCCCACACCTCTGCTGCAACCAAACCTACCAAATCACAAAACGCAAAACAGATGAAATGAACCTTAGAAAATCACTAAAGGCTAAATCTAAACCCCACTGTAATCAATGATGTGATGCCCTTAGTGCTTGAGAGAAATGTTTTAGTAAGTGGCACTGATGAAAGGAACTGTCTGGTGGGACCAGGACAGGTTGTGAACACGTGGCTCTTGTCAGGGACGGAGGAAGGGTGAGAGCTGAATTCAGGTTAAGGAAGCAGGAAAACCACGAAGTAGGTCTGTGTCCCAAGAGAGGCTTCAGTCCTGGGAAATTCACTGAAAAAAACCTCTGTCATAAATATTAACACTGGGAGAGTGGAGCAGTGCCTGTGTCTTGTCTCCACATTGTATTGATGATGAAAAGGCCTGATTCATCTTTTCCTTTTCAGGAAGTCAAGAGCTGCTTCACTGAAAAAAATCCTGTAAAAATTATCTAAGATGTGAATCAGGCTGAAAGTCAGTGGCATAATTCTTCCTTATAGCTTCTGCACTTCAGTTGTAACTGGGGAAAACAGTATGAAAATGAGACAGAAAAACTAAGCCAATACTCCAACTATAGATATTTACAAGCAGGCACAATACATTCAATTTTTCCATCTTTTCACCTAGGTTCCCTCATTATCTATGATGATTAAAAAAAAGCTTATGCAAGGATGAGTGATATTTTCATACAGGTCTTTCAAAGAAAAGTGATAATTCAAAGAAACACTTTTCTACAAATTAATACTTTGGATGTTCTGAATATTTTGTTTGTTCGTTTGTTTGTATTAAATCACAGAATTCACAAGAGCAAACTTAGGTAAATTTTTCAAGTTTTAAAAGTTAGTTCCATGTTTCAGTGGGAGCCTGAAAACAAAACAAAACACATTTCAATTACAATAGCAAAGAACTTCTTGTCCTAACAAACAAATAAATATTGTTATGGGATTTCATTCAACCTTGCTCCTCACCAAAATATTTCAGGCCAAGTATCAGGATAACCCGAAGTTTTAAGCTGCATTATAAACAAACCCTGACTCTAGGGGAACCTATTTGGATCTTATCAAGAAATAGAAAGAATTCAGCAGCATGTTAGTGGGCACTGCAAAAGTATATGAGAAGTCTAGAGCAGCTGCAACGGTATTCTGGTTGTTTAAAAGGGGTTTTTTGGGGTTTTTTTGGGGTTTTTTTTTTGACATGGCTGTTGTATCATGCATCTAGTATACAATCTTCTTGTCAATGACATCGGGGCAATCAACCTGTGCAGAAAATGGACCTTGCATATATGGCATATTTGTAGCCACATGCTTTCTACCTGTTAATATAGTTTAAAGGCAGTGAGTGAGGAAAACTCAGTAGATGCAGCATCAGTTCTAGGTCTCACAGGATGCACAGGATGGTCTCATAGGTTTTATTTTGTGTCATGTATCATGCAACACATCTGGGCAATAGGACACTTGCTTTGGCTATCCCAGCCTTCTTAATGGCAAAGCAGCAGCAGCAGCAAGCAGTGGCTTCACATTGTCAAATATATTTGTCTAGCTGGCATTGCCCCTTCGTCTCACTGACAATTTGGTGCTTACTTAATTTCTCTTTTCTTCAGAGTGGTCGTTACCTTGCATCTTTCAAGATAACAGCTTTCCCACCCAAACCACAATGAGATTCAGACAGTGTTGTACAAGCATCATATCTGCATGTGCTTTTGTGTGCATGTGTCTGTCCAAACAGTTCTTAAAAACACTAGCTGGCATGTTTTGCTACTTCAGTTTTCAAGATACTCCTTCAGCAGCAAAATCATCTAAGTCGGTGAGGGTGACAATGCCAGTATTTTGTGTTGGGCTCGCATCCTTTCCTAACTGAACTTGCGTTTCTCCAGCATTGTGATGGTAGGAGTAGGAGGCTGGTTCAGTATAGGGCTGAGTATCCACAGGTTCAATGTATCTGTAGTCCTGCTCACCATCTTCAGGTAGTTCAGCTGGTTCTGGTCCAGCAGGCACTGACCAGGCAGGTTCAGAGAGTTGAGAAGGTGATTTCAGCACTGCTACCGCTGAGGCTGCTAAAGGCAGCACTCTAGGGTAGGAGGCATAGGGAGAATTCTTAATTTCTGAAGAGGTGGACTGGTGTAAGTTCTGTTCCAAGGAAGGGACTGAGACTTGAACATATTTGCCAGTTTCTGGGTCATAAAATGTCTTTAAATTAACTTCAGCTGGTAAATCAACTACATAGTATTGACCGGAGTCAGGATCTTGGAGGAGTTTCCGCTGGGTTGAAGAGGGTGAAGAGCTTGCCAGTCCAGATTTCCCAGTACTGGTTTCTGTGGGAGTAAAAGTTGAGTGAAGTGGGGGATGAAGGGGAGAATATCCTAAAGGTGAAGCAGACACTGTTGTCTCTCCAGAATGAGTAGGCTTTCTCCCTACACCATCTGTATGCCCAGTCTGATGGTTTTTCTGCTGCTCTTGCACCTTTTTCCTCTTGTTTGCCAGCTTTTTAGCCCGACGCAGAGCCTTTTCTGTTTTTGGTGGCACAGTGGGTGGCTTGCCTGCTGGTCTCCCACCAAGCCCCCTGGTCTCCAGTCTCCCAACTTCCCCTGCAACATCAGAAAGTAGGTTCCTCTGTGCTGAGTCGATTATCTCTTCTGCAGATATATAAGCTTGCCTCTCTAGTGCCATGTTCAACAAGGCAGGATTTGTAATGTCCTCTGTCTCTCTCAGGCCAGAAATAGTTGGTTTATCTGACAATGAGCTGGCAGCAAGAGAGCCCCCTGACCTGGGGCTTGTAACAGCAGAACATGAAAAATTGTCTGACAAAACTGGTGCACCTACTGAATGTAGGATGTCCTCTAAAGTGTCGTTGGATACAGAAGAGCATGTGTGGTCCTCTAACATAGAGCCAGTCACAGGGGAAATTGTCTCCCTTGTGATTATTTTTTTTGCACAAGAGCCCCCTTTGCGGTTAGATAAATGATGATTTTTAAAGTAATTTGTCTTTCTTTCTGCAGGATAGCTGGGGTTGTTTTGTGCTTGATCATTTTCCAGACCTATAATTGGCTGTGCTAAGCTGTGTCTTGCCTTTGTAGGCTTCTTTTTACTTCTGTAGACACTTTCCTCATTCATTTTCCCAAATTTATTTAACAATGCACAAGCCTTTTCATCTTCTTCCATCAGTTTTCGAAATGAAAAGCTCTCTGTATCTTCCAGAAGACTGGGGTCCAGTGTCACTGAAGCAGACCCAGGCTCACTGGCTCCTTTTTCTCTGTCAGTTGCTCCATCTCTCACATTCTGCTGCCCTCTGTGTCTCGATGCCCACCAGCCAACCTCCTGGGCATGCAGCATGTTTCGGTGCTGCTTGTAAACTGCTGGGGACATAAGCTTACGTTCCATTTCCCTATAACTGCTGCTCACTGTATCGTCCAGGGAAAATGACCGCAGTAGAGGCAGCTTGACGGTCCGTATTACCTGAGGCGACCTGAATTTGTTGTCTTTAATCAAAAACAGACTGGGTTTGGTTGAGCTTGAAGATGATGGTGTTTGTGGTTCCTCAGACCTGGGGATGGATATGTCTCTTATACCATCAGATGCAGAATTTGTGCTGTTGGCCTCTTCCCTTTTCTCTCTCCCTAGTTTCTCTTTCACCAAGCTCCTCTGTTCATTCCCAGCAACACTTCCTCCCTCCCTCTTCTCTGCTGCACCAGTACCAGGGCTGATACAAGCACAGTCTTGTAGTTCATCTTCCCCAACCTCTGTCCCTCTCTCCTTGTGTCTCTTCTTACTTCCTGAACCCATTTCACTGTCAGTCCTCTGGCTTTCTTGGAGGCATGTCTGCTCTATCAGGGGCACTGGCAGAAATGGCTCTTCCCGAAGTGGCTGCTCCACTGTGGAGACGAAGGATTGCTCTGAAGAACTAGTGCTCCTTTTGCCTCGTGCTTCATGGCCGGGTACCACAGTGTTGGTTTGGCTGCCACTGTAAGGTTCATCTTCTTCTGGCAAGAGTTGGTTTAGGACTGTTTTGAAGGCAAAATTTTCATTCTGAATAGCAGCTTGTCTTTCTTGTTCCTCACCCTGCACACTGTGATTTTGCATGGGCTGCCCAGCTTTTGTATCTACATTGTCTTTACCGAATGGTCTCTGTGCTGGATACTGCTGCTGTTTTCCTAAATCACGTTCATTTGATTCATGTCTTAACGAGGGGAAGTTTTCATTATCCCCTGTGTTTTTAACCAGATCTTGGTGGTTTGAATTGTCTTGCTGCATGTTCTCTCCAGTTTGACAAAATGGAAAGTCTTCTGTTGTCTGGGGTGAACTCAAAGTTAGGTAGCTGTCTGTGAAGTGTCCACTTAAATCAGTTTTACTGTCCTTTTCATGAACACTGCTAGACAATACAGAACCTATATCACTCAACTCATCTTTCTCTGTAATATTTTTCTCACTTTTGTTGTGCAAAGTCGAGAATGAGGCATTAATTTTTGTAGTCTCCTGCATATTTTCCCTTGTTTTATTTTTCTCCTCCAAGGCCCTTAACAGGGGAGAAGGGGTATAAATGCTTTTGACACGTTTGCGCACATCCTTTAAGTTAAATAACAGACTCGATGCTGTCAACCTGCCACTATCCCAAGACCTGTAATCATCTAAGGTGCTCTCCTCATGGTCTCTTGAGGCCGTGCTCTCTGTGGGAGGAGGTGTCAGTGGCATCAGCTCACTTTCAGCAGTTCCCACCTCCTGTTTTGGTGGTATGACGGGTGTCAGGAGTTCGGTGATGTTGAAAGAGGGACTGATGGATCCAGGGGAGTTTGCCTGTTTAGCCAGAGGAGTCACATCCAGACCAGAGTCAACACCAGTCACCTTTTCAGACAATGAGGTCTTGTGGCTGTCTGTGACCTTCTCCTTTGCAGCCTGTCTCTTGCCTGCTGCCCTTTCTGTAGCCCTCTGTCTCCTCCAGGGTGGGCAGGTATTGCCCAGCTGGGGGCTGAGGGATTCCTCTTCAGTTAAGGTGGTCGGGGGCTTTGGTGGAGGCGGACTGGGTGTCTCGTCCATGAGCGAGGGTGAAACCGTCCTGTAGGACACAGACTGGGGTGACACAGAGGCTTGGGACAAGGCAGTGGGGGAAAGTCGAGCTGGCACTGGGGGGGGTGGCACAGGAGGGGNGGCACAGGAGGGGCTTCGGGGGTAGGGGGAGTTGAGGGATGGCCAGGCCGGGTGGGGGGGGGGAGAGGGAGCGCCGGTGGGGCAGGTGGTGGCCGAGGGGGACCCTGGTGTACCTGGTTCCTAGGGGGAGGTGTGGGAGGGAAAGCAGCAAGAAATTTGGTTTCTGAAGGGAGGGGGCCCTGAGGTACGACTGGGAGAGGAAAGGCAGCTTCTGGTGGAGTTGGCTTAGTCTGAAAACCTTTCTCTTTCTTCTTAGCAACAGTGGCTATGACAGGTGACAATTTATGCTCACGTGTGTGGGATCCTTTAACAAAAGGTGATTCTTCCAGGTATGCAAGACCTTCCTTTTTCATTTTTATGTCAACAAATTCCTCCTTTTCTGTCAATTTTTTGTGATGAACATTCCATGATTCAAAAGCACTATTCTCACTGTGAAGAAAATTTCCTTTTTTAGCTGGTTCACTAACTTTCAAATTTCTGGTTTTTAATGCCTTTTTAGCAGAACGGGAAAAATTCAGCTTTGCTACTTTTGACATCTCAATCAGCACAGGATAATAACCATCAGAGTCCCCATAACTCAGGTCTACTTTATTAGGTCTTCTCTGTGGCTCATGTTTGCCACTGAGACAGTGGCTACCTTGACTAGCCTCAGAAAATTCAGAAAGTTCCTTGTGGATGCTTACAATGTCTGTATCATCCCAGGAAGCAATATCATTGCCATGATTTATTTTATATTTTTGAAAGCTATTCTTAATGGGCTGCTTATTTGCTATCAGAGAACTTCCTGATCCTTGGTCTGCAGTCTTATCAAATGTCTTAATCAGTGAGGACACTTTTGAAACATGCTTATTGTTCCTTGGACCAGGGACTGGCAAATTCAATTTCCTTTCCAAAGCAAAGGTGTTGTTTTTAGCAATCCTTTTCTCCTCTGAAGCACACTTTGGTAATTGCTGGAATGTGGAAGCCCATATTGTATGTTCATTGTTTCTTGCTGTTAGCTTGTCACAGACATTGCTTTTCTTGATGTCATGGTTTAATGTCCCTGAGTGAATTTTAGCAGACAACTGGAGGGCGAAGTCAGGTGAAATGGAAAGTTCTGGTTCATTGTAAGGGTCTTCGAGTTCTGCTACACACAAACTTTTGAAAGCCCGATCTGTGAGGCTGCTCACCTCTCTGTCTGTGTCATCCAGGAGACTCCCAATACTTGAGGAATCACTATGTCCTTCTGTATGTTTCTTATTTCCCTGCATTGTTCCTTAGAGTCATGTGTGAACTATCCAAAGAATTAGTTTCAGGTGCTGAATAGGCAGGTGACTTTGTGAGGCAGATCCAGCTGTTTGCAATTCACAAGCACAAAGCCATTCTTCCAGATGGTGCTGCTGCACATTGACTCATCTTACAGAATAGCTGAAGGAAACTTTCTTCTCTGCAAAGCCAAAAATTAAAAATTATCATTTTTCTATATTACCTCTGTTAGGCAGAGAGCGTTTTCCAGATATATCAGTCACTGACTAATTTTGTGATGCTAGCAACACAATGAAAAACATGAAAAATCACTGTTATTTTTGTCAATTTAAGTAGCTCATGGTAGATAGTTTAAGTTCTGGAATTAAAAAAAGTGTTTTCATCTCATATTCTTTACTTGGGCTCTTAAACAAGGACATAAGAGACAAACTTCAAGTACTTCCCTTTCCATACCTCCAGCCATAAACACTTCCAAGTGCTGTGCATCCATAGCGCATCCACTTTTGGCCAGGAAGAATTAGTAACAAAAATTACTTAAAAAAAATATCACTGAGTACATCATTGCACACCAAGTCCAAAATGAAAGAAAAGTCAATAAAACTTAATGGTCGCAGCTTTGTCATTATAGTTGCCGTGAACACAACCCTTGTTTGAGAAAACAGAACGGCACTACAGGTAAAAAGGATTACTGTGCATGTTCCAAACGAACGGTGCTGGGGTCCAGTTTAGCCACCCCTAGCAGGATACGCTTGGGTTGTGTTAGTCTGCTGGAGCTGAAGAGGCTGCTAACATCAGCTTAGCCAGCAGAAGGCAGGAGTGCCTCGGGGACTGTAGCAGACCCACTAAAGTAGCAGAGGCAACGTTTGGTTTCCGTTCCAGAACTGCTGAAAGCCAAAGGTAACCCATTCAACACAATTATAAGATACCACAGACTTCCATTAACCCCTGATTATGATACAGACTCAGGGCCCACAGCACTGAGGTTTTTGTGTATCTCCCGTCTGAACACAGGATGGGGGAATCTTTTCATTGAACAGGTAAAAGCACAATAGACCCTTCTTCGGCTGTACTTGAAATCTCTGCCCTAAAACTCTTCACAGTTTCTCTGTGAACTTTTTGGATGATTATTCTCACATTCGAGGACTTCAGCTGAGTTTTGACTAAACTGCAGGGAGACTCATTTTAAAAGCATGCTCCAGAGCTGGCTAAAACTCTTTAACGAAAGTCTGGTCTGCACCTCCATTTCCTCCTACAATGGCATTACGAACTTCTGATGAGCTGGAACACCACAGCTCTCATCTACAGCAGCTTCTATACAAGAGGAAGATATCTACATCTCAAGCTTGCACTCACCAATTCAGCTAGTAGAACTGAACAATGAAATTCAGATTGAGATTTCAGCCTCTTCAGGTGTCCATATCCCTGATTCCACCTTGGTCCATCTCAGTGAGAGTCTTGGAAAAGACCTGTTTTTCCCTATGATGATTCAGTGCCGATCAAAGTATGCAAAGTAAGAGGAACTGAGCTTAATCAGCTGAATTAGTCTAGCTCAGTTGTTTCTTCAAATGAAAACACTCCTCACCTTCCTTTTCTATTTAAAAGAATCTCAGCCAACCTATTTTTAGACTCTAAGTATCATAGTGAATTTAGATCCTGCCCTTCCAGCCATGCAATTCCAATGACTTATGCATAGCTACAATAGATTTACACCAGAAATAAAATAAGCCTAACAAAGCTTCTCCATCTTACTTTGCACAAAGATTTTTCAAACATGAGTTTCACTCCCCTCACAGACATACATCTTTGGGTATAATACAGCAAGAAAAAAGAGAAGACAAATGAAAGGCCATTCGGCTCCTGGTTTTGATTCTTAGCTGTTATATGAGAAATACAAGTACATACCTCCCTTAAAATTTTTCTTCTTGTTTTTAGAACTCACTCTCATACTTGTATTTGGCTTCTTTTCTGACCATCTTTAGTGAGGAGGTAGAAGTGGCCCGGTGATGTAGATTTCACAGAAGTAGTGTCCCAGGATGTTTCTGACCTTCAGCATTTTTTTGATCCTAAATGAACTCTGCAATTTGCAAACAAAGATATTTGTTTGCATGATTTGAGGATTGTTTTGTTCATTTGCTTACTCCCATTTTATAACCATTTTAGGACTTATTTACAGGATTTCTTATAAAAAGAGACAGCTGTCCATCCCAAAGTGACAATAACCACATACCTGGTGGGTTTGATAGCTTGTGGAGTGCAGTCAGGTTCCTAGCAAACAACTGTCACAATCTCCAGCACACTCTGGTAGCCCCAGCAGAGACTGGCAGCTGAGTGAGCAATGATTTCCTGGCACTTTGCCCTTTGCAAAGGCTGGGTGATGACTCTAGGCTAAAAAGAAGAATTCTTCCCTGCTGTGCTACCCTTTCAGAGGGACTCAGAGGAAAATACATGCCTCCACTCCACCTGTACATGGCTTTCTATTGTCAACAAATACAGACATCAATCTGGTTGACTTGGAACTAACACAGCTGAGGTTTCAAAGTCCATGGTTTTCACTGGCCCTGTGGTAATGGTGATGAAAGGTGGACAGCTGGCATGGTAAGGGACAGGAAACAAAACATCTTTTTTTGCTTCCCTGCTGCATGAACCAGAGGCAGGAGATGCTCAAGGAAAGCTCAGCCATGGTGAACAAGAATTTCTGCCATTCTTCTGCTGTGGAAACCCCCAAGGACCAGTTTGCTTAATCTTTGCAAGAATATGTCAATTTCCTTCAAGGAGAATTGTCTGGCCCTGGAGGAATGCAGATAGCAGTCTTCTCTAAGGAAATGTTTGAGTCAGCTTGTGATATTCAAAACCTACTGGCAAAGGTGGCAACAAGGGCTCACCTACTGTGATTGTCTCCTGCACCTTGCCTGAGGAATGGCAGTTATCACTGTGTTTAGGGATAAGCCTGTACCAATCACAGCTTTTTGTTATCTATGATGTGTGGGTAAAAAAAAAAAAAAAGTAAAACTAAAGAAAGAATAAACAAACAAACAGTGCTACATCTGGTTGCAGCCAGATGCAAAAGGATATCCTCACCCAGGAGATGTGTAGTCAGTTCTCTCTTTGCTCAGAGGTTAAATTACAATTTTACTCCTTCTGTTGTAGTCTTAACTGTGTAAAGCCAATGCAGACATGGGAGATGGTGCTTAAGTTCTCTCTCACTCATTAACGGGGCTGCTGACTACATTCCAATGTTTGTAAGAACTTAGTGGTGGTGGTGCCTGAACTAGGAGTAATCTTGGCTTTCAGATCTCATGGACGGAGGTCTGGAGAAATATATTGTCCCTTGTAAACTGAGAACTTTTGCTGAGAAGTGAGTAGAGTAACTATAAACATGGAGATCATTATGTAATCTCAGCAATTATTTTCCTAGATGGAGTCACTGTTACAAAAACAACTTGGCGCCACTGATTAAGGAAAGAATAGTGACTGCCACTGTCTCTGAAATCCTTGTGACAATCCTTGTCTTGCCTGGACATAATACGAGTGCTTGTGAAGTGTAATGTTTCAAGCTGGGAAAGCTGTACCTGCACCACACGTTCAAGGTGTACATCATTACTGGGACTGGATGGAAACACCAGCACTGTACTGATGTTGCTGTTCTTTGTATAAGTATGGCAACAGTTTCTGAGGCAAAGTAGCTGTTCCTGACTGGTTTAATTACCCAGTAAAGTCACATTTCTTTACCTTTTTGGACAGACATGGCAGCTAACAAGCAAGATGCAGTATTTGAGCTTAGGTCAGGATTCAGCTAGTTCAAATATTTAAGGATGTCTCAATTTAGTCTGTATTAAAGAAAGAGGAAAGCAATGCTGGGCATCTGGAACTGCTTGGAAATGCTGAGAAATGTGTGAGGTGTTAGTGGTAGGCATCATCTGATATGAGCTACTGAAAAAGTTTGCATGAACACAGATTTCAAGCAGCTTAATCAGAAACCAACCTTCCCTCTCTTTTAAATAGGAGGCTTTTTTCAGTGTCTTTCTTAAGTGCCTAGCAAGTTGTGATGAGGAGGTTAAATTACAGATACTATTCCTGGCCTGGCACAGACTGAATGTCAGCCTTTTTTTTTCACTAGACAGGAGCTGGGTAAACCAGCAATCTTGGCTGGAGCATATGACATCACTGCTGCTGCAATATATAAAGGGCCAGTTGGTTCCCCCACCCCCTTAGGCTGGTATTTGGCTGAAGGGTTATGCCATGAGACATCACAGTGGCATTTTGGCAGTGCCCTTGGGAGTTGCACAGCAGTCTGAAGTCAGTAGCACTGCATCACCCATGAGAATGAGAAGAGAAGCAAGGCTTGTTTGGTTTTTTTTTAATTTTTGTGAGCTGGTTTCATCATGTAGTGCTCTGTGTGTGGCATCCATCCACAACTCCAGCCCAAAACGCGGAGTCCTATGGTGACTGCTGGCTGAATTTATTCAGCAGCGTGCTCTACTTCCACACATGCTGCTTCTTTAGTTTTCCAGGGGCTCCTCACTGTCCCTAGCCCAAGTGGGGCTGGCTCAGTGAGGTCTCGGATATTGCCAGGAAATCCTGCATGGCAGCAGTGATCAGCACATCAATGACTATGGAGCGTGCTGCTGTCCAATGATCACAGCAGTGATCTCTTAATTTTGCATTTAGAAAAACAAACAAAAAGGCGTCAGGGAGTTAAAGGTCACCCTGTGAGCCCCTGCCAGAGACAAGGAGTCAGGAGGATGTCCAGGAGAAATAATGGAAAATCCCTGTAGTCTGGTGGAGAGTACCTGAACATCCCTTGTGCTGGGCTGCCGGGCTGTGTGGGCTGGTCACGCTGGGCTGTGTGGGAGACAGTGCTGTCTCTGATCTGTCCCGCAGCCTGGGCTGCCCCACGGACACCCCCCCTCTGAGCAGCCCTCGGGCGTGTGGGCCCGGCGGGGATCACAACACCCTCACCGAGGAGGGGAGCTGCCTCCAAGAGAGGCAGTACTGCTCAAGCCACCTTTCCCCGAACTGTCAAGAAAGGCAATGTCTACATTGAGGTGGCCATAAAATTAAATCTACTAGCACGTCTCTGTTTCCCTCATCCAACAAGATCACTTTCACCAATTCTTTGTAGTCATAAAGGGAAACCAAAGTGAATTCTCCTGCTTGGGGAAAGGGGAACTACTTTACTCAAATACAAATACCCGCCACAGCAGATGGAGGATGGAGAAGTGGATGTCTGCAGCTTAGGGTGAAAATTCCAAACACTGGCAGAAAAGACTAGCATAGAACAAGGTGACCTCAGCTATTCCAGCATCAGATCTTTGATCATTGCACTGGAAAGCAAGGTGAAGAAACCATGTCTGAACCAAACTAGCGTAGGAAATTGGGTCCATTCCCCTTGAGGGTTTGGCCTGGCAAGTACGTCTCGAACGGCTTGTTCTGGGCCAGAGAAAAGGAGAGACTGTTCCTGACTTTGGGCCAACCTCTGTTCTCAGTTACACTGGTATAAATCTAAGTCATTTTACTGACGTCAGTACAATAACTGAGAACAGAATTGGTGACTGAATACATCTACTTCCTCAGCCAACGCCGGTGCACTATCCAGAAGCTACATATGCAACTGTAAGCACAGTAAAGTGAAATTCAGCATCTGCAAAGAGCCAAACCTCACCCCCATGAAGTATTCAGACCAACATGCAAAGGAAGGGGGTTGGAACCAATACCACATTGCTATGCCACCAAACTGTGCCCTCTGGACAATTCTGGTTTTCTAACCTGTATTGCTCATCACCGAAAATAGCAACGCATTTGGGATAAAGTAATTTTGCTCTTTTCTGCAATGCTCATTAGAATACATAGACCTAAGAGTGGTGGGGTAGGCATGGCATAGTTACAGACTGCACCAGCAGATCTGGCTGCCAACGTGAATTGCCATCATGTGGACAATATCAACTTTTGGAAATATATTTGTGTTGTTCTCATTTAGATAGTTTTTGAAATTTCACATGGAATAAAGGTTCTGAAGTGAAATTAAATTGGGAATTTCAAAATTTCATTTAGAATTAGAAAAACTTTTTTTAAATTTTAGATTATTTAACCATTTTTAGTGAAAAAATGCTATGAGAAATAACATGTATATATAGTATAATAGTTATAATAATGTGTTATTACTGTCCTTAAATCAGAGGGTGTATGCTATTTAACATTAACTGAAATTTTTCATTTTATATTCTATGTCAAACAATACTCTGATGGTACTGCAACAGAGAGTGTGATCTTGTTTTGAAATTTCCCTAAGTAAATATTTCAAATTACAAAGCCCATAAATTTCCAATTACCTTTCTAGGGGAAATGTCATTAAAATGAATATGATTGTGATTTTATTTGTTTAATCAAACCACTTCTTTTTTTTTTTTTCTGAAAAAAAGAACTGAAGACTTTTTCTTCCAGTGAGCTCTACAGAAGCTATTTATTTTGTTCCCATGGGAGCTGGAACCAGGGACTCATCAGTTCAAGGAAGGTCCGCGTGAGCTGGTGGAAGTGTGAACACAAGGAAGAAAGGTATCTAGCTAACGACTATGTGTTCTGTATCCTGCTGCATCCTTTCCTCAGAGCAGGTGAACCTCTGGCACCCTCAGCTGAAATGCTTACCTTTCCAGCTCAGACCACAAAGCTTCAAGCACTGGAAGATGAAAACCTCACATGAAGAAAATGGGAGGAACAGATACTGCAAGTGTCTCTACCTTTTCCTTTCTGGTTCAATGGCAAAGACCCAAGAATTATTTCCAGCTTGTCTCCAGACTGCTTTTCCCAGCATCTTCCAAATGCCCCATCCTGCCAACAGGCCTGTTAAGTCTGGAAGAAGGAGATGTCTCTCAGAAAGAGTTGTATCTGGACTGAGGCTTTCTTGCAACTGCTGTTCATCCTTTCCATCACCTGGTTCACTGCCTTTGAAGAGCCAGTAACACACAGACATGACAGAGGAAGTCAAAGGCACAGAGCACATGACTGACACAGGCCAAGGGCAGGTGCAGCACCTGACAAACAGCACGAGTCTGTGAGAAACACAAGGCAAAGGGATGGTGCTGCTCCCATGAACTGAAGTCAGCAAAGACAAGTGACATTTAAGCAACTGAACCCAAACAGTGTGTTTCTTGGCATTAAATGTCTGCCTGGAAAAGGCCACTGTCTGTAACTAGGTCAGTCACTATACACCAAGATATTTATACAGCTCCCTAGCAATATGGTACATGAACACCTCATGGCTATTTATCTTTGCAAACTCTCCCACTGCAAGCAGGATCTGTGTCTCATTTACAGATCAGCAGCTAAAGCCCAGCTTCAAGTGACTGATTTGCCCAAGATCAAACAGGGCATTTGTGGCAGGGCAGACAATCAAATCTATGTTTTCTGAATCACACAAGAACAGCTTAACCTTTGTCAGGTAAGGCAAAAATATGCCTTCCCACTGCCATTCATAACTCATGGTACTTTAATCTCTGCAAAAAAACCCCTCCACTTTCAGCTGACTATGGTGGTGTAGCTTGGCATTGTATTGTATAGTGAAATCCATCCAGATTTGGAGGTGACTAACTGCAAAGATCTCTGCTTCATCTCAGGTGCTTGATACCTAAACCTTGCTAAGATTGTTAAAACTCAAGCCTTCCTCACTAGCGGATGGTGACAACTGACATTACAATGGTACAGCTGAGCACTGGCAGGATTTTGGCTGATGAGACAGGTATTAATCTCCTTCCATTCAGTCTCAAGCAAGACTTAGATGATGAAAGCTTCTGAGTTTTCACTTCCTGAATGGGGGAAAGGAGATTTTCCCACAGCAGAGGGAAAGCTGTGGAGTATCACAGCATTACAATGACTAGAGGTGGGAGATGACAAAGGGGGAAGGGAAATAAAGTACACAGGCAAGAAAATAAATGTAATGTTTTGGGTGCCTTGTAATCAGGAGCACACCAGTCCCAGCCCCTGTCATGGGGAAATCCAGCAAGTATGTTGGACACAAATGGGAGGCAGGTGTATTCTCCTCTGTGACCTACACAAGGAAATCCGCAGCTAGCAGCAAGCCATGCCTCGCTTCTCTTTCCAGGCTGGGGAATCTGAAACCATGCCCCACTCACACTGCCCTCTGCTCGTCAGCCCCGACACACTGATACCATCAGCTCTGTCAAGCTTACATGGAAACCATTTAAGCTTCTTGACAAGAAAAGTCTGACCCACACCCACCACACAGGATACAGTCTCAGGAAATAACAGGCTTGCAGAAAACAAGTATTATTATTTTACTGGTAGTCTCATCTGCTCTTTTTCTTTATAACTTCTGGATATTTTCAAGGTTTGGACAAAGACTTTGCTGAATCTGTTTTCTATTAAGAAAAGAATTCAAGACACTTGTACGAGCTAGGTTCAAAATTGTTCCAACTTCTGAGTAGTTTTCTCACCCACTGAATTCCATAGGATTTAGGGACAGGAAATTTACTGAAATACCTGTCTTATGTTACCAAAGACAAAAAGGTGTAGGTATCAGAGGTGGGGGAGAAGGTGGAGGCTTTGGTTTTCAAGATTTTCTGGCTCATGTTAGAGGAGCAGAGCTATTTCTTACTTACACCTTGCTGTAGCTTTCAAATGCAGCCAAAAGAGCTCCACTCCTGAGCAGGCAGTGTGGCAGGGAGGGTAATACTCAATGCATGCCAGAGCATATGACTCAATCACGTAACCATCCTTTCACACAACAGCTCTCCTCCGATGACAAACTGCTCCTCAACCATTTGTGATTAGAACAGAGCCATTCCAGTTGAAGGACAAAAGCTGTGGCTTGCCCTCTGCCTGCCATCTGGAACACGGCCATGGGACAGCTACACACCTATGGGAGGACTCTGAGAGGGCAGGGGAGAGCCCACTCACCCTTGCCCCCAGGTGTCTCTGGAGGCCATACTGCTTTCCTCCTTTTGAGGAGCAAAAGCCAGGAGAAAAATCTCACCCTGGACAAGATGGAAGCTCCTTCCAGCTCCCTCTTCATTGTGAACAAGAGTTGTTTTGGTTTTGCCCTGGGAAATACAGACTCCCTCTTCCTATTCAGCAATTGATTAATTGTTATGATTTAATGGTGTACGCCCAAGCCAATTCCTCATTCTTTTAACGCACTTGCTACAGGGTTTCTTGTGATTATTCTGTAAAGGAGATATGCAAAAGAAAAAAGGAAACATCACGAGTTTTAAGAAGAATCTACACTTGTTCCCCAAGAGATAGACTCTGATGACTCCAGTAGAGTCAGTCCCTCAGCAGATTCAATGGTGCTGTCAGCACAGTGCTTTCCCAGACCCTCTGAAGAATCCTGCAGACAAACAATACAATCACCATCAGCCTAGTGCTGTCACCAGCTACTCCTCCTTTCCCATCCCTTCTCCTCAGTTCTCCCACACACCACAGAGGTGGCAATTCTAGCTACTTGTCTATGGCTTTATTCAATTCACAAGCCTGGTCAAAGACTAATTTCTCAGTTTTGGAGAGACAGGACAAGTCCTAATATCACTACTTCAAAGCAGATCAGTCAAAACAAAGAGTCTCAGTGAACAATATCATAAGGAGTGCTGCCCCACTGCCCCAGCACAAACCCTGACACAGCTTGCAGAGATCAGTTCCCTCCGAGTATGATGTTTCTGCACCAGCATTCTGTGCAGTCCTGGGCATTTATTCCAATTTCCACACAAGGGAGACCTGTGCTTTAAAATATGCAAAGGATGGAGACGGGGACACATGAAATACATCTCACCAGAACAAAAGCCATCAGAAATGTGCAAAATTGTACAGGGGTCTATAATGAAGCTGACAGAAAAGCCAAGCTGGCCTTGAGGTGTGACAGCTTATGTCTGATCCAGGTGAAGTTGATAGACAGAGGTACAGCTGAGACTGAGGATCTGCAGTAGCTACAAACTGCCAGAGACTGCTGTTTGCTGGCTTTGCATGTTAAGGTGTAGCCAAATGTTAACCACATACATCTCTTTTAGAGACTCTTTCAAAAATTGCAGGGATTTTCATATCTGTCTTTTGCAAGTGGAAAATATGAATTAGGTGGCCTTTGTGTACATAGCCTTATCGCAGTCCCCAAAACAACCTTTGACACAGTGTGTAGGTAACAGGGAAGGCATCCTTGAGGGATGTGGCTATGTGAGAGGCTGAAAATAAAGATGCATCCCTATTTGACCTTCTTAGCTCATAAAAAGATTGGTCTGACTGTTACCAGATGATTTGGATTAATCATTACTAGCTACTGCCTTCTTGTATACCATTATTTGCAAGCATAGGTGATGGATGATAAAGAAACCTAGAACTATAACTAAATATCTGCTTTCTATTCCTGTCCAAAGAGGATTATTTGGCAGGGAAACCCAAGGGAGACCTTAGTTCTAGGTAAGGGTTGTTCTCCTATGCTTCAATGCTGCCTCAATTTCTCTGAGACTGCTAAAGGACAGGGGTCCTGGTGGCAGTCTCTCCCACCACACACACTTGAAAGCCATAAAAACCTGGTAAGCAGCAAGATAGTCACAACACACCAAGCTCAACACACACACACACAAATACACATATATAATATATACATATATAACATATACATATATATACACACACAACTTCAGATACATGTAAGTAATCACTGATCCATCCAAAAGCATATGCAGGCTTGATTGAAGAGGAACAACCTTATCTCAAGGGTAAAGTTCCCCTCTGAGTGAACACATGCAGCTCCCACTGTGGTCCTTTCCCCACACACCTGTCAGCTGGCTCACAGACAGCTGATCCCAAAACGAGACACAACCTCAAGCAATGCACAGTTACCTCTAAAAGCAGTGAACTCAGCTTCTCACTTGGAGTAGCCAAAGCTCTGTGTGACCTGGCACTCTGGCTGCAGGCAAGCCTGCAGCTAAAAACTACTAGCAGAATTTGCCTCTGCCAGCAACTTGCCCTGTGTGTAACTCAGCTGAACTAAAGAAAGACTGATACAGATGAGTGGTATTTTCTCCCAACATGGCTCATAGGATTAGTTGACTTTGTTTCTGGTCTTGGAGGGATTAACAGTTTTGTGGACCTTTTCCACTGCTCTGGTAATCCAAGCACAGGTGAGATAAGCACTTCAGAGAAGGTAGGAATAAGAGGCTACAGAGCAAAATTTCTGTGTGCTTTTGGCTTGCAGTGCAGGGATGCAATTACACCTGCAAACCTCCACCCAGCTGTGGCCTTCAAGTTACAACTGTTTTGGTAACTACGTTGAGAATGCATATATAAATACCTTCCTAATGACAAGTGGGGAAGGATGGAGAAATGTAGCTGTGCCTCCAGTGTACTGGGAATCTTTTACTTCTTAGTATTTGTCACAGACCTTATCCTTCAAGAATTTGACTGAGGGCATTTGCTTTTTACATGGTCAGTTCCTTGAAGAAGTCAAGGAAGAGAGTCACAGACTTTGATTCCCTCCAGAAAGCTTATTTGTCCTTCTTATCTCTTCTCTCTTTTCCTTCTCCCCTACCTCCCTCCCAGAGGACTAGAGAGGAACCCTCTAGCTGGTAATGTACAAAGTCAGTGTGAACCAGTCACATTGGTCTGCTGCTGTAAAACTTCTCCCTATTCAGATTTAATCAGATTGCTGGTTCACAAGCCATTTAAAAAGCAGTTTGGCTTCTCAAGCTCAATTTTAATTATTTCTGTTCTTTTTTTGCTACTGAGTTCTGCAGCCAGACTAATAAAATGGAGTTTCTTGGCATAGCAGACTAAGACGTTCTGCAACAACTGGAGTAAGAAAAACCTATACCATTTACAAAATCTTCCAGCAATTAAAATTGGATACAAGTCATAGTCACAGTCATTTATAGTGGCCTCTTAGCACTGCATAGGTATTGGAACTATCTTACTTTTTCACGCTCAGTAGCATGGTAATTACTTTTTATAAAATATTTAAATTATTCTATTTCTATTTGTTCCAAAAAAAGAAAGATACATGCCTTTCAAACCCTATATAAATCACTAAAGTTTTTAAGAGTAGCTTATCTGTAAGCAGTAATCATCTGGAAAGTAAAACCAATGCGTATTCCCTTAAAGGTGTTTACAGCACAATGTGCAAGACAATTAAATGGAGCTTCATATCATTTTAGTGCTCTTTTAAAAGTATCATGCCCCTTTGCAAAATAATTACATGTCATAAACAGTAATCACTGCAAACAAATCTATGTGTATGTCCCTTTTCACACACAGACTTTCAGAGACACTCCTGCATTTCTCTGAGAAAAAATAAGCTGGACAAAATGAAAGGACATTCCACCTCTAATCACTGAAGAAAAGATTTAAATGCTGCTTGATTTCTCCTATCTGATCAATCACATTGCTGATCCTTGAGTGCACACACATTCACACACTCAGAAACCACCATTCTTCACAATTTCCCTGTTTTAAAAACACCCATATGCTTCCCCCTTACCTTCTGTGCTCCAGCTTCTTGATAGGGACAATGCAGGGCTGTGCTTTCTCCCTTAAGTCAAAGACCCAGCATATTTTAGAGCAGCCTGCTTACTATTAGCAGTTCCCATTATTTATGTGTGTCGGACTCTTCCTCTGAACATGGTTATTTTAATAAAAACGGTGACAGAAGAATAAATAAAACAATAAAAGTGGAGGGGCTACGCCTTGAACCCTTGCAGACCTGCCCAGCCAGGTGAAGTGAAATGAACAAGGAATCCGAAGATAGTAAAATGTATTTAAATAGTTATAAGGCAAGGGGAAACCAAACGGAGATCATGGTGGGGAAGAGGCAAACATACGTATTGGAATAACCATGCGGTGTCGAGTAACAGACAGATGAAGCAAACAGTCATCAGCTATTTTTACATTCAGATTGGCCATTGGTAATTCTTCAGAGATAACTAATACAGACAGCAGTGCTGTCCCATGGGCTTGCTGCTGCCAGTGAATCAAACCTTAGAGCACTGCAGCTTTGTACCTACAGGTGGGAGCCAAAGTGTCTGTTAGGGTCACCACTAAAAATACTGCGTACATTTGCACACGAGTAACACATTACTGTCCTATGGGGGCTTTTGCATAAATAGCTCATTTCATCATCAAGGCTGGACACATGTAGCCAGTGCTCTTGGAGTTCTTGGAGTAAGGGCCTCTTCCACTGTCCTTCCAAAGCAAACAGGATCAGCCATCCTGCTGGAAGGCACAGGTCAGCATTGGTTTCACTTAGCACACTGCAATAGGATGATGGATAATGGGGGAAATAAGCCATGAAGTCAACAATCTACATTTTTGTACTGCAGATCTGAACAATGGATGGCACCCTGTGCCATGCTGAGGGCACACAGCTCCTTACTGGAGTCACGGGGTTCAGCATCATGTTGGACTTGAACCGCAGCCTACAGCAAAATGAAGAGCAGGATCTCCTGTGATTACAGCCCAACTCCTGCTTCCATGGCAGAGCAGGACTCCACATGAGCGCAGTGGTCATTTGCATGTTAAAAAGAGCTACTAATGACATTGCTACATCATGAGCAAGGCAAAACCCATGCAGTATCTGCTGCCTGAGAATCTCCAAGCACCAGCACACTTGTGATGAACTAATTGTCCCTGAGATCCAAGAGCAGCCCAGGCTTACCCCTCCTCAAAGAGACAATGACCTGCCTTCTCCAGAGTAACCTTCAGCTTTGAATTTCTGACCTGAGAGAGGTGTATTTTTCACCTTAGATTCCAGCAGGAAAATTTTGCAAAGATGGCTCTCCTGAAGTCCTGGTCTGGGCTTTTGGTGCTCAGTGTTTCTCCTGACTCATCCCAAACTTAATGCTGGTTTTGCCAAACATCAGGGGACTTCTAAGTTCTGGCCTGGAACTACACAGTTCAAACAGCTTCTCATGCTCTGCACCTGTGAGAGCACTTATGCACAAAGGTCTGGTGTATCAGGAGTCATGGCACCTGTGGACTGAGACACTGGAGAGAACTGGTGCCCACCGAAAAAAATGTTTGGCATTACAAGAGACAGTGGAAAAAGTAGTTTCCAGGCAGCCACTGCCATGAATGTAGGCAAAACTGTCTTTATGTGTGTCTGTCTCTCCCACAGATTTCTAAAGAGGGGAGGAATGTATTTCTGGAATACTTGTGCTAAAAATAAACCCATCTCTGCTGTCTATGAAGAAAGGCAGGTATAGCCCTGCTTTCTGTAAGCCCTGAACTTGTGAACTGCTGAGAGGCTGAATCACAACTAGAAAGATCCCTATGGAAATGGTAACTGGTAATGCAGGAAGGTTGGCTGATTGCTTGGAAAATCCAAAACAGGCCTCTCACATAAAAGCAACTGAGGTTAACACTATTCATCACGATAAATGTGGTTCACAGACTCCAGCTTTGAAAGGACTCAAATCTTGGGATAGGCATTAAGCTTATTCAGATACTGTGATAATAAATATATACATTTGCTAATTCAGTGTTCAGATGGGACTCTGGGATCAGATGGCCTGTCATTAAAATAAAACCACTTCTGGGGAAAATTACTGAATAATACATAGCAAACACAACCCAGTGGCACTTAGATGTCTTTATCCTGCTCCCAGGAAATTTAAAAAGCAAAAATTCCTGCTGCTTTCTTTCAGTGAGTGTAGAGCAATAATAGATCACACTGAACTTTTGTAGACAGCAATTTGGACTAAAATTTTAAACTTGTATGAAAACAGTATGCAATTTGCACAAATATGTAAGTGGAAAATGTATGTATGTTTGCATGCATAATGAACTCCGTCTTTCACACACACACACACACACTCGAAACTTCATATGCTTGGCAATGCTGAGAATTCTAAAAAGAGAGCCTTATGCAACAGCAGTAGCTTTCAGCCTTTTCTGATTTGTATCCCATCCCAACACTTTCTCCAGGGAAATAAATGGAGTTCTGCCTTACTGACAGAGACAGTTTTTTCCCTTTGTTACCTTAGCTGCAAATCCAGAGAAGCAGTATGCAGACCCTGAGGGGTCAATGCACCAATCACATGCAAAAGTCCCTGGTACATGGAAACCAAAAAGTGGAACTGATTATAAACAGAAATGAAAACATCACCCTGGACTAGGAAAAAGCAAGCATCAAACTGTTTTGGTTGTAGAAATTAAATGTTTTGTAATTCCCATGGCATTAGCAAGCAAGGGGTCTATTTAGGAGCCCATGGGAGCAATAGGACTATATTGAGTTTTCAGTTGTTTGCTTACAGCACTTTTTATCCAGCAGAGCAATGCAGGTTCCATTCTTACCTGGCAGTCACAGATTGAATGATTTGTTGACTATTATCACAGTAAGTGGAATAACTTGATCTCTGGGCACTGGACAAGGAGTGTAGGTGAGTGTAGAACATTGGCTGGACAGAGCAGCTCAGAGTTATATCAGCTGAACAAAAGCAGTGAAGCAGGGAATTGATAAATGCATTTTCTCTCTCAAAGGAGAACAAGATCAAGGCTGCATTTTCTGCTTAGCACCTCCTCCTACCCAACATGGGCTGTACTGCACCAGGTATCAGGGGAAATGACAGGTCATGTTCCTCTCTGTCTGTGTCCAGCCCCTTATACATCCTGGTTTGAATCAGATTCTGTCCTGAAAACCCAGCTGTGAAGATGTATGTGAGGACATAAGGATTCCCACTACCTGAGAAACACTGGCAGTCCTATGGCCTCTTCCCCTGGGGACATTTCTCCACCTTTCTGGAAGGGCTGCTTACCCATCCCCCATGCAGAATTTGTGCAACGAGACAGATGCAGGACTCATCCACAACCTCTCTCCAAGTCTACTCCTTAGGGTTCAAACCTTGCCAGAAGATGCAGTTCATTGGTCCCAAATCCAGGGACTCCTAGAATTCTGACAAGTAGAGAATTTTTTAAGCCATTGCATTTTTTTCCCATTTGTCCTTATGGAAGTTTTGAATGAAGCCTAGCAAAGTAAGAGGTCTCTGCAAAAGGAGGCTCTGGGAGAAATCTGAGAAGGATTCAAGAAAAAGAAATATTTCCTTCATTTCATCTTTCATCATTTTATAATATGGTGTTTGATATCATAAAATGTCAAAATTATTTTCATCTTGCCCTCAGAAAGTAGTAAAAGATATTATTTCCTAAAAAAGCAATTGCTATGTTTCTTCTCTGAAATCAGACTTCTTATGAAACCAACAAACTTTGCTACATTTTGGCTTTGACTGTATTTATGATCACTGGCAGACATTGATTCCACCATCTATTTGTCCATCTGTGAATAAGATCTTAAATGCAATTTTAAAAGAATTTCTGATCTCCTGATCTCCTCTCCCTGCTGCGGTGCCATCAATAGCACCCAGACTCAGCTGACTCAGAAACAACTTGTCTGGATTCCAGCCTGGAACACTCATCCTAAAACTCTGTGAAGTGCCTGCCCATGGCACCAGTCTGGGGCTCAGCATCTCTCTTTTGGCTTTTGGGAACAGAATGTAGACTAGAAGGACTCTACAAACACAGCCTCAGGGACACTTTGGACAAGGATGTCAGTCACAGCCTCATCCTGCTTATTTCCTCCAAATCAAACAGGCATTTCAGTCAGGAGCAGTCATGTTTTACCAGTAGCACAGCCACCTCAAATACAGTCATCACACTTGAAGAACCTCAGAAAGATGCTTATGTATAAGTGCTTCACTATTAAACACTCTACCAAGAGTGGAAGACAGATGTGGCAGAAAAGAAACTATCTAAAGAGAATGTTCAACAGCAGAAGAGAGGCTAAATTGATCTACAAGTAAAGATTAAACCTGCAAAGCACTCTTCTACCTGGGCCTATTTTTCAAAGGGTTTGCACTACCTGAAATAGCCAAAAATATGCTAATTACTTATCTGCCTTCTGGGCATTGACTTTCCTTGGAATTCTTCCCCTTCTCATCAGGATGTGGCAGCAAAAACTGAAAGCACTTTGCACTTTGCAAGAGTGGTTCAGCCTGTGCCAGGACACGCAATATATCAGTCTTTCAACTAAAATTTAAGAAAGAAGCACACTTGTGACATATCAGATGAGGGAAAAATACCTGTAAACAGTCTGAGGGATCTAAAAATTAGTTCCCATTAAAAACATTATGTAGAAGCCAGCGACATTTAGAGATACTGGGCCAAATGCATTAGGTAATTTATAAACATAGCTATAATCCATATAATTTAAGAAAAGGTTAGAAGAATGTGGGGTTACTGGCCTGGTGTAAATATTTCCCATTTACAAATTGCAAAGCAAAAACTGAAGACCACAGGCTAATTAAAATAGCTGGACAAACAATGATGGGAACCATAAGGGGCTATTTTTAGGGGATCGTATGAGAGCCCAGGCAGCTAGAAGTCTCATCAATCCAGAGGTGTCACATGGCTGCTCCCAAAGTCCTGTGCACTCTAGCACCCCACCACAGACAAGGTGAACCAGACAGTATGATACTTGTTTCAGCCCACACATCTCCATCCAGATTTTATGCAGTATTTTGCATTTTACACAATGCATTGGATGAATTCCTGTGGAACTTTCCGCAGAATCACAGTCCTTATCCTGTCCCAGGTTCCTTTACAAATGAGAGATGGGGTTTGGGCAGTGTGAGTGGGGTTGACTCCCCCCAGCTGCTGGCAAATGACAAGAGGAAGTTGTGGTACTCTGCATTATGACAGGAAGTTGTGTTATTCTGCAGTTCAGCTGACTGCAGAGGTACTGTGGTTCAAATGTGTGTTTATCTCTGGGTGAAGAAAGGTGAAGAGATTAAACACTAAAACTTGTTATAGTCTAATGAGCTGCCTGAATTACATGGGTTTTCATTTTCTGGTTTGTAGAATACACTTTCTGTGGGCCAAGAAGAAGAAGGAGTGAAAAGCAGCAGAAGAAAAAAAATTATAATTTTATTCCTCAGCAGTCAATGAAGTATCAAAACATGTCTGCATTATCTCAAAATCTCAGAGTCCTGCAAAATGTGTTCAGAGGATACTGGGCTGCAAAATATCACCCTGTACAGTTTTGTACTGGAGCACCAGTGGACAGTGAAGGGGAGGTCAGCTTGGTTTAGGAGAAAGGTTTCAGCCCAGATGTGAATCAGACAGGGAAGGAATTTAAATTTGCACTTCCTCCTTCTCAAACCAACTTTCTGCCCAGTTCAGAATTTTTCTCAGGGAAAGGATTATGGGAAACCACAAAGGTTTTGAAAAATACTTCATTTTTGCGTGTCTTGGCAGAAAAACAGGTACCAGGAATATGCAAGGCACAGCAAACACACTTGCCTAACCTGCTTCCAGTGCACCAGCAGATCAGAGCACAACCCTTAACTGCAAGAAGCAACACAGCTGTTTGCATTTCTCATTCCAGTAATCCAAGTAATTATAATACTGTCTCTCTAAAATGATATGACTTTAAGTCAAGTTTAAGAAAAGTAAGCAATCTAAAATCGGCATTCAGTAAACCAGAAATCATTAGAGAGAGAATGAGAAGTTCATGCCCATCCTTTCAGGAAAAGCCAATGTGTAATTGTTCAAGGTTTTGCTGAATGTCAGGAATGGAAGATTAACAAGCAGTGAGATTATCAGTGCTAGAGGGAGGAATTCACGCAAACACAGCAAGGCCAAGAACAGCTGAAAACCTGGCCTGAAAGATAGCAAATGTGCTACTCTGCAGAACAGTGCTAAATAATGGCTGAGAAGAAAGGAGCCAAATGAGGAACAGAAAAGCAACCACTGCAGAAAAGCAAGGAAACAGAAACAGGGCATTCAGAGACAGAACTCTGTTGTGCTGCTGCGCTGCAGGAATCGGTCCCAGCCCCTCCATGTGCAGCACACCTGGGCTGGCTGACACAGCCCAGCACCCACCTGAAAGCTCCATGGAAAAATCTGCCTCGGCAATTGGGTGAACTGGACAGCTAGGGATGGATTTTCATATTTGTCCCATAGCTGAACTTGGAAAATGGAGTCAGTGATATACGTGGAGTAGTTAGGAAGATGCCATCAGAGAACACCCTAAGAATTCCCCCAGGCCTGAAAACTGTGTTGCAACCCCTTAATGATGATTAATTAGATGAGTCCCAGGTAATCAGAGACTACTCCTAGCAGTAAAGTGATTCCTGGGACTGAAAGTACTAAAGTGGCTGGTATCAATAAACTGACAAATGCAAACAAAATAATTCTTTAATCTCATTCCATTAAGGGAAAGACATGTGGTTTGAATTATGATCATATAAACCACTGCCTCCAGGCATTTTTTGAATGTTTCTAGTCTGCTAAACTTGTTAGAAAATTCACGCTGTCAAATATTTGAATAAAAATATAATGGGAATAAAGAGATAAATACTGTCTTTTCAAAAAAAGTCACAACTGGTTTCCTTTAAACTTTACAAAAGTGTTTTAGACAAAAAAAGATAAACATAAAAAAATAATTAAATTATTACTGGTGAATATTGTAATGCGGCAAACAGGTACATGATTAATTATCTTCCTTCAGAGATTAGGGACTCTTCTCTTAGGAACAAAAGTAAACATGTTCACAAAATCAAGGCTTTTAGCTGATCCATAATGACAGTCATACAGATATTCCCCTTGATTTCAGAAGTGTTTACAGCCAATACAGAGCACAGACTGAAGCGTTTAAGCACTGCAAGCTCAAACTGCATTTTCATTGCTATCTTTTAGTTAGTGACAGAAAGTATTGCTGTTTGAAAACACAGCAGCAATTCCCACATCCAATGTGTATCAGAAATCCATTGGGAAAATGACTGTGTATGCAGGCAGGCCTGAACAAAGAGGCAAGGTTTGATATCTTCACTGGCAACACTTTTAAGAGTGTCCATGTCATTTGGGATCACAAGTCCCTCTGATTTCAATATTCCAGTCCCATCGAAGGACAGTAGCATCTCACACATTTCAAAGTAGCACATGAAAGCTGGATATTTTGGAAATTGGTGTTTACTGCAGAAGCAGCCTGGCACATGCCGCTGAGCCAGCTCTAATCAACAGAAACCATTCCACAGACATGAGTGGGAGCTGGAACAGGCTCTGCTTGCTTACTGCTTCAAAGACAGAGTTTGTGCTGTCCTCGTAGGAGGGATGCTAAAGAGGCCTCGGACTAGTCTTTTTCCAGCTTAGTTGAGCACAAGAAGCATGAAACATCTGCATTAAAAAAACTCATCTCTACCCTTTCTGAAAGGCTACAGATTTTTAGGAAAACAATTGAAGAAAAAAGCATAAAACTTTCATGCTAGTAATACAAGACAAGAAAATACGAAGAAAGCGAGGAATGGGTGCTGTGTATCAAAATGCATAAAAATGAAACACGCTTTAAAAAGAATATATTTTTATTGTTCAGCATTAGATGCCTTGATGAATGGTTAATTCCAGTGTGCTGATTCACATTTTCCTTCACACCTTTCACAGCTTTACCATTTATTTTGGCATCAACATAAAAAATTATAGTAATGAAATTTCATAATTCTTTCAGAAATAATTTGCTTCCAATACAATCATACAGTCCTCCTATTTACTATTTGAGCTACATTAGTTTGTGAAGTCCATCAGATTTTAATAATACTCATCCAGTATATCAGTGGTTTCCACTGTGGCCAGTACCAGAGTGAGCAAACATCTAACCTTGCACATAGAGATGATCTGTAAATCCAGGCCTATGTACACATGGTCCTGCTGCTAAGGACAAAAAATCTCAACCACTGTCAATTTGAATAAAATCACCCTGCAAAACACATAGAGATTAATATCAAATACTTGTAGTGGAATTCTTTCCAGATCTCACCTTTAAACACTTACAACATGCTTGTAGACATGCTGTTAGCTTTGGAGCAGCTAAACTGTATGCTCAAGTTTGCACTGGGAACTTCTGAAAAAGCCATCTTTCTCCTCCTCTGGCATTACAGACTATTTGTTAGCTTATGCTGAGTCCTAGATGGAAAAACCTCCAAGGGAGGATTTTTACTAGCACATTTTGCCTCCTGCAAATTACTGTTGTATGATTGTAATACCTTTGTGCTTTTTTCTAACTGCTGGTAGTATTTTAAAAGTGCCTATTGCTCTTGAGTCTAGAGCTGCATAAGAAACAACAATAATAATTAATAACTTTTGCAATTATCTTCTACCAAAAGAAATCTCAGCTTCAGCTTCAACTGGATACATTCATATGTCTTAAGTTGTTGTCTAGGGTTGCTATGCACTAACTGTTGGTATGTTCCATCCCAAAGGTGGCACTTTGGGAAACTTTGAAGCCCTATAAATAGAAGATATTATTTATTATTATTGGGAGGGCACAGGAATGCAACAATTCACCCTCAGGGGACAGAGACACATAAGAACACTTGTTTCAGTACTGGATGCACGAATAGTTCACAGTGTGAGGTGGAGAAAAGCTCTAGTGTCAAATATCCTGTATGAGCAAGAAGGTGAGATCCAGTGGACAAAATCCATCACACCCACTGCTGGCCTTGTACAAGTTTAAACTGACCTTGGTTCCTTTCCTCATCCCTGGAGGTTAGCAGACACCTCTGGGATGTCTGAAATGCCCTTCTTCCTGTAAGGAAGGATCACAGTCTCAGGACACCTGGCAGATGAGAGAGGAAGCCTTCCTGAGCAGCTTAGTCCAGGCACCAAGTGCTGAGACAGCTGGAGAGAGGTGGCAGGACTCTGCCCTAGAAAGGGGACAGAAACCCAGAAATGGCCAAGATCTCCTAAGCAAGGAAATACGAATGAAATACACACCAGAGGAGATTTAAAGGGAGTAGGGATAATGAGAAAATGCTAAAAATTTAAGAAAAGAATAAAGGGAAAAGTAGGAGCAGCTGTAGAAGCAAAGTCATTGTTTTCCTCTAAAATTTGCAGGTCTGGTCCTGGTGAGAGGTGGTCGGGCCGCAGTGCCTGGAGCGAGCCAGGGCTGCTGAGTGGTGCTGGCAGCGATGCCCCAGGGCTGACACGGAACCCACCTCCCCTTGCCCCAGGGCTGCCAGCACTGCGGGTGCTGCATCATGGTCTCACAGCTCCCCCTGACACAATCAGGTGCCTCAAGGGCCTTCTGGGCAGAGCCCTGCTGCTCACAGCAGCGACAAGCAAACACTGCCTTTGCCTGGAAAGACAGGTGCTCTTTTCCAATTAAACGAGTCTTGAAGTCTGTTTCCTTTCACTGTTTATTTGACAGCCCTGTAAAAAGTGCATGTACTCAGCTCTCAGTGTGCTGAGCACAAGGGTTGGAGGACAGAGGAGAGGATGGCCACGGCTTGACCCCACTTCAGCAGGTCACTGCCTGGAAGCAGTGAGGGGAGTGAGTAGTTATAGCTCAACTCTTCTCCACTGAGTGAAAAATTCACCTTAACCTTACCTCATTCTTCTCCAGAAGAAGTCCAGCAAAGGGCTAGGGTGATGCAACTTGCCTCTGCCTAGCCCCTGGCAAAGACAACACCAACCAAACACTCTTTTGCTTGTGCCAAGAGTCAGGGAGCTCAGGTATCAAGTGAAGGCTCACAGAACAGCGCTGGAGCTGACGGTCTTTCTGATGGAAGAAGATATTCTACATTTCTCTACACTCCTACTCCCTGGACCTGCTTTAATCTACCCTTACAACTGCCTTGAGGTGACAGCAATCACCACAGACAGTGTTCAGAATGGATTTATATGGGGACACAATACTGTTCTTAGTCCCTTTCCCAGTCTTCTGTGTGCCTTTCTAACCACTGAGCATGAAGCAGATATTATGACTGCAGCCCACCAGCATGGAGACACATCCCAGAGCCAACACAGCAATACTGTGCTTGAGAACAGTATTTTGGAAAGCCCTGCTCCTCCTAGCTCTCTGCCAAGACAGCCTCTTCAGGCTGCCCCAGGAGTGTGTGCTACATCCACAGCAGAGCCAAGGTCTCAGTAACTCCTGGTGCTGTGTGTAGAATACACCATTCAGCTTAGCTTCTCCTTAACTACTCCCATTCCTCGTGCCTGATATTAATCCTGGCAACTGCCCCTAACAAAAACCTGGTTTTCCCCCAATTTTTGCCTGTTATTGCCAAAACCCCACAGAGAGGGAGTCTTGAACTTGTGCCCATTAATTACACTGTTCATCCAGTGTAAACTGTACCACTGATGCAGGATAAGTCCTAGAAGTGCCTAAACACAGGGATAACAGAACGAGTCTGATGAGAAAAGATATTTGCAGGTACCTAAAACCTAGGCTGGCACTGGTAAGTCAAGGCTTTATGCTACAATCACTACAAGGTGCAGTGTCAGCCTTTGATGATACAGCCCAGAAACAAACGAAATCGATGGGGCATTTCTAGGACCACATTTTAGTTCTGGAAGTATTTGTAGAATTATGAAGATATGGTTTATATTGCACTGAACTGAACTCATCCCACAAAATTCCTTTCTGTTGGCTGCTGCTGGGTTTTGGGTTACTCAGATAAGAGAGGTGACATATAAGTCATTTAAGGGCTGAGGTGCCTCCTTAGTGGATTTTGCAGTGTGTGCTGTACTGGGAGGTGTGGTGCAGGGACCTCAGCCTGGCAGCCAGCACCTTCACTGGGCATTGGAAGGTTTCCCAAGGACACCAGTGCTTGCAGTGCTGTTCAGGGGGAATCATGCTGTGTCCCAGGGGCTGCAGCAGCTCAGGTGTGGTGTTCACAGGTGTCTGCACCACAGAGACACAATACTGACAGCTGGAGTCCCACGAGATTAGCAGACCTAAGCCTACACACATATCATGGCAAGACACCTGGGAAAACCTTCTGCTAGAAGTTCTTGCATATCTGTCCTGTTGTTAATCATTTTATCCCAAGCATGATCTCTTTGCCTTGAAGTCAGAAATGCCTTCCATTGCGGAGTTAATTCACAATCTTAACAACACTAGAAGGCAGGTTTTTGTGGTCAAATATATTGCCATATTAATAACTTCAGAATATTACATGAAGCACAAAAAGAAAAGAAGTGAATAAATTAACAGAAGAAGCCTGCATGGCACACTAGAGAATTAAAGTGCCATTTTATTACACACACCTCAGAGTTAAAGTTTTAATTTTCTTTTAAAAGATCGCAATATATAATTTTCATCCTCCATATTCAAAAATACTTAGAGGGGATGATTTGTTCTTTTTTTGTATCCTCAGGAAAAATAAAGCTATAGTCAAGTGATGCTGACCAAATCCCTGCAATTTCCCAGTGATAACAGAATTGGGGTTTTTTTTTTGTGTTCATTGTTGCTCTAATAAGGAACTTTTCTCAAAGGATCCTGATGTTCTTTAAATACAAATGAATGAGTCTTTCCTAATCCCTTATGAACTGTTCTGCAGTCTTGTTTTACAAACAGATAAAAAGGAGGACACTGAGGCAGAGAGGGCATTACTGGCCTTATTTCCACAGGAACTGACTTTGAAACAGTTCCTAGTTAGTGGTTTGGCTCAGGTCAAAGCTCTAGCTCTAAGCTGGAGGCAGCTCCAAGAATTATTCCCAGTCCCCAGCTTGGGACAAGCCTCCTTCCCCAGATACCTGGCTGCATACATTCATACAGTGCAAGTACAGTAAGCACTGCCACTTGGGGGTTTCTCCTGCTCTGCTGAGCCGGCACTGAGCAGCTTTTAAAAGTGGAAAGGCATTCCAAGGCATCTTTTTCTTTTACAAGCTGCAGACATTTGCCCCTTAGTGAAGAAGGTCATCAACCAGGCATAGAGATCTCTGTGAATATCACTGCAGCAGTTTCCAAATGGCTCCTCGATGCAGCAGCTCTCCCCACAGCCTTATATTGCAGACCAGCAGAGTTATATTTGGAGGCAGATATCGGGATTATGTTCCCAAGAGCCTCTGATGGAGCAAGTTCAGAGTGTGTTGTGATGATGGACGTGCACACATGTGCCCTAGCAGAGTAGAGGTCAGCCATCATTCATGAATATGTGGAGACCACTTACAGTCCAGTTACAGCATATGTTAGTAACACGTGTTCCCCACACAACCTGTTTTCTCCCCAGTAAGCTGCTGTATTTTCAATGTCTCCATTAGCTTTTAGAACAACTGGCTTTTAAGCTTTTCCCTGCAATGAGCTCCAATGTGGAAACATCATGCAGCTCTCAACCACAAGCCAAATGGCTAAAGATTTTAAAAAGAAATTCCAATTCCAGAATAGGAAACCTGCTCAGTCAACCCTACACTTTTAATATAATTATTATTTATTCATGACCAACCATAAATGCACCTGGTTCCTGCAGTATTATTTGTCTTCAGAAATGCCCTTGCTGAAATTGCAGGTGAGTGTCTGGGATTCCCTCTTTCAGTGTGCCAGTACCTAAGGCAAGGTTGCTGCCCCTCATGCTTCTATGGGGAGACAAAAGATTCAGCATTTAGTGCAGCAACACCAACTTATGTCCAACACATACCAATGTTTACATTTCTTTTAGCACGAGAAATGATTCATTCATTTAAAGGGAGAAAAGGGCAATGAAATGGTTTCTACATAAGGCTGTCATACCTCAGTCCCACGAAAACCATGAGTTACATTTACAGCTGCTGAAGAAAAATCTGAAGCTTGCTGGTGTTGCAAAGGTTCAAAGTGCCAAGCAAATAGAAATACTATAAAGCATCTACTCTCCTGAAGCCTTGTGTCTTCAAGAGATGCTGTCAGCCCCACCAGCAATGAAAGATGTGCTCAGGTATAAGACAAAATGATGTTTCTTTAAGGGCCATGTGATTTAGTCTGGGAGCGGTAAATTAATCAAGGCTCTAATTTAAACATCTCTGAAAATATATATTTTGTTAACAAAAGTTGGCTCAGTTTTAGTGGAAATGCCCAGCTATGGAGAGGTGTGAAGCTGTCCCCTCTCAGGTGGTTCAGTTTTGCAGAGATAAGAGGAATAGAAAGAGGTAAAATCACACTTCTGTCACTGAAGGAAGCACACTTTGAACAGCAATTTAATTCAATTTAGAAAACTATTCTGTTAAAGCAGATCCATCCCTTGGTATGATTGCTTTGATTTTAGCTTTACAGCAGTATTTTGACTGAGGGGCTACTGGCTGAAGCTGCAATTTCACATGCTGCGCTGGCTGCTGCCAAGCCAGTGAGGGTGTTAGTGCCCAGCAGTTTTCTGGCATTCTATGATGCTCCCACCTCCCCTCTCCAGATCTTGCTGGCCTCTTTGGATGCCCCAGGTGTGACTCTGAAGGAACAAAACAGACTGAAAGTCCTCCTGATAAGAACTTAAACTAAACTTTATCTTTCTGGCAGAACTGAGTTAGGAAGAAACCACACACAATTATGTTGGCAGCCAAGGGAAGACAATAAGCCCCTAGAAACCAAGTAAGAGAGATATTTTTGTGATAAGCTGTGGCTAGCTGACAGTGATATGAGATCTTACTAATTTTAATCTTAAATAACAGTTGCATTTAGAGTAAGAAGTGCATTTAAACTGCTCATTTTCATGCTGTGGATATTGTCAACTGCAACAAAACACTAAAGGTGACATGAAATCTCAGGGAAGCTATCTCCCTGTTGCTGTTATGTTTCTTTCTTGATGGTGTCCTTCCCAAGTTGGGCACAGCGAAGCCAGGAGCTGTGCTTCCTATATTCTCCATGATGCCACACATTCCTGTGGGTGCAGGCTGTATAACCCTGTCACACTGTCAGGATATGAGTCTGATAGTGCTTTCAGTTCATGTAAAGCTTATCTCCACTTTTTACAGATGAGCAAGGAGATAACATCCTTCATTTCTCTGGGTGCTCCTTTACCCCATCTACTATCATGATTTCTGAAGGGATAACACATGCTGTTGTTTTTTCTCACATGGGAGCAAACAAGTTAGTGATCTACAACTTTGCAGCAAGAACACTTTGGACAAACACCTGGCAGCTGTTGACAGTGTGCTTTTGTAGGTTACCACTCACCCTTACACTCCCATGCAACAAATGAATGACAAATATGAAGTAAACCCGAACAAGAGCATTAGTGAAATCAGCTCACTGATATAAATCTTCAAGAAACTTCTGCTGAAGATAAGTGTTCTGGCAAAAAATTCCACACATTAAAGTCTTTCCCCTGTTAGATCACAGAAGTTAAGAAAATGGGCAATGAATCCCATCAGTCAGGATACCTGCACACTAAAACTCTATTCGGGCAGCTAGGCAGGCAGAAAAAGAAATGGTATTTAAACACAGATAGATGGAGGTGGAGATTTTTATTTTTACAGTACTACACAACTGGAGCAACCCTGGGACCACTGAGAGAAGTCCTGACCCTCAGTACCCAACCTGTCCTGGATGATTCTCCCAACATCAGCAGCAGGCAGAGACCTTGATGATACAACTGCTTACTTGCTTTTACTGAATTGCTTTAGTTTTCAAGCAAATCCACAGTATCATAAAGATTGATTTAAGGATAGAATTCTAAGTTTAGCTCCCATCTGACTTGATGACTTCCTAAAGGAAAGTGGTCAGTGAGGACAGGCCTCTTGGAGAAGGGGCGAGTTTGGGGTCGTGCAGGAGGAGACACTGCCTACATCAGGCCCCCCGAGCAGGGACTCCAGGGGAGGCACCTCCAGCCCTCCACTGCCTGGGCCGTGGGGATGGTGCTCTGCAATCAAGTCACTTGTTGCTCTCTTGAACTTAGACCCAGCAGACAATGACAAAGCAAGCAATCACACAGCATTTCTTTATCTCCATGGGCACATTCCCAAGTCCTATTCCCAAAAGCAACGTGCGCACTTATGAGAGTAAGTCCCAATGAAAATTACTTTTTGCAAGTGGTACTAAATCTCTTTTGCACTTTCACAGTTGTATCTTGACCTGCCTTGTGCAGTATAGCTGGCAAATCCTTTTATCCAGCAGCTGACAGCCTCTCTGCAGAGCATAGCTCTTCAGGCTCCTAGAAAACATCCACTTCTAAACAGGACAAAGCCAAAACTGACCAGATCTGGTGACAGCAACAGACCAGCTCTGAGGAGGAGTTTAAGCAAGAAACTCTGGATCTTTCTTGCTACCAACTTTTTCACTATTTCTGTGGCTTAGAAAGGAGAAGGTGCTGGCAAGATTCCACACCAGTCCTTCAGAGTCTAGTTTTCTTTAGCATCCTTCAACAGATTATCTACAATTCAATTTACTTCAGTCTCCACAAGTCACAGTGAGTCCAGGAGGTGAAACACACCATAGGGCAACAAAACGACTCTCCCTTAAATCTTCACTACCAGGGATCTCAGAGGGAAGTGTGAGATTCACCGAGTACATTGTGATAGGAGAAGACTTTGAGGAGTGCCGTCTTCAGACCTACACTGGGAAGGGCAGGGCATGCCCTTCTCCTGAGAGGAAAATAAAGACAGAAAGCAGGCCTTTTTGCTGAAGATTAACAGATGAGATATTTCTGCTCTAATACTTTGGAGTTCAAGAGAGGTTTTATGTATGCTCAAAGGAATGAGCAAATCCTTGTAAATGCTGATAGACTGTAAATAAATAAATGAAGTATTAGCCATCACTTCCATCAAACTCTAGGAGAAATCTGTCTTTGTATTATTTGGATAAGGCTCTGACACTAGTTCAGCCTTGCCATTTTTAGAAATTATTAGAGTTTTATAGCAGGTCTGAAATTCTATGCCAGTGAGACTGTGATTTTAATGCATATTAATGGCAGAAATGGAGGAGGGGAAAGGAAGTTGGTGTGATTCCCTTATAGAGTACAATACCAAATAAGAAGATTCCAGCTGTGCAACAGGAAAGTTAAAATGGTTTGTTTGGATCATTAATATTGCAATGAAAACTAATTAAACCTAGAGCTACAAGGAGGAGCTCATTAGAGATTTGAATAGAGGCAGCATAGCACTCAGCAGCCTCCGGTTTTAGCAGTTTCTTTTATCACACCAAGTGGGATGGCAAGAGTTCACTGAAGAGATGAGGGCAGTCTGAAGAGCCAAGGGCATATGGACGCCCAGTCCATGGGATGCAACTGCAAGAGGTACCTGACTGCTACAGGGCTTCTTTGGAAAATGCTGCATGAGCTTTGCAGCTCTGTAGATTGAGCCAAGCCCTTTTACTGGGTCTCTGCTCAGACTAACATTGTTGCTATGTTATACCTCTGTCCCCTTGTCTAACCTGACATTTGAAACTTCATCTGAAATTTCCTTAGCCTAAGAGCCCTCAAATATGCTTTACAAAATATATCTACTCATTTAGCATCAGTCCCCCTATGCCTGCCCCCAGACATGGCACTTCAGAGTTTGTATTTAAGTGTGACCCTCAGTTTTGCATTTCCTGTCTCCTTTACCATCATGCCAATTTTGCTGCAGCCAAAGGTGTCCCTGCCTTTGTTCTGTGGCCATCAGCATCCTCCTACAGCTATTTAACTCTTCCCACTTCTGATACTGTCTTTCCCTCCCTCCCCCATGGCCTCCCTACATCCCAACCCCCCTCAAACCCTGCTCCCAGCTTCACACAGAAGCCAGGGACCATACCAACCACTTCCACAGACATTTGTCTCAGAAATTAATAATGATCAGATTGGGCTCTCCTAAGCCTTGCATCTGTGCAACTTCAAGAAAATACTGAAGCCCCAACTAAGCTGTTAATTATCCATGGTAAGTGCTGGTAACTGTGCTTTATACACAATAATAGGCTGCCAGGGTGAAGGAATGACCTCTTAAAGCTGATCATAAAGGACTTCATTGGGGAGAGTCCTCATAGATAAAAGACATTTATAATTTTATTAATGTTGTCTAAATGTTGCTGGATTGGGGTCCTACTGGTGACTTGAGAAATTCAGAAATCCTTCAGTCACAGTGAAAACAGAATAAGATACTAAAGCAGTGACACACTACATTGCACGCATGTAACTCAGACTGGAATTTTTCCTACGTGACTTAGACAATTGAATGCCAAAGAAACATGGTAGGTGAGGCACTGGAACCGGTAAGGCACTGGAACTGGTGAGGCACTGGAACTGGTGAGGCACTGGAAGAAGTTGCCCAGAGAAGTTGGGGATGCCCCTTCCCTGCAAGTGCTCAAGGTCAGGCTGGATGGGGCTCTGAGGAACATGGTCTAGTGAAAGGTGCCCCTCCATGACAGAGAGGTTAAAACTAGATGATCCCTAAGGTTCTTTTCAACCCAAACCATTCTATGATGCTACAGAATGAACCCTTGCCTCCCTTAATCACAGTGTCAGACCATGTGAACATGTGGATCACTGAAAAATCTTCCATTTTCAAGTCAGAAATTTCCCACCACTATAGCAGATGCTGACTCGCTTTTTTATTAATTTTGTCCATCTTTGGGCATCAGGGAAATAAATTTTGAACAAAATCCTCTGCTGCATCTGCATTCACTGCTAGGTGATATTACAGCCAAAGGACTGGACAGGAAAAGGCAAAAGGTCAAAAAAGAAGAAAACAGACAATTAATGCTGAAGATCCCAAGAGACAAGAATGGATCCAAGCAAGTCAAGAGGACACTGCATTTCCAGGCAGGTGTTATCGAGGCATGACTTCCTTAGATAGTCAAGGAGAAGAAAAACCTGTAAAAATTCTGTAAAAGTAAAAATTAATCACTGGACATGAAAAATGCCCAGAGGCATTGAACATATCTTGACATTGGAAATGTCTAGGCAGAACCTAGAGCTATGAGCTATAGGCAGAAACAGCCCCCCAGGGTGGAGGAGTAGCACCTCTGCAAAGACCATTCTCCCTGGCATCCCAGTAGTGGATGGTGGCATTTAAGGATACTCATCACCAAACGGGGATGGTTTTGATTTTCTGCAGCCAAAACATGGACATGTAGATGCGATCTCTTCCTCACTCCTCATCCTGCAAACCCTTGCTTTGCTGAATCCATGAAAAGACTAGGTGTACATGACCCAGGCTCAGGTGCCAGCAAGCCCACAGAGAGAATAAGAGCCCAAGAGAGGCAAAAGTGCACTTCAGATTTCCCTTGAACACAGGACTCCCAACCTAAGATTATATCCACGTACACTGAACAGATTTATACAAACCCTGCAAAATTCACACCAAGAGATCTGGGGTAATGCTATGTGTACTGTTTCCATCCTTTTCCTGGGGGAGAAATAGATGAGTTTGTCATGATGTCACTTGTGCCTCTTAATAACATTCCACTTTCTATTTTACCCTCCCTGATGTTCCCCCTCAACCAAAGCCCTCAGCAGCATAGTTTTGGAATGACAAACATCTTCATAGGCTTGAGTGACTGCAGTAACCTCACATTCCCTTTCCTGGTGCAGCTTGCATATCACAAACTCACATAGTTCGAAGTCAGCCCTTGAATACTTCACATGCTGGTTCTGCTGCTTCCCCCTGTGGCATCAGCACCTTTAAGCAACCCCATATTGCCCCTGACCTGGTTCATCTGATATGCTTTAGGCTGATAAACAAGGACAGTGACAAACAAAGGGGAAGGAAATCAAGAAACACGTTATGGCCAAGGTCTTGATTTCTACAGAGCAATGAAGACCAAATTTGCATAAGCTGCCACCTTTGTTGTCCTCCTGCTGTCACATCTGTTGTCCACCACATAAAGTTTTTAAGGATATCTTCAAATTAATCTAATTCACAAAGTATTCTGTGTGAGGGGAAGCAGGGGTATAGGAGTCTGCAAGCTCAATAGAGATGGACAATGCAGGGGAATGGCATCTACCAGAACTTGTGGTGCTGCAAGGATTCAGTGAGAAAGGTAGTCTTGTTCCAGATCCCGCCCATAAGATTAATTTAGGCTGTGATGTAGGCAGACCTTAGTACATAGTAAAAGCTGAATGCCTTGGCTGTCACTTGATCACACATAGTGATGATTTTACTAGCAAAGTGCCTCTGCACTGAGATGCTGTTTCTGCTAATTGCCTATCATTAACACTGCCTCCATAGGAAAGACTTCAGGCCTCATCTATCAGAAAGATAACATAGGTTAGATCCTAGAAGATTCTAAGGTTCTAACTACCTTAAACCATAATATTGGTACTTAAATTCCTGTTGAAGGAGTTAAAACAGGTTTTTACATCCCTATATCTATATATAAGGGCTTAAAGAAAGCAGGGAGGTAACTAGAAGCATATTTAACTCTCTTACTTCAGCTACTATCTAAATTTGAATTTTGGTGCCCTTCTTCCTTTGTCCATAAATATCTTTCTACTCACTTTGGCAAGCACAGTCCCAACATGCAGAGATGAGATTTTTGAAAGCCTCTGTCAGAGGCTGAAAGCTTTCAGCTTTCCGCAGCACTGTGAACATGAGCACAAGGACTGTTTGCACAGGCAGATAATGTAATGTATTTGGGGGGAATCTGCATGGAAATGAATGCTGAATGGTTGCTTTTTTTTAACTTGGTGTTTATGTAGATGTCTAATGACTTTTAGTGCTTTTTGGTGTTTGTTAGATGTAAAAGGAGAAAAACCACAGAATTCTAATCCCAAAGAAGGGAATCAGCTTGTTTATGCCTATTATATTCCATTAAAGATGCAACATTTTCTTAATTTCAAGAGAAGTCCCAGCTTCTTTAATGCCTTGTGTCAGTGCAAATATTAGTTAGCACTGAAAAGGGATGCAGTTAGATCTAATGTCATGTCACCAGCATTACTCATATTATAAAGAAAGCAGGTGGAAATTACTTTGAATAGGAACTGCATGTTCAAGTAGCTCTGCTCTATGTACATTCAAAATTGGCTTCTGACAACAGGATTTCAAAAGTAAACTGCAACATGTTTGTACATGCAAGGAATAATATAAATGACCTGTAGGAGCCTATTTGTCCACTATTCTGTAGTCGTAGCTGCCCTTGACTAGCAGTGTGACAGCAAAAGTTTCCTTATCACCAAAACATACATACACACCCACACCCAAAACCACAAGATGAACATTTCTACCCAGAAACTTACCAGGCTTTCTTGTGGAACTTACATGTCTCACGTTTCATGTCCCCTCTTTCGATGGTTGAATTGACTAGCAAAAGAAAAAAAATCCCTGGATGCATCAAATTTTTGCTGTGCCAGTGCAATGGATCATTCTGTCCCCTGGTTACAGCACATCATGAGAATGCAATTCAGCAGGTGACCCAGCCAAGAGGGGATAACAGGGACATGAACTACCTGAATTACCACCCTCATGGGGCACTGCAACTACATTCTCAAAAAGGAACAACCGGTGTTTTTCAGGAGTTCATTCCTCATAAAGATGCTCAGCCTTTCCACATTTATGGCACCTTTTCTTGGAAGATTGATTATTCTGTTGAAAATCCTATTTTATACCTGGATCAGGAGAGACAAAAAAAGTTTCTTCTATTCCAACACTTCTTTAGTAAGTCATTTGGAGGAAACTCACCACGCGTTCCCTTTAAAAAAGTCCAACATACAGAATACAGACGGACAGGACATGCAGGAATATTGGATAGAAATTGGACATACTTTACCCTTTTCTCTTGTTCTGAAATTTCCCAGCCGCTGCATTTTGCTCCTCCACCACATACACCATCTTCAGAGAGTAAGCACCCAGTCATTTTCAGAGGTTGCTTAGGAACTTTCTAAGTTATCATCATACACGTCAAAGGTATTTTAAGACACAGCTGAGTGTATCAGAATATGCAACAATGACAAAGCCAGGCTGCCTGACATGTTTTGTTCATGCCGTATGAAAACCTACATAGGAAAAATTCCAGCAGTGCTGCCTCAGTAAAGGAACTTTATCAACAAACACCCCTCCAGTGACTGAGATAACCAGAGGACCAGACAATATCATCCAGTGAATACTGGAGCCCTTCATTTAGGGTTACCCAGTCCAAAACTCACTGCTCAGAGAGCCAAATTCTCCCACAATGTCTTCTTTCATGAGCTTTGTGGGATTGTTTCTTCCTCCTGTAGCACCCCAGTTCCTCTGGCATTTTCACAAATGCTACAGTATCTGCACTGGGACTTACAGTGCTTCAGAGACTATACAACCTATGGAAGAATCTCCTCCTCCAGTTGCTCACTGAAATTTCAGCAATGAGACAAATGATGTAGAGACTACTTCAGCACTGTCTTTCCTGATGTACACAAGAGACTTGAGTACATGTCCCAAGACTTTTTTCTTTGCCTCCTTGCACCTCTCTGAGTCGATAAGAGGGCCAAGCTATAGTGTCCCTCAAGTAAAATGCAGAAAACACATTTTTAAAATGTACCAGGACCTCTGTAACATAACACATTACTTTACACGGAAAAGGGAAGAGAGATGGAGGGGAATAAAAAGGGAGCAAGACTGGAATGCTGAGCGGTTTCCCACAGTATTCCTTAATGTTGAGGGAGGAAAGCATTAAATAACTGGTGCAGGCATGTTTCCCTTTGTTAACACACCCGACATCTGTGATTCTGCTGCTTGCTGCAATGTGGAATCCCTTCCAGTTGTCCCAGCAGCTCAGAGTCCTGACAGAGGGGGTGATGGAGAAAATAGCAAAGGAAGAGCAGCTGTGAGTTTTCAAGCATAGTTTCCACTTGTTCTGGATGTCCATAGTAAAAGCACCTTGATTTTTTGTCAGCAACCAGCCTGAACATGTTTTCTTCAATTTGTTCCATGATGTGATATGACATGTTAATGGAAGGCAGCACATCCACACACACCAGGCTGCCTGACGTTGTCTAATCACCCTTGGTATCTGTCAAGCAAAGTGCACAAAGTCTTTCAATCTTTTCCCAAGAATCTTTCTCAATTGGACTCAAGATTTACTTGGCCATACTCTGAAAGCATATATTTGAGCCTGAGGACCGGATTTGTGTGATGATGAGCTCTCATCAAGAGCTGTTAATGAAACAAAGGAAATGACCCCTTGGATCAGACCAAGAACAGTTTCACTCTGTGTCTCCCTGAAGTGGCCAACACAGAGGATGCTGGAATCCTGTCAGCAGGATGTTGACATGAGTCAGTCAGCAATATTTGCATGGTCAATCTGTCACAGAACATTCTGCTCACCTGGGGTGTTTCTTTTTGACTTTTCACTTTGGGACTGACATGCATCCCATTGCATTGGACTTACTACTTTCTTTTTAAATATGTTGGCTTGTCATTTTTGAAAGAGCTTTTTTATATTTGTCTGTCTGATTTGTCCTGCTGAAATTCTTCATTTCACAACATTTATTTTTTTCATCTTTTAAGAGAATCTCCTTTCTGAACCCATAACTATCCTGGTGCCCCATGCTGTGATAAGCTGCTGCATTGGTCTTTGCTTCGTGCTGTTCAGTGCCATATGAGTCCATTTTTTACCCATAGAATGAATTCCACAGGGAATCAAAGTTGGCCGGGACAGATTTGTTTTGAACCTCAGATGGAATAGAAGGAACAGCATTTTAGTGTGTCTCTAATTACAGCCACCATGACAGTTCATATGTGTAGCAATAAAAATAACCATAAACCTACCTAATCATTAAAGTAAAGCAAACAACTCCTCTCTGTATCATCATACACAGGTACTGGAGTTGCTAATAAACCAGGAAGAGCACTGAGGCACTGGAGTAGCATCTTTCCTATCTCCACAGTTTCTTAAACAACTTTAGAGGCATATTTTTATTAAGTATATGAAAGGCAGATGATCTTAAACCTCAAAAAGAGTCTGTATAATAATTGTGTGCTCTTCTAATGCTCTCCAAAGACCTATTCAGAGTCCATTCTGAAAGACAATAATATATCAAGAACTTCAGCGAACTTCCTCCTAATGAACACATGCCAATTTGAGACCAAGAATTCTGGCCTCGGAGGACAAAATAACCACTGCACTTAGTCTCTGGGTGTTTTGCTACTTTATTTCAGAGTGATTCAAAATCTAATTAAATTTCTAAACTCTAATGAAATTACAGAAGAAAAATCATTTAGGATTATATTATATACAATTACTCACAGCTGAAAATTACAGTTAGCCTCTTTCACCAAGATAGGGTCTCCTGAGAAATCCTTGTTATTCATATAACGTATAAATCTGACATTACCCCCACTATTTACAGGTCGAAGGTAAAAGCAGAATTAATTAAACATATATATCCTGCCCAGTGGCTGGATGGTGAAGAATAGAGGGAAGGCTGATAATGATGATGGTGCTTAAAAACACATTTCCCAGTTTGGTCAACAGTCAGAATAAACCTACTGCAAAGCAGGATTATATGAAGTCTGACTTTGGTCAGTGCTTTTCCTCACTGGAGGTATGCTGTGAACAAGAACAGTGAAGCTTACACAGTCAGCTGTGTGCAGTCACCTAGCTAAGCTCTTTGAAACATTTGTGGAAAAGCAACAGTGGAATAAAGGAAACAGCTTTAGAGATTTCATCCAAATACTCAGATGTTTAGCTCCTTCTCTGAAATACTAAAACTATTTGAGACTGCTGATTTGGGCCAGCAGAAGCAACAAAAACCAAACCAAGCAAAATAAAACAAAAACACCCCCATATAAAAAAACCCAACCACCAAACCCCAAAACAAAACAAGAGAGTTGACATTCCTGTTAGTCCTTCTAGAAGAGGTTTTCAGGAACCTTGAAGCATGGGATCATTTGCAGATGAAACATGAGGTACAAAACACTGGAGGATCCTGTACAAGGATCCTGATCTTTTCCATCCAGCTAGTGCAGAGACTTTTGTTCGCTTGGTTTTGGTGTTTCCAACTCTGATCCCATAGAGAACCAGGAGCAGAGAAAGAGCAAAAGTGAACTACAGACACACGCACATACACATGTGTGCACACCAACACTACAGGTCAAAGCAGTAACAAATACTTTCTGCGACATCTGCCACACTCAGTTGTACCAATGCTTCACACAGTGAAATAGGTCAGGGACATCAAGACATTTTTCTTAGGTAGAAGTTACTGTCTGGAAACTGGCTTGCAATGGTTTAGCAGCCATGGTGAGCTGCTTCTCTACTCCTGAAAAAGCTGATTATGAAAGGGAAATATTCAAATAAGTGCTTTTCTGAAAACATTATTATAGCATTCAAGTTGAGTTCATAAGAAAGCTAGCAACACTGAAAGAGAATGCCTTAGAAAGTTCTTCTTCTAAGACAGAAATCCACTTGCTTATCCACAGATTTAGAAGATTTTAGCAGAAACTGTGAAATTCACTGTGGTAGGACATTTTCGATTTGTAAAAATAACTGTAGTGCTTAAAGGCCTGTGACAGAGCAAAACAGCTGAACCAGGCTGTGACTGTTGGCTGTTCACCTTCTCCACAAAACATTTACAAGTTTGTTTATATACTGAACTTAAACCCAAAAAAGGGAACTTCTGCTTGCAGAACTCAGGATGTGTAGTTTCTCAATAATCATGTGACCTGCTTTAGGTTTTTTTTCAGACACTGCAGAAGAGCAACATACATGAAAACCTGGGTGGAACCACTCTGTTGTCACAACTTCATAATGACCTTACTAACAAGCTGGATATCAGTCCCAACAGCATTTCTTCTCTTACGTAAGTGTTCTAACTTATTTGTTTTCCATTCTTTTTGAGAGCTTTTTTTCCTGAGGTTGGTGGGCTTATTTATCCCCAGCTTAATTATACATGTATCTTGTGTAAAACTTTGTTTCTCGGGGAAAAGAAACATTTGTTGAGCCAGAGGGATATTTTGCTGAGTTTTCAAGCTCACATTTCCTATTCTGGGTGCAAAGGGCTCAGCTGTGCACAATCCAGAAGACACTGTGAGGTTAAATCTGCCTGCAGCTTTGCAGATGAGATGGCAGAGCTGCTGAGCACCTTGTTTGGCACCGTGTTTCCTTCTCCCTGTACAGGAAACAGTACTTCAGCAGAGCGTGAGGGAAAAGCTGACTGCAAGCTGCTTTTGGACTGTGCGACTCCCCCTTACTGGACTTTCACGGTCCTGAGTCACGCTGCTTCTAATGCTCCCTGCTGGCCCAAAGCAGGGCTTTCTCACAACCTGTTTCTTACCTCATTCTTACTCATCTCCACATAGGGCAGGGAAGGAGTGGGTCTCACGGCTGGGAAGCCTCATCAGGGGTCGTATGAGCACTGGGGCAGTGTGGGCTAACGAGGAGGAAGGAGCTGGCCGCAGTTCCACGGGCTGCTGCCGTCCCTGGACGTTTGGGAAGGGGGCAGGCACCACCCTCTGGTGGCAAAAGCCTCGGCTTTTACCTAATGAGCTCCTCCCATACTGCCCTGCTTCATGCAGGCATTCACAGAAAATCACCATCTGCACTTCGGCAACCCCGCAAGGGCAGTTTGCCTCACCTGAGACCTGCAGTTATTCCAGCTTGCATCCACTGGATATCTGCTCCTGCCTCACCTTCTGCAAAGCTGTCCACAGATCTACAGCAGTGCTCTGCCCTGCCTCTGGGTTTCCCAGAAATTTGCATCCTTTCCTATTTGCTACCTCAGTGATAAATGGCACTGAGCTCCTGGCTGCTGCAATGTCAGATGACCAGCCATTATCTGCTGCAACGAGGACAAATATGAGTTACTGGAGGAAGGGAGAAAAAGTCACGTGGAAGCAGGAGGCAACAAGCAAAGGGACTGAGGCATGTGCTGTGTACTGAGAAAGACGAGGCACACACTGCAGTTTATCACTGCAGGTTATGGCCGGGAATGGTTTACAATACCTAATCCAGTGGGGAAATTGAGCTCTTCCTGCTCCCTGATCTTATTCCCAAATTGCATTCTGCGCCATTTTCCTCGCTGAGCTGACCTCTGGGCAAGGCACGGTGTGAGCAGAGCTGTGTCACAGAGAGCACAGGCTGTGGCTCCGAAGCTGTTCTCTGCCTGGCTCAGCTCTGCGTGCAGCAGCTCTGGGGAGGGCTTAGTCTGCCCAGAGCTACACCGAGATCACCGACTGGAGTGTTTATCTGCGGCTCCATCGCTTGCTCAGCAGCTCTACCTTGCAGTGGGCAACCACAGCGGCAGAGGAGTGCGTTTGCAGGCGGCAGGAGGAGCTTCCCCCGCTGTGTGCCTGGCTCCAGCACCGCTCATGCGGCCGGGCTCCTCCCGCAAGCTGCCACGGCAGGTTCTGTTCCTCTTTCTCCGCTGCCCCCTCCTGTAAGGCAGGACCCATCCAGCCTGCGGTCTCGTCTGCGGACTGTGCCATCACCACACTGACCAGGACGCTCCGCAGCGGCTGGAGACGCAGCCCGCTGTCTCGCCCGGCTCCCGGTGCTGCCAGAGGCCGGGGGCACATCCCCGTCGCTGTGCCAGCTGCGCACCGCGCCCCGGCCAGGCGCACCGGCAGGGCACGCAGCACCGGCACCTCCTTCGAGGCTCTTTGGAAAATGATCCACAAGTCACTCAGGTGTGGCTATCAAATTCATCTGCTAGGCTCTTCCACACAGAAGTAAATACTCTGCAAGTCCAGAGGGTTTATTCAAGATACGTAAGTCTAAACCCTCTACAGAGAGAGTCAGAAACCCAGCACTGCGACAAGAGCACTGCAGAGTTCAAGGCATCATTTCTAACCCCCTCGAATGGGAGGGTTTTGTACATCCCCAAAAGATCTGAACTGCGGATAAGATCAATATCAAACAGAAAAAACGTGTATTTGAATTAGTTAATCCACCTCTTTCCACCCAAGAAAAAACTGAAACAAATAGAATCCACCTAACATTGTCTTCAAAAGCAAGCGGTATTTAAGCAGCATCTAGTAAATGATATTAAACCTTAATTAAAAGCATATTGAAAGTATGAATTGAAAATATTCTCTTTAGTCTTGTGGGTTTTCAGATATTTCCCTCCCTTTTTAAAAAGAAACTAATAATTTAATCTCAATATATTAAACTGACCTACATAAAATATTCCATGTAAAATATTATTTCTGCCATAAAACACATAATCTGTCACTGGTTTAATTCCATTAGAAAGCATACATTAAGTTCTATGTATTATGATCATTAGGATAATAAAAGTAATACAATATCACTTTTATTATGTTTGAATTTAAAACATTCTTCATATGAGCACAAAGAATAATTAAGGGGATGGAAGAAAGGTGTTTTTTTTTAAAATTTATAATGAAATAAAATCACAGGCGAGAGCAAAGAGACTGGTTTTTAATATGGAGAAACAGGAGCTATGATTTTTATACCCACTGTGTAGCCTTAGACCTTTTTGTTCTCTTTAAATTTCCTTATCTTTTTAACTTTGATTTTGGCCATTTAGTATAGCCAGTATAAGCATTGATTCTCTACCCCTTACAGCTCCTTCTCTGAGTGTCATGGAAGTTTTGGAGAGAAAATATTTCTGCTTGTATAAAATAAATTTCAAGACATTTTCATTATGAAGAAAAGTTTGGCAAAATAAAGGACTTTCAGCTCTGAATTATAGTTCCCAAAATACATTTACTTTAAAACTCAGGATTTTTTTAAGCTCTTTTCCAGATTTTTGAAGCTTGGTTTGTAATTTTTTAAAATTTGGGAATAGAAATGTGATTAAGAGCAGGAAATAAAAACAAGTCTGTTGTAAGCCACTCAATATATCAGTGTGGTTTTTTGACATAACCCTGGAAGCCCCAGGGCCCACACTCAACTCAAGAGTTTTAGCAGTCTGAAAAGCAGACACAAGATTATTTCTGTAAAGATACCAAAATGTCTTTTTTTGGAATGTAAGGACTATGCTTCAAGTTTAAAAGCAGTCATGTTTCTAACATTCATTTTACTGGACAACAAATGAAAGCACAGACCCCAAAACCTCAAGAAAATAAAATTATTTCTCCACAAAACGTGGAGGAGAGGAGCTGGGTCTTACAATGCTGGACACCTTAGCCGTAAGAAACTGAGTGCATTTAAGACATTAAAATTCCACTTGGGTTTCAGCCAGACAATACTCCCCCCAGTTCCCTGCTATGATGGGGAATGCCAATGAAAAGATGATGTTGCATGCCAAGCACCTGTATTCCCAGCAGGTGCCACCTGTACTGTCACCCCAGCCAAAGAGCAGTGACTTCATGTTCTGCCTGAATCATGTGCAGGAGACAGGAGTTTAGCAGCACTCTGGCTTAGAATGCAGGAGTCATACCTGCCTGTAAAGCCTTCTCATGGTCCAGGCACCTCATGCAGCTACACATCAGTTACATCACTTGGAGCTACTTGGAAAGGCTTTGGTGGAAATATCCTTGCACTGAAAAAAAACATTTGAGTAACCAAGCAACATTAAAACTAAGCATGACCTGTCCTTTTTATCATTTAAATGTTGATTCTGTTTCCTTCATAAAGGATGTAGGAATTAATTGTTTTCTTCAAAGGCACTCCATTCTGAGGGCCTGCATGCTCTGAGCATCAGGCTCACCATGGCCCGGTGACTTTATGGAGAAGGGAAGAGCCAGGAGGTGTCCTTTTCACAAACAGGGAACTTGGTGTAGAATTCTCTGGAAAGGTTTGCTTCGAGCCCACAAAATTTGCTTGCAAGAGGAAAAGGCTCTTCTCTGCCAGCAATAAATCACATTCTGAAGACTGGAACTACAGGCAGGATTGGGATTCATGTTTTCTTGAAAGGGGTGTTGGGCTATGCCATATCCTCACTTAGTGGCATGTCGTACTAGCTTTAGTGCATCTGTAATCTTTGTCTTGATTTATAGCAGCTTCTCTTGCATAGAGCTCTCTGGTTTGCAGTGAGGAAACCATGGAATGGAAACAGTGCTAAGGCAACATAAAATTTTGGAATTGTATTTTCTCTTCTGGTCAAAAACTGGCACAGCGTGGCCACATTTCTAGGATGCCCTCATTAACTTGACTGTTCACATTTCACTACTGCAGGAAGCCTCAGATTCTATCATAAGATTTATTAGAATCAACTATCCTCTTGGAAAAAGCCATTCTGCTCAATGTCCTAACAGGCTAAAATATTTCCATTCCAGATGTTTGGAGAGCAAAGGTGTATGCTTCTGGAAACCCAGAGGAGGAAATAGGTGAGTTCATGGTGAGATTTTCACTTCCAGGCAGGAAGGTAGAGGCAAAATAACAAAACTGAATGTCTTTAGAAGACTTTGTATACTTTTATGTGTAGAAAATAAGCACCTGATTGCGAGTTTGCAGGTGTCTAGGGCTGCAGAGTCCTGTTGTGTGACTGACACTTTAAATCACGTGTATGAGGACAGAGCATGGGACTCAGGTCCTGGACACAGGCACCCTCCTGCCTGACGTGCGAAGGAGGACCCATACACACAGTGATGCTAAATCACAGCAAGGTTCATTGTTTACACGTTAAAATTCTGCTTCCTCCCAGCAAAGACTTACAGAGGCAGAACAGCTGGGCAGGGGGCGAGGGAAGGAGAGGTGGATATGTGCGTATGTGCATGTGCAGCTGTGGGGAGCAGGAATAACAATTTGGAAGGATACAAAGTGGCAAAGGATTGGGTAGGTAGATTTTGCTTTTGGGGGGAAAAGTAAAGCCCTGGCTCTAAAACTCATCTGAGACCTGCACACACCAAAAGCTGAAGTTGTTCATTAGCATAAAACACCCTGGAGCCCCTTAGCCACAGGTTCACAAGGGTTCATGGTATGCAGGGGATAGACTCAGACTCTTCTCAGCTACTTACTATGGTTCAGCATTTTTTTTAGGGATGCATTTAGACTTTGTTACATCTGAAACTCAAAGAATGCATTTATTATTTAATGATGTATACTCAGTGACTTGTTTTCAATATTTGCAGATTACACATATGTTATTATAGGAGTAACTTTGGGAGCAGTTCTAGCAGTCGGTTTTGTAGCAGTAATAATCTGCATGATCAAAGCCAAAATGATTGACAGTGTCTTTGGAGGTAAGGAAAAAAATACTCGTTTTCCACAGACCTAGCTCTCCTCATCTTCTGATACAGCAGATCTAAGCTTCAGTGTTAGCAATTGTGTACGTACAACAGCTCTGGTTTTCCTAGGAAGAACTATTTTAAAAGCGTCTGAATCGCTGGGCTGCCTATTACTGCATATTCACATTTCACTACAACCAAGTCTACTCTTTAGCCTCAGAGTTGTTTCTCATGATACCCTGGGGATATGCTACAACCAAACTCAAACCAGACAAAATATTAGCTAAGATACGGCTCTGAGAAAATTGTCATGAGATATTCCAGCTGAAAGAATCAAGAAAGGCTTTGGGAAAGTGGCATTGCACAACTAATATCAGAGCCTCAGAAAGGATGACTGGGTCTTTACCAGCTGTAACTATGTACTCGTGGTTGCCTCCTCACAAATTCTGTGGAGGCCTATCATCACTGTGTTTCTTGTTTCTCAACTAATCACATTTTCCTCTTCTCACTTTAGAGTCAGATGGCAAAATGGATAGAAGGTAAGAGTCATTGTGTTTTCTGCTATGCACAACTTTTAATTTCTCTCTCTTGTTATGCATGATGCTTCCCCACGTTTGAATGACTGCACATGACACACATGGTAAGGCTCTAGAGGACTGGGATATCTAGTGAATCTGCATGGAAAAATGAATTTTCTTCTAACATCATTTTAAAATTTCAGAAATACACAAGAAAACCCAGCAGACTGAGATTCTTTTTAACATGAAAATCCTCCAAACACTTGCAATGAAGCTTCTTTTCATTTTGTTTGTTTTTACTATGTATGATAACAGCAAAGTCTGGGTAAATGGCTTCATATAAGGTTACTGTGTCTGGATCTCAGTTCTGAGAACTCCCTTCACTCCAGGCTCTTACAAGTCAGGGTCATGCAGTGATCATTCTTGCTGGAAGGGATGCACCTTTGCCCTTCACCTTCCTCTCCCTTACTCAGAATCAGTAAGGCCATTTTAGGGTTTGAGCACCTGACCTGTTCACTGGCAGGAGAGCAGTGCCAGCCTTCTCAGGCAATGGCCACTCTGCATCTCCCCCAAGGACAGGCAATGGGGAAGGGATGGACAGGAGCAGAGACTCTGGACTGCAAGTTGTCTGTTGGCTCATGGTAACCTACCGATGTGGACACTTTTTTGTGTCCCTTTGAGACATTTTACAAGTGACTAAAAAACCCCAACCATTAATTAATGAGCATTCTCATCAGGTGAAGACAACAGCTGTACTCGATGATCTCAGAAATGGCTTTTGGCCTCCCTCAGAGAACTGGATAGAAGGATGTCCCCATCACAGCCATTCCTCATAAAGAGAGCACAGCATATGTAAAGACTGAATTAACTACCAAAGCAAGGACAACCTTTGCAGCAGCAGCAGTAGCTTCAATGTTTTGCCTGCCTGACAGAGAAGGGCCCCAGTCCTGGAGCACGTGTTATTTTCCCAGGGAGACACTCCTGTGTCAATGGTAACTGGCACAAGGTGTTTCCTTCCTAGTAACACACCATTCTCTGACAAGGCTCTGGCAATTTCTGTGCATTAACCTGAAACAGATTAGGACCATGATAAGGTCAGAAGAACAAACATAGAATACCTGAAAAACTTTATGGTGCTTTCAGGACAGTATAGACAGAACAATGAACAGGAAAGTGATGAGAAAGAGCTAAGCCAGAACAGAAAAGCCAGAGTCAAGAGAAAAGAGAATAAAGGGACGAGTGGGACAAAGACAAGAAGAAACACAGAAGGCAGTGGTAGATTTACTGCCTGGGTGAAATGCAGACAGTATGATCTATGAACTGTTCCACACTGGACTTCTCTAGCTCCCTTTGCTGTTTATTATGTGTTGTATTTTCCTTCAGAGACAGTCTGAACATGTATTACATCATCCTCTGATCTTTCTAGGGGAAGTGACTGACTTTGTGGTGGCAGCAAAATTTAATGTCTTTAATGGTGACCTTACATTGACCTCTTTGATGTTTCCTTATCCCAGTCTACAGGCATTTGCTAAAAGGCAGAGTGAAATTTCCAGTTTCATGACAAAATTCTGGTCTTAAGGCTGGAAGTGTGACACAATACACAAACATTTTGCCTTAGAGCCACTGACACTGACCAGTGAGAGAAACTCTAAGTCCACAATGTTTTAGGGCAAAACTGTTTATGTTAAAGATGACACTTACGGCTAAGCAGAAAAAAACCTAGAAATCCACTGTCACTTCGTAATCAATGTAATTTTCAATTCTGCTGTGTTAGTCAGTAATTTACTAGCAAACCTTTGTTCTCATTCACTTCAGGGCATCTATGTATTACTCTCTGGTGGGTCACTAAGGGATTCTATAATGCTGGTATTAATCTGTGGAAACAGTATAGCCTTCAGTAGAAGGGTTCGAGGAAACCTCTGGCAGTAAAAATACTACCAGAGCCATAGAAACATTTAAAAATGCCCCTAATAAATTAATCCTTAGTAGGATTTATTCAGGTCACCAGAGAGACATATGTTAATTAGGTCTAAGTTGATTTTACCTACTTACTTCAGTTCCCTAGGGAATTCTAACTCATGGAACTTTTAGACCAGTGGCTAGTCCAAGGAAGCCCTCTGATAAAGTGAAGTCTATTATATGAAATCACCTGATTTATTCCAACCAACCATATAGCCATCCTGAATCCCTCAGGGATAGGCAGCCTTATGCCATCAGTGTTAAGAGACACCATCCCTTTAGGATTGGAGAGGAGAACTGGAAAATCTTCAGAAAACAGCTTCATTTTCTTTTTGACCAGGGATGATTATTAATGCTAGTTCAGGAAAAAAAATACTTAATCCAACTGATAGAACACTCAACCAAATTCACCTTCAGCCAAATTTCGTTTTAAATTTCAAATCATTATTCCTACAAATGCTACCAGCAACTCAGTATTTCCCTTTCTGGGAAATACTCTGAGTGGGCATCACCTAGCACAGTACTTTCATAGCCAATGGAGTTGCTCAGCCTCGTACTAGCTGAAGGTCTTGATGCAGATAATTATCCTCTGTGTCAGAACCCAAATTAGCTGGTACTGAACCTAACTGACCCCTTCCAAGAACAGATTTGCACTAAAATCAGGAAGTATTTGTAGGTATTTCCCTTGATAATTTCCAAAATACTTACAGCACAAGTCTTTCTGTATCCACAGGACACTGAGAGCTCATTGTGAAGTTATTAACAGCATTTACCACTTTATTTAATCAGGTACATAACATTAAGATTTAAACAATCAATTCACAATGGGTTGCCCTTAAACTCAATGGGATATTTACTAACACTTGAGAAGAAAAAGGCTTGAGGCAAGAATCTGTCAGCCAACAAAACAGCAATTTATATGTCAACTGACAATTATTTAATGTCCTCTTTTTTAATTAATAGCTCATGTCAGTATCAAATGCCATCTTGGTGTAAGCTTGGTAAATTATAATGCCTAAAAATTTCATGCAAGTTTAATGTATTCATAAAAATGTCTGGGCACATTTAATGCTGGCAATATTTTGAGTTAACTACAGTGCATGTCAGCCAGATTTATTTTGACAGGAGACAAAGAAAGAGACATCCAGAGGCAAGGAGAAGGGTGGAGAGACAGAGGATATTTACTAAAAGGGAAAAGGTACATATTTTAAACCTGCCACAAATGAATCTGTTGTCAGCACATCCTGGGCAACAGCACACACAAAATTCCCCATGCCACTCAGTAGTTCTACAGGACTCCATTTAAATAATTCAGTAGAAAACCAGGTTTTAAATGCAATACACAAGTTCTTCTAACATTGATGGAAGAGAGGAGGAGCTTGGGAGGTCCTTGCCATGTGTACTGGTGATTTTCTTTTCCTACCCGAAGCCTCATCTAGATATTCTCTTGTATTTTCCCTCCTGACTTCTAAGGCACCAACTTCTCTTTCCTTTGCTAGACTGTGCTTGAGAAACACAGGATACTTTTGAGAATTGTAGCATTCTTTAGGTGAATGGAGGAGGTCTTGGAATGCCTTGAAAGCCTCTAATCTCTTCTAAAAGTCTCTAAAAACAGTGCCACACATTGCACAGGAGGTAAAATCATCCACTTTGAAAATATAAACCTCACAGATGCATGGCACAGAAAAGACCAGGTTTGGACAATCATATGCAGGTTCCAATGTTGAGCTGCAGTTTCTTCCAGCTATCAGAACTGTGGCAGTCTAAATATCTGGACCAAGAGTCTTTTTCCTAGCATTTTGTCATGTTCAGGTCTGTAGCCTGGCAGGCAGGGACAGTAAACAAGGTCTGATCTAAAAATATCATATCCTTTAAACAGGTTTAAAGTAGGATAGAAAGACAAACATCTTGTTTTGGAGATGAGAAGAGTTCTTTCTGATCCAAAGACTCCAACTTGGTCTGTAACACAGTGAATTGCAGAATGCATCATTTAACAAACAGGAAGCCAAAACCACAGACATGAGTCCCATCACCTGCAAATGAGAGACACAATCTGTCTAGTCACAAGAGTCTGAGCTGACAAATAAGCTTAACTGGAGATCTAGTTTTGATGCTAGAGTGGGTACTGGAGAAAGCCACATGTGGGAGTCCTTTGGAAGATCATCCCAAAATTTGCAAATCAAAACCATAAGTAAATAATAAATTGAAAAAAAAAAAAGGCTTTGGCCTTGTCTGAGAGTGTCACTGGAAGAGTGGTGCACAAGGGAAAAGGGTCAATATGGAGAGCACAGGTTGCCCAGGATGCTGGGCACTGGAATGCATTGCAGCCCCTCAGATACTTGAGCTTATGGTAACACCATAAGCTCAGCCCACAGCCCGGTAGCAAGTTGCCTGCATCTATCTTTACTCTCCTAAAACAAGCATACTTTTTCCTTTCCTCTCCCAGGAACATTCCTTTTTAACTATGCAGTCGGTTTCTTCTTCTTGGATGTGTAGCAGACCAGTCATGTAGATTCAGCAGAATCTTTGACACCTCTGGGTGAATGGATTCTCTGAACACCCCTCAGTTATGCCCTCAGCTGTTTTTTCACTTCCCACTCTTGCTTTCCCAAGCAGACCTTTACAAGGCCTTTCATTCTGACAAGTAAGATATTCTACATACAATTCAATCACCAGGTCTACAAAGTTTTCGTAAGTAGTTAGTGGTTTGCATATAAGGAAAAACAGAGTGAGCAACGACATTTAACCTCTTCAATGATCCAAATGAGCCTTGCAAAATCAGTCACAAATTATTCCCATGAGGTCTTTTTTGACTGCAGAACCTCTCTTCACATTGCCACCATGGCCAAAATCCAGTAGTGAAGAACTGTCACGAGAATGGGAGTGGAAAACGACTTGGAGGGCTCCAGTCCTCTTAGGCAGAAATGCATTTGCACTTCACTGAGTAGATACCACCTGCAAAGGTGAGTCTGGCCCCATTGGTACACCAGAACAGGCCCAACTCTTCACTCAGCACTGTAGGAATTAGTGCGTGGTTGATAGGCTGAAGGCTGTATTCATTGCTTTAGGTTTCCTCAGCATGCATCCTGGGAATTGAGTTTAATGGAAAATATTTTAAAGGTTTGTGAGTGCCGTAATAATGCATGCTATTGCAAATAAATTTAAGTATGAGTAGAGAGGGACTAAACAACTCCATATGTGTGCAAATGTTAAGAAATGGGCGAATGATCTCAGCAGAAATGGCTGCCTCAACTCCTTGTACATACACATTTGCATAAACGAATTGTCAACACCCATTCTGTGTTGAGGCAATAGTCACCAGTGACTAGAGCAATAAACTGGTTTTTCTTCCTACTTCTGTCACCGCCCTGTCTAGCTGAACTTGTTCTTATGAACAACCTTGGACAAGTCACTGGCTCAGGTTACCCTTTCCATAAAATGAAATTAATCTTTTTATCACACACTTCAAAATCAAGGACATGAAGCTTTGCACTATGCTGGGGGCAGCAGGCTTTAAAAAGTAGCAGTAAGGCACTCTGTAGGCTCTCAGCTCCCTTAGCACCATTCCTGGACTGAGGGAATACTTTGTATACAGACACACACAGCCCCTGAAGGACAGTTATATGTATATATATATATATATATATATATATATATATACACTACACACATATATATGGCACAAACTGCTAGGGTGAGATTAATTCATTAAACCCGTTTCCAGGATACAGCATACCTCACTGATGCCAGCTACCAGCCTGATGGGCAGGGCCACACTTCTGGCTATTTTTTGCTCCTCTCTGGCCACCCTCCACATTCCCTGGGAGGGCACCTGGCCCAGGGTGCCCGTTCTCCTCTTGGATCCGGGGACTGCCTTTGTGGTTGACCTTTTCACAGCTGCCAAACAGGGAAGAATCCTTACTCCTTCCTACCCCTCTGCACAACTGTTTGAGGCTAGTCTTGAATAGCTCTAAATAATTTGATTGTAAGAGTTGGTGCCAAACCTGCTGAGTCAGGAGAATGCTTTCCTGGTAATATTCAGACACCTGTCAGAGGCAATTCCTTCCACAGCCATCGTGGTTGCTGCTGGCAAACTTGCTGGTGCAAATGATTCCAGCAATAAATGAGTAATTCTACCCTTCCCTGGAGCTGCTGCAAGTTTGGATTAAAAAAAAAAAAAAAAGTTTCAAAAGTTTCTGGAAGTGTAGCCTCTTCACTCCTGTCAACAGGCACCCAGGGTAACTCAAATATTAGGTGCCACCAAGCAAAGAGCCTCCTGCTCCCTGGCAGCACCTGTCTGCCAAACAGCCTGAGTAGCTTTGTGTTGCCTAGGGCTTATCAGAGAAATGACAACATGGGATTAGCTAGGAATGAAAGCTGCTATGACAGCTAAAGGACAGCTTAAAACCAACACAAACCAAGGCCTCTTGACGCAAGAGATTCAAGAATGCCACAGGTGTCAGACAAGAACAGCATCGAATTTGAGCTCCTGCATATTCCAATGCACAGGTTTTGGTGTATCACATTTAATTTCTGCACACAAGATCACACTAAACTTATGAAAAAGGAATCACTGATTTCAGATCCTAGGAGCTTTCGTCAGTGACATCTCAGAAATTAAGATTATTTACAGACCCTTTTTAAAGATCATGTGTACAGTCTATCACATCATTTTATTTCAGTTCCCTGATCTCTTACTGTCCAAGAGTTCTGCCTTGAACGGCCTGTACTAAGTATCAGCACAGCTGGTTTTTTTTTTCTCCTGATTGTTGCTTTTAATCACTCACTCTCCATATTCCATGTGCACTTTACAGCCTGGTGGCAGAGAACAAATAGCAAGCTGAAAGAAATCAATGAGTACCACAAAGTAATACTGACTTCTGCCTTATAGGCTGCAAATGCTTGGGGATCCATGGTGTATTTCTCAGCAGTTCCCAGAAGTTTATGGGCTTAAAGGCTTTCCATATGGATTTAAGTGGGGTTTAAAGATACTTTGCAGAGGCTCGCAGAGTCAATGGAAAATTTGTATAGTCTTCTAAAGGAGAAACACAAAAAAACACTGCCTGAAAAGTAATTAGGTTGTTGTGTGCAATTGTGTATACGTGTGTGTGTGAATTAAAACAACACCTGGCCCACTCCCAAGTCTTATTTACTAGACAGACATTGAAATGCTTGTGCTGGCACAGGAGATGTGGAGGCTGGGGATAAGAAGAATAACTAACCCTGTAGGCAGAAATGCACTTTTTAAAGTGTTTGTGAACTGGTTCCTTTGAATGAGCTTCCACAACTCCCTGGAGGAGAGCAAAGCATGGGAGCAAAGGATGTCCCATCTCTAGAGAAAGGCCTGCTTCACTTCCCCCCTTTCCAGCACACATGTATGTTCTGCTCAGACAGTCACCCTTCTCCCCTGCCTCAGGGGACTGGCCCTGCCGAAAATCAATGTGGTAGAAAGACAAAAATATTTTTCAGAGGTATCAGTTTGTTCAAGGATATCTGGCATGAGGGAAGTGGTAAAATATTACAACTGAGGTGCCAGGGAAGGCTGGACTGTCCTGTCTTGCAGGAACTGGCATTGTCAACAGTGGGAAGACTGCCTGAGAACATCAGCAAGACAGCCACTGTATTGGGCAATTTACTGATTGCACTGGACTGCATGGAGAAGAGCATTGGACTCCCAACCTGGCTCTTCTTTGCTCTTTTTGTATGCAGAGAATTGAGTTACTTAGGATTAGACCACTTAGGCAATCACTTAGGAACTGCCCTTCCTAGCAGTTCCCTGCCAGCTTCTTCTCTGACACAGGCAGGGGAAGGAATTAAGTGAGCATCCCTGAACCTAATCCATAGCTGATTCACCTCAGTTAGCTCATATCACTTTGCACTGTCCTGCTCTGTATTCATCTGTTGTTAGAAGTGGGAAAAATACTGTATTTTTTATTGGGTTTGGATCCAGACAGAAATTTGTGTAGCACTTTACAGACTAAAGTCTGTTATTTTGTGTGAAGAAATTTTTGACAAGCTCATAAGCACAGCCTATATTAGGTCCCTGGTTATGTTTTGAAATGCCTCTCCTTCCTGGGAAAGAGCTGCCACAAACTGGAACACGCTGAAAAATACTGTTGCATAACTGTTACCTCTTGGGTAATGTCAGAGCAGTGTCACTAAAAGAAATTCCTTGTGTGTGCAAAGTGCTAGACCAGCGCAGGCAAAGGAGAGCTGAGACGAGCCCCTGGTACCTCCAGTGTGGTCACCAGTCTGCAGGCAAGCAGGCAGGTACAGCTGAGCCTTGGTCCTTGCATTCCAGCACACACCTTCCCTGGCTGCCCTGGAAGCTCCCAGGAGCTGGGCAAAGCAGGCAGAATGGGAATTTAGCTGTGACTGTGCTGCAGGACAGTGCAGGCACTGCCACCTTAACACAGCTGGGCTGAAGCACTCCAGCCCCAAACCAGAGAAAGAAATCAGAGAGGAAAAGGAGCAGAACAGAAAAAAATCCCTCTGATTCCAGCCTATGGTCTCACCATATGGCCTCCCAGGGACTGTATGCCCAGGTCAGACTAGAAAGATGAGAATCAGAATCTTACAGACTCTAAAAGGGCAGTGAATTTCACATGAACAGAAAATTTTAGCAGGGCATTATACAAGTCATGAGTGATAAAACTTCTCTCACAGAAGGCAAAAAGACTGAGGCAAATTATGTGAAGCATTGTCCCTGTCCACCAAATCTCCTGTGACATCTTTCCTTAGCAAAGACACCAAAAAATATTTAAGTAGTATTGTAGGATGAAGTTCAATTCCATGTGGAGCTGTGAGATATAATATAAACAAGTCGAGGGCTGCAAGACGAGATCGTGTTCCCAAGTACTGACACTAGATGGAGTAAAACTGAATAAAAGATTTAGAGCAGTGAAGAAAAGACAAAAAAGTTCCTGCATTTCCCCAACTCTAATGTGTTACTCATTTAAATTCTCATCTTTGATTATGGCTCTGAAAGTCACAATTAATAGCTCACTCTCTATACTTTGCAGGTCGAACTCGGGATCAAGCCAAAACAGGTGTGTTCTGGGGGAAGGGGCTGCTGGTGGCACAGGGAGGTGGAGTGACAGTACTGGGCAGAGCCAGAGTTGTAGAGGCACATGCAGCTAGGGAAAGCTGACCCAGCAGTAAAGGCTGTGGGGTTACCCTGAGCTCCTCCTGACAGCCCAGGTCTGCTGGGCACTCTGCATGGTCTAAAGCATGTGATTTAACTGTGCTGTCCCACAGCTCCCCCGTGGTTTACCTGCAGCACCCTAAGGTAAGGCCCAGGCACACTGCAAGGCTGGCTGCCCTATGCAGCAGCCCCACAGCAGCAGGCGCTCAAAGTAATTAACTCCTGGGAAAATGCAGCCACAACAGGGACCCAGGAGCTGCTCAGCTGCTTCCCACTCTGTGGCAAGGCAATGCTGGGAAGCACCCCCAATGACAATAGCCCAGTGTCTGCAAAACAGGGAGCACTGAGCACTGGGATGCTAACCAATAAATGCATGGCTTGCTGCTGGTGGTGATGCCTGAATTGGCTACCTGGAAACAGAGACTAGACAGGAGTCAGAGAATAAAAGTGAATATTTATTTGAAGGCCTTCCAAGGCACGCCCTGGAGAGCACACCCTGGGCTACCAGACCCAAGATGGACCCTAAGATGGACAACAAGTCACGAGTTCTTGTCACAATTGTAGGTTCTGGTCTATTAGCATATTAACATAAATTCAACAATTAAAACTTTAGCTACTGATGTAATTCTCTCCGGCTTGCCCCCCTTTCTTTAGATGTCGGTTTACACTTTCGGGGCCTAGGACCGTCCAAGTGTCCTTGGAGAGCAGGCCTGGAGAGGGTTGTTATGTCTGTCATAATCTGAGAGAGCAGCTAACAGGTTACAAAGCACTTCACCGTTACACACTAAGTACGACAGGATCTGAAAAATATGAAAGTTAAAATCCAAGGCATCAGTGGATTCCCACCTGGCAGTGACAAGGGCATCTGGAAGTTGCCACAATAGTCACAAGTGTGCATTTGTTCTGTTAATTCACTTTGAAAAAGCAGATGCCTCCAAAGGTGCAAAGAAACATCTAGTAAGAAAAAAGTTAAGTGAAAGGAACTTAATGAATTTAACTCCAGCATCTCCATTAAAAAATTTCTAGAAGTCCTGTGATTTTTATCTCAGTATCTCCCAGCTCAGCCTTTACAATGATGTTTTACCTTTAATAATCCAGGTAAAACCAAAGCCAGAGAGTTATTGTTAACCTGTGATTTTTCTTTCTTTTCACAGATGACAGCAATGCAATAAGAAACCAAAATACAGAAGATCAATAACCCTTTTGCAATCAACAGTTACCTGGTCTGAAGATCAATAGAAGTCTCTTGTGCACAGGCAGGAATTTTACCAATACCAATCCTTTTCTTTGTTCTTTAGTTGAAAGGCTGATTGATTGTTTACAGGAAGAGCTTACAGTGCAGCCAGCTAACTTCAATCACCTTCACCCAAAAGGCCTGCAATCCCCCACAGCATGTATATGAAGGAAATGTATGAGGAAAATAAAATAGATGAGCTCTGTTCACTAATAGATCCTCTTTATTTGTGATAAGTATATGATTGATTTCTAAAGTCAGTTAAATACCAGTCAATCAGAAAGGTGGCAATATAATGCAGCAGCAGAATTCACGGTCACACCCATATTTCAAGATAAGTAAATAATGATTTCAGCAACTTGGAAAATCATTGATTTGAAGTTAAATCAAAACAAGATTTCTCATTTATTTCAGGAAATATATGTTTTGTGTTAGTAGGAAAACATTGCATTTATTTAAAGTTTTATCTTTTTTAGATTTAGATCTGATGTCTTTTGTAGGTGGTAGTGATGATTCCAACCATTTAAAATTAATTATGGCCATTTAAAATGAAAAATCCCTTTTGAAATAATGTTTTTCATGTTTTGTTGACACTTCATGTCAACATTGTACCAACAAGCTAATCTGTTATTTCTAGAATTTCCCTATCCCTATTTTTTCAGTATAAAACAATGCACCAAGTTCAACAGAATCTGTGAATTATTTCGTTTCCCAGCACCTTCATTCTTGTTCTAGCCTTATATGTTCTGGTGAACTTGATTACATCAAAATTGCTTTGCCTGGGTCCAATTACAAGTTTCTTACAGTGGGAGTGATGAGAATCAAAATTAGAACTTTGTTTCAGAACACTTAGGGTAGTTTAAATAATTTAAACCCAAGTTACTCTGTAAACACTTTCCAACTTTTACCAAAGCTTTGAGTCAGTGGCTTTGGTCTCAGTTCAGAAAATAATTTTGTAGATTCTATTCTGTTTACTCCTCTTCTTTCAAGAATGCTGTATATAACATATTGTCATCACAAGGTGCAAGAAAACAGGGAGATTTTTGTATTTCAAGCCAGGCTTTTCTTTCACCTTGTGAAGTCAGGGCAGCTAATGCGGGATCTTTGGGAACTCTTGGCCAGCATCCTCTGCTATTTCTACGGCTTCTCTCAGGAAACCCAGCAGAACTTCAAGGCTTGGGAGCCTCAGGTGGATGGCATGTCCAACTTAATTAAGTAATGTTCCAATATTTCATAGGCAGAGCTTTATGTCACAGCATTACAGGATGACTCCAAACAGGATATTACACTATTTTATTGTAACTCACCCTTATCCAGATCCAAAGACCACAAACTGTAAGTAAATAGGATCTTCATAAACTTGTAGCTCAAGTCAATGTCTATAGACATATGGTTTTTTTAAATCTCTCACCTTACATGCATGCTTAAAGTTCACTTTTTTACCTGTTTCTGCTCTCAGTGTGGCATATTATAATAAAGTTCTTTCCATTTCTCCACCAATATAACAGATTTAATCCAACTTAAAAAAAAAAAAAAAAAAAAAAAAAAAAAAAAAAAACAAACACAATACAGTAGTTCTGTCACATGAAANAAAAAAAAAAAAAGCAATTGTAAGACTGAAGTCCAGCCTAGAAATTCTGAGTTATTAAGAAATATTACTCAGAAAAATCATGGAAACCAGGGCCTCCTATCAGCTTTCAGATCAGGCAGAGCTGATGTGCTGGGTCAGAGATTTAGAGGAAACATGCTGTTAGAGCACAAGAGCAGATGTATCAGAATTTTGTTTTTATAAAGAATAAGCTACTGTACTACTTGTAACTGTAACTAAAAGGATTTTAATATGAGAGTTTTTTAACTTGCACAAAGCAGGTCATTTTTCAAATGTGCACAGGAAACTGGATAGTAATTTTTCCACACATTTTGAACAACAAAATTTATTTTGAGAGAAAAATGATGTATTGGAATACTTACCCTGGTTTCCTAGGTGTCTGTTACCCATTTCAGTAACACTGCAGTTCATTAGCAGCATTTGCTGACAGATAAACTAAAGCAGTAATGTGATACTTGTAAGTAATTGTGTGTACATATGTAAGTGAATAAAGCATCTTGTAAGGTATCTGTTAATTGATTTGCTTCCTGTAGTATCATTTTAATTAAGACTTGGAACAGAAGAGAGAGCACGTGGTCAGGGAGGGAAGCTATCACCTTCCCTTATTTGTGTGAACAAATGTTTCAGTACACATCATTTCAGTACTCTCTGGGAAATAAAGATGAAAATAAATAAGAAATGCAAAGTTACAAGGAGTAGAGGAGAAAGGCCTGGAGAATTAAGGCTGGTAATCTTGATCAGGCAAACGTGCTGGGGTGGTGAATAGATTGTGATTTCTCAAGACCTTTTGGTGTGTGGGCATGGGAGAAGGATGAGCAATACTGAGACAAGACAGCTGGGCACAAGGGACCCTCACAGCTACTGCTTCTGCTGTCACTGAGAGGTTTGGGCACACTTACACAGGGCTGCAGTCTTTTTTTTGCCACCTCAGGGAGTTGCTGGTTTTGCCCATTCCTACAACCAGCTTTACCAGCACCACTTGGAGATCAGCAGCTCCTAAATTCGGGCCAAGCTGCATAGCAGTGCTTGGAAATAATCAGTGAAGGAAAACTGGATGAAAGAGGAGCATTCGGGAGGCATTCATTCAAAAGACTGAACAAAACACACTGTGAGCTCCACGAATTTTTGATCAAGAATTCAGCCCAGGCAGTCCACATCCAGCCCAACAGGCATCCGTCTGCACTCACCTGTTTGTCTGTCCAGCACAGGTTATAGCTGTCCATGCTGAGCACCCCAGGCTCTCCCTCGGCTCCCTGGCATTCCCCTGGATGGATAACAGTGGGAAGCCCTTTGGAGTCAGGGTTTGGACACATGCCCCACCGTGTGATGCTGGGCCTCAGACCCTTCACAGCAGATGCCCAGCAACATAATGATGCTCGTGAATGGAGTTCTTCAGAAGAGGAGGCAGTTGTGGCCACAAGGAGTGAGCTAAGAGGTGCAGGCACAGTGTGCATTTCTAAAGAGAGAACGACACAGCATTGGCTTTAATTAGAACGCGAGTGCCACAGCAACAGCGAGATCATTCCAGTCAAATCCTTCTGTCAGCTGCATCAGTGCAAATCAAAACTAACTGCAGGAGTCACACAGCTTGGTGCAGCCCTTGTTCACATGATAATAAATCAGGCAAAAATCCACTGGACTCAATACAGCTGCATGACTAGTAAAAAACTGCCTGTGGGAGGAGTCCTGGAAATCAGACCCCAGTGACATAAATCCACTCTGAGTGGTGTGAGGAAGAGGAGAGTCTCATTCAGCTCCTCCCAAACAAAAAGGATGGCAAATGTCAATAGTCAAAACATTTGCAATATGAATTTTTCTTGGTTTTTCTCATGCCTGTAAATGAAAACTAAGATAATTTTAGTCAGGAATATTTTTTCTCTTTCTTACAACTGCACTTAATCAAATAAAAACTTATTAAAATGCTTTGACTCACCAAGTCGGTCAAACACAAGCAAAGAAAGTACCTAACTAGCAGACCTGATAAAGAAAGAATGTTTATACTATACAAATAGGACCTATAGAGGCTTCAAACTTCTGAAAATTGCTCTCATTACACAGAGGGAATATTGAAATAGTTGGCCTAGGTCTGACAGAGGTCCTCTTTACCACAGCAAACATCTAGATGAAGCCTAAGAGCATTGCAAGCATGTGCCAATGCTCTCCTAAAAGACCCTACTGCCCTACAGCAAACTTCTGCTCAGTGTCACTAAGCTAAAAGTGTTGAATTTACTGTTTTCTGGTGTATTTTTCTTCCATTGCCAAAAGTGGTTAATTCCACAGGTACTAAATAGTTACACATAAAAAGTCACAAAAGCCTTTGCCCTCCCCTATCACTACATCAGTGAATTTGTACAAATTTTCATGCTAACACATCAAGAAAGTAATTCACATAGTCCTAAGAAGGCATGTTCACTCTAAACGAAGAGGGGAAATGAGACATGGAGCAGCCTAAGTGCTGCAGCAACGGCCAATGCAGGATCAGCAGAGCAAAGAATACAAAGTTTTCCAAGCTCAACATGGGTGAGCTACACAGTAGGCCGTCATTCTTCTCTACTACTGCCTCCAACAAAAATGCTGCCTTTGGAATGGTTAGGTGTTAAGTGTTTCACCTTATTGAATATATATGGTTTCAATTCTCACGTTTCTGGCTTTAAATCCTAGACAAACCTTGTGCTTTCACTCATAGCTGCAGCAAAGGGAGCCTCAGCAAAGTCAGTGACATTACACTGGGCTTGAACACTGTGTGACCTAGTAACAAGCCCAAATGCATCACAAGCAAAGTGGCACAGTTGCACCCATTCTGTCTTCTGCATCCAAAAAGTCTGTCTCATGTTTCCTGCCCCACACCCCCCTCTTTCCATGCCATAATCCACAGGGTGCTTGCAGGATACAAGTGGGTTCATTTGCACCCCTCACACCACTGCTGATGGGGATCTGTCCTAATGCAGACGATCCACAAGGCCTTTCCTTTACAGATCAGATCCTATCCAGTACTATCAGAAATCTTCCTGAGTCAATGAGCAATTAAAATAATTACCTTTAATCATATTCTTCAATTACTCCACAGTACTGAGGGAGGGCTCGGAGGGCTGGGACCAGATGCAAACATACTCTGTTGTGATTAAAACTGACTGAAATGCTCCAATGAATATAAACCACTGACTATTCACCTGTTTTGGGAACAACCCCTGTATGTTTTAAGCTGCTTCATATTTAAACTCATTAGAGTGACACCAGGGAAGCAACAGAAAGCTGTGCTGAGTGCCTAAGGGCTCCTGAAGGGACCCCTTCAAAGGAGCTGCTACCTTGAAATACATGCGAAACACAAAATAGCTACTCAGAAGAAAAGGCCACTGTGTGTTTTCAGTAAGCAGTTCTAACGACTGGCAAAGCACTCGTGAAGACTGGCCAGGCTGGGAGGTGAACCTGCCACTCGGGTATCTCTGACAGCTCTGGGATGTTGCTGCTCCAACCCAGGCTCCTCTTTGGGAGGCTTCTGACATCTCTTTGTCCTGAAGGAAGGCCCCTGACGTCCTGTTGCAAAGGCTACAAGTACCTGGCTGTTTCCCTTGTGCCTCTCCCCACTGGAGGCTTCTGCTCCTTCCTCCCAAAGGGTTGCAGTGCCCAAAGTAGAGCTGGAATGGGTCTGAGGTACCTCAGGGGGTTCTGGTGTGAGGAGATGACTGGATGTGTGTGGTGTGGGACTGGAGACAGTGGTACATGCACAAGGACTTGGCTGGGGATGCCTGGGAAATTGCTTTTTCTGATAAGCAAACTGACGATATAAGAGAGAACTAAATATAAGAGAGAATTAACTGATGTTGGGAAGGGGTAAAAAGTGATTGCAGAGGAAAAGGCAGAATATGTGAACTTATACTTGCTTCAAATCACTGTTTTAGCAGTCAGGAACAATAGAAAAAGCAGAGTGGTGCCAACAGTCATTATTTAACTTGGGAGTTTTGCACTATCTGATACTCTGCTTGAGGCACTAAGTCTTCAAGTCAGGTGGCTGTGGCAACCCCACTATAATTTTGTGGAGGCCCTTGAGCCTCTAGGGAGAACTCCCAGGGCAATGCTCTGGAAGAATCTACCATAGCCTTCAGGAGTGCTTCTTCACTTTGGGTGAGAAAAAAGGCTTCCCCCATGGTGCTCTGCAGCAATATGTTATTCTACCTCTGTTCTGTTCTTTCCATCACCCGGGCTTTGCCCACCTTCGTTGTTCAAATACGTTCCTAGCTCTAGAAGTTTCTTCTTTCCCTGTTTTGCCATTGGCTGTGGTACCCTGACTGTCCACTCTCATGCTCCCTATAGGTCAGTGCCCTTTGCCCTGCCCCTGTACCTCCCCTGTGCCCACTGACCATTGGCCTGTGACCCCACACTTAACCCTAAACACTCCATTGACCCCTAGTCTTCTGTCCCTGGTACCCTTTGGCATATGGAGCAATAAACCTCGCTGGAATTCTCTACAGGAGACCCTTCCTGCCCTCTGTTTGCTGAGCTATCTGTGGTGTGTGTGAGTGGATGAGAGTGAGTGTCTGTGTGCCCACCCGAGTGGCTTCCCGAGAGGAGACGCTTTTGGGGGGTAGCGGCATCCACCATCCACCCCCCCACGCTGCAACATCATTTTAAATATACCTTGCTTTTGAACACATTAATAAATAATGCAGACCTGACTAGTAACGTTTTCCAAATAATGTTAATGGGACAATAACTCAAATCTGGTTCCTATTACAGCATGATCTACACACACAAGATGGTGCAAATGGAAAATTATTCTCAAACCCATGTGACGTAACATTAACATAACCAATAAACTTTTGATTCAGATCCAACCCCTGCCAGGCTTTTCAAGCAAGATGATGAAGCTGTGACTGGACCTTCTGTGTGAGTCATAGATGCCTTCCAACCACGAGTAAAGGAAAATAAAACATTCATCTCATGACGTACATTCTTCAGTAGAAACCATTCATTGACCTAGAAGCATGTGGTTTTTCAGGCATCCTTCTTGGGGAGATGATGTTATTGATCAGAATTGGGCTGAGGCTTGGAGCATCTCGGGGAAAGGAGCAAAGAGTGGCTGTGACAGCAGCAAGGCTCATCTCCAGCAGCAGCAGCAGCAGCAAAGATACCACACAAGGATCAGGGGAATCCAGAAGGGGTACCTAGCCCCAAACCAAATAAGAGCTGCTAGTTCTCTGCTCCCAAGCCTTCCTACTGACTTATCTATTATCTTCTCCTGCATAATTTGTCATAATCTCTGATTTGTCAGGCCAATTAATCATGCTTCAGAAAAAATGAGATTTCTCACAAGGAGATTATCTGTCTCTGACAAACAAGGGATAATTCAATTAGCTTCCTTTTCTAAACATTTAGTAACTGGTTTTGGTAAATTAGTCCTTTTTGTAATTTAGCTATAATTTAGGAAGATTTAATATGTCATTAGGCACACCAAATTCTGTGTTAATATAATATTATGGCTGAGATTTTAATTGCCCCAGAGTCAGGAACTATATACAGAAATGGCTTGATTCCCACATGGAAGCAGCTGATAGGAAATACTCAGAGCTCCACAGAAATTCTCCTTAAAATCCCTTCTTTTAGTTAAGCACATGCTGAAGGACTCCAGAGAATAGGAGGCTTTCTCTGACTTGGGTAAGGACTCCAAGAATTCAGTGTAAAAGACAAATATTCAATATTTATTTGCAGAATTTCTACACACTACAGAAATTTATGGATTTAACTTGGATTTAACCCTCTTCACAGTTCTCAAGGTTCCTGTTTCCCATCCTGCAATTTCCTGGGGAAATCCCAGTATCTAACACTAGTACCTGGCTGTGGCCTGTCTGATGAGAACTTCTCTGTTTCATTCTGGAAGCAGGCCTTTTAGCCCTTTAGAACATTGCCAATTGATACTAATGTAAGGGCATTAAAGAAGTCGATGCAACTACATACTGAGAGTAAAAATCAGCTTCTTTTGTGCTGGGGGAAAAAATCAAGAGAAAATCAAAGCAATTGAGTTGTGTGGATGTTAAAAGGCATAAGTGGGGAAGCAGATTTTAAAGTGGTGTTAATTGCTTTACCATAGCAGGGTCAGCCAGACTTTGCCTGAGCTGAAAGGGAAGAGTCAGTTAAAGCAGACTGATCCCCACACACTGCTGGCTGCAGCCTGGCTGTACACCAATCCAGGGCTTCCTGACTGGCCACTGGAACCACTGAACTCAGGGTATTTCCCAGTGTACTGAGTAGTAACCTGCCCATGGCACATCCTTTCAGAGCTCATGTTTGACTGTATGGATCCACCAAAAAGTGCTATGATTTGGAGAATCTTTTTTTTCAGGTAATTTTGGAGCTCAAGCCAAGGCAGTGCCCTCCCACCATTTGAACAGATTTGCCAATTTCTATCAGAACTTGATAAAAGAGCAGAAGCCTCCAAGACATTTACATTCCAGCATGCTTCATGAAGGCAAGCAGCTAGAAAAAGAGGACGCACAACATCATTTCAAGCTTTTTCCCAGACTGGGGCCTTCTCTAGATCTCTCTGCAGGTTACTTGACATCTACTAAGATCCATGACCTTATTTAGCAAACATCAACCAAGCTCATAATCAAATCTGTAGGGAAGCTGACTTCATTAGCTCTGTTTCTGTTTCTCACAAGACAAATCTGCTTACACTGGAAACACACATATCTCAGCAGAAGTAGTAGGCAGATGGCCACAACTTACACCAAGGCAGCTCAGCCCATCAGACTGGCACATGCCAACTCTGTGGTAAATCACACTGATGAAAGCACTAAGGTGGTTATCACAGACCCTTTTACCGCAGCCCTTCTGACTCTCAGCTGGAATGACTGTTACCCACTTACAGCCAAATTAACTAAGAAAAGCCTCAAAGCAGCACAATCTGATTCTCTGCCTGTCTTGAAAACACTCATCACTGTTGTGACAAGGCAGCTTATACCTCTGTCAAAATGCCGCATGTTGTAACCACTCTGCCATCACACTTTCATTTAGAGAAAAATAAACATTTTCCTCAATTTTATTTTAGGGTTAAGATACTGCAGGACTCATTAGATGTCATGCTGTTCACTAGTTTAAAGCCCTAAATTCATATTTGAAAGAAATAGTATAAAACGGAGGCTTTTTCATTAGTTATTTCACATGGTAATAGGAGGCATGATTCTGCACTCAGGCGTACACCAGCAAAGACTGGGAGTAACTTGATGGAATTACTGCAGGAAAGAGCAGTACAGAGAGGAGGAGACTTCAGCCCATGTGTTTTTTAATTTAAAATATTCCTATATTTAACTACAATTCCAAACTCAATGCTTATTTCTGTTAAGGGAATTATTAGGCAAGGATTGCTCTGGACAAAGCCCAGCTGACCTCAGTGGGAATTTTGCCCAAGTAAACTTCCCATTGGAGTATGCAATACTACTTTTCTGCACACAATCCTAAGCATTAGCAGAGACCAGACGCACATCTGAAAACTGTTTCATTAGCTCTCAAAGGTGTCATTAGCAACAGAGGTGAAGCTTTAAAAACTATTGGGACAGGTTCCCTCTGTACCTTTTTGGCCTGCATGGTGTCCATTAACACTCTGCAAGCAGCTGAGATGAATTCACAGCCCTGTGCTGCCGGGTGCATTAAGCTCTTTTAATTTTCCTCCTCCATAATGCCATTGTAGGGCATAAAAATGAGGGGTAGAAAGGTAAATGTCCTGGGGAAAAAGTGTTCACAGCACGTGTGCAGCTGTGCCTTTAAAAACTGCTGGTATGAGATGTAGAAGGAAGTGCTCAGTTGGATGGTGTTCCATGCAGAACAATGCTGACACATTCAGATATCACATTTACAGGCTGTCAGGCTCACAGATCTGGCACTAGCTCAGGACAAAGCACGGTATTGGGGAGAATCAAACTATTCTGCAAGAATGAATGAAGGAGAGGGCAAACTCCCTGTGAGCGAAAAAAAGCCCTCAGAGAAGACCTGCACAGTTCCTACAGCTACAATGAATGCTATCAGAAGGATACTGGGCAGAAAGTCAATTTATTTCTGATAAAAGTTGGTTCTCAGTCGCTTGAAGTTTTTATTAGTTTTCAATTAAGACAGCCAAGAGGCTCACAATGAAAATGGATTGCAGAACCTTAAGGAGGACTGCATTCTGTGCAAAAATGGAACAAGATTGTTTTAATGCAGGGGGAATGGAAAGTATTAAAAGAGTTTGTAATAGACCTAAGACTTGAACGATGAATTTTTTTTTTTTCTGGAGCAGGGAGGAAGGGGGTTGGGGGAGCATGGTATTTGACTTATCCTGATAAGAGCAGAGTTCATCACTGGCATGAAGACACACATGCACATGGAAGCCAGAGAGAGGATCATGAAAGACCCAGACATAAACTCTGGCAAAACATCTGGAATCTGACAAGCAAAGGAAGTCACCCAGACTTAACTGGCAGAGCAGGCTGCTCTGATCCTGTGGCCATGATAGCATGCAAATACACCATACGAGAAGAAATAAAGCCAGGACCTGCTCATGGCATTCAGAGTACAAAACAACTGTACATGACTCGGCACACAAGCCAAAACCATGCCCAGAGCTAAAACTATGTTAGAGCCATAATTCTTGGTGAGATGGCAAGGAAGGTCTGGCAACTTCAACAATGACAACACTAACACTGCTGCTTCTGGAGATGTCTGGACAGCTAAAACAAAACATGGCTACAAAATATGATTTGGCTGCAGCTGTGGGCTGCTCAATAATATTGTCTCTTCGAAGATTTAGTGAAGAAGGAAAATCTTATAGCTGATCTTCACATTCTAATTCTGGTCAAGACAGTACACCTCTCAGAAAAGGAGTGACCACAACAGGTGAAGAAGGCTTTAGGGACACTTTTGGGAAGCTGGGATGCTCTCAAAGAGGGCTGAACAGTGCTGAAAGGACACAATTACTCTAACACACAGGCTCCCACAAAAGTTACTCTTGTAAAGAGAGGGCAAGCTTAGACACTTAGACATTTGTTTGGGGAGGCAGGGAAGAAATATCAGTCCAGTTGTTGAACATTTGTTCTCGTTGCTGAAAGGGGCAAAATAGACAGTTCATGGAAAGCCAGGATGTCCCTGATGACAAATACTGATATGAGCAAAATCAAAGTACAACTCAGGGTATTATAATTTTTAAATTTAAACTTCAAATCTGCTTTTGCACATCTTATTAATCCACAGATTGTGCAGCATTTAAAAATGGAAATATCATCGCTAGAAAGAACAACAGATGCTAATAATTAGTGACACATTGCTCACATTTCATTGTAAAACAGATGTGTGTATTAAATTAATTATAAAGACTAATATAACATAGGCCTTTGACATATATATAAGCATAATGTTTTCTGTGAGTCAGTGCTTTAAATATGGTTTTGATTTTGTTTTCTTTCCTAAGTTCAGTGTCAGAGAAGGAAAGTATATTTGTTACAGGCTAACAGATCAAAAGAAGCAGAGAAAATCTCTGGGTATTATCAGAAACCCGTGTTTTGACAGTAGGCATTTTCAATGGGTGAGTGGAATGTTATGATCTCCAGTTTCACTCAAATTACTTCTTTTGAATGATGATGTTTCCTTACCCTGAGGCTATACCACAAAGAACTATGGAACATTTTGGAGCCTGCATTGTGTGCTATTACTTTTAAAAGATAGTGTCCTGCTTCCTTTTTTTCCCTATAATCTTTTTTTTTTTTCTTCAGAGCAATGTTCAAATACACTCCTCTTTGGAAGATTACTTGCCTATGCCGCGGATCATATTATGGTCATTTAGCACTGTGGTCATTCGCTATCTGGCTATTTTCAGTCAGATTGTTGACTGCCTTTGCACTGAGGAGACTGAATAACAAAAATAAATAAATCAGACTTCAAGAGCAGAATCACCAGCATACATTTAACAAGATACTACAAGGTACAACATACCTTATGTGCCAGTCAAGCAGAATTTAGATGCTCTCACTCACTCATCTGATTTAACTTCAGAGGTTTCCTAGATTCAAATACAGACTTCCCTTAAAGATCAGCATGATATCTATTGTGAGTCCCAGAGAAGGAGGTAAGTTCTCCTCCTTCCCATTTGTGTCACTTCACAGCCACTCAGGCACACACAAACCTTTTAGCCTGGTGAAATCAGTCTTGGGTATGGGACACTCTTCAGCAGTAACTCCCCAGATGGAAGCCTTTGCTCAGTGTCTGCTGTGGACAACACACATTTTGATAAAGTTGCAGCTCCAAGAAACCGCAATGTTTTTCTAGATATAAACACACAAACCCAGGAAAAGCAACTCAGCCACTTCTTATTGACACTCCTCATCAACAATCCCCATCAGAAACTGGCATTCCTATTATTAATAACTTTTGACAGACTTTAACCATCAGAATAGAAATAGTCTATGAGTAGGGTCTCCATAAAGAGATGTTTTGTTTTTTCAAACTGCAAATATTAGTATTCTCTTTAAAACAAACCAACCAACCAACCCATGGAGCTTTGCTAATATCTGACTTAACATCAACACAGTACACTTTTAATACCTTCATGGGTGACAAAAATAATTTTTCATGTTTCCAGGGTACAATCCTGAGTTCAAAGCAGGCTATCCCAAGCCATAGAGAATCATTCACACAGATTTTCTGTCATTTAGAAAGTGCAGAGGAAAAGCCCTCTTAGTGTTGTACAGAGGAATTTGATGGATGCTCACTTGTAATTCTGCCCACGTCCCAGCTGCCCTGCACAGACTATTGTTTCATGTAGCCATGGAACCAGCAAATCAGACCGGACACAGTCAAAAGGGATCTGGCTGCTACTTCACCACATCAAAATCACTAATTTATAATGGGTCAGGACCTCTCCTCTTCCATCAAACAATGCAAATAATTTGGTGCCTTTCAAAGGCCTGCTGTTGAAGCAGTTGTCTTCTTCCTGCTTTAGGAGACAAACTTTCTTTATTGCCTCCTCATGTAAGGAGAGGATTGCAAGAAAAAGAATCAGATTCTTGTTTTTAATAGGTAGTGCATATTTGAGAGCTTATCCAAAGCAACTTTTCAGACAGAAAAAAAAATACAAGCTGATTTGGTGATATGACAACGCTACATCGTTTCCATGTGGCCACAAAAATGCTAAGAAAAATATCTATTTTTGGTTAAGGGATTAATCCAAGCTTATGGTATGTGCAGTATGTGAGATGTGGCTTCTTTCTCTGCAAAGAATCATTTAACAAATGGCACCTGAGCTTCTGTACTTTGAAAAAGAACAGATAATGTATTTCTTTTGCTCCTTATTTTTACCTTTAAAGGAAAGCAGATGAAGAACACAATATTCAGTACCTGACAGCTACATGAAAGAAATGCCTTTAATGTGCTACAGCATCTGCCTGTTTTTCACTTAGATGCAGTATTGAGGAACATATGCCCTCATTTACAACATGAAAGACAATCTATTCTACAATACCCAGTATTTGAAGGATATGAAACAAATAATTTGTTTATTCAAAGCTGGGTCAAAAATTCTTCAGAGAGATCATCTTAGAAACACAAGTGAGGTAATTTTTTAAGCTGTTCACAGACCTATTGGATACTTGGATAAATACTTTTTCATTATTTCACTTCTCAGCAGGAAATATAACCACTTGTCTCATCCATAACTCCTCCTGAAGCTCAGAGGCTAAAGTTTGACCATTACTCAAACCTATATAGCATATAAAATTTCACTGAAGTTCCTTGATTAAACTGTCTCTGATAAAAATATTTGCTGGAAGAATTCCTTAAGAAACAGTAGGCTTATACTTCTGTTTTTAAGATCAAAGAATCCGTTTTAAGGTTAGCAGCTGCCAAAGTGTAGCAACACCATTCCTGACAGCAGAGCAAAAGTGCAGCACATCTTCCAGGGACATTCCTGAGGTTAGGGAAGGATTCCCTGCTTTTCTGACAACAAACTCTGCGCTGTGAGTATGTGCGTGGGTATTTTGTTTTCAGCTTGGAATATTTTAAAAAAGTTAAAACTCAGAGTCACAGCATTTATTATCCAAGTAAGAAATTTGGTCAAAGATTTATTATCAAGGATTATAAGAGCAGCAGAAACAGAAGAAAATCTCGGTGGACATGGTAGAAAATGGAGATCAGAGGGCAAGATTCTATCTATGTCCAAGAAGGACAAAGTAGGTCAGAGACAAAATGTTGTTATTCCTTGGGATGTGAAGACCTTAATTTTTTTCTGTAGTGTGTTCAAGGATTTAGTATTTCTTCTAAGGGAGACAACATACAGAGAGCACAAAGCAGTCTCAAAGAAAATAAGGCTCGAAGAGTTCTTCAGATCTCATTTAGTCCAACATTCTTCCCTTTAATTCACCTTCACCCAAACCTTGCATTCCACAACCATTCAATTCTCTGCTTGGACACTACTTCAATCTTTCTCAATCCAGGTTGACTGGGTAAGGGCAGATCAGAAATATCAGGTTGGGGGAAGGGGTGCATTTCTTGTAATATTTCTGGTTTCTGAACAGAAGCAGGTACGTCAGAAGAATTTACATGGAAGCATTTATTCTTAAGATACATCAAGGCTAAATGTGCTACTTTAGAAAATTTGTTGAAGAGATGTTTGAGAACTTAAGACAATAAATCCGAGCATAACCAAACAAATCTGAGACAAGTACACTACACCTTCTGACTTCAGTTCACTGCTTTTGTAGTGTGACTTTCCAAGAGCCATGTAGCAGCTGTTCAACAATCCCTATGTGAGTGCAGTGATTGTTTCATGATCAGCTTCACCTTAAAATGTTCTCCTTCCCATCAAGCTTTATTCTATCAGGAACCACACCTGGTACAATGGAAGCCACACCACCACCATGTCCACAGAGGAGGGATGCACTGGAAAACTTCTGTCTCCTCAGCCCAGAACTAAGTGACAAAGGAGCACATTGAGTGGTTGGGTCTGAGCAGTGAGGCTCTGAGACACATCTTGCTGAGACAGCACATGCTGCAAACCAAACAAGGCTAGAAAAGTCTCCTGGGAACACATGATTGTGTGTTTGCCCTGCCCTTAAGTATTTGTTTATTCCAGACACAGTCAGAAAAAGGGCACTGAACCAGAAGAATCATTGCTTTGTTTCAGAAGAGTCATCCTTTTATCAGTCAGTCCCTTAGAAAGAAGGTCCAGAGACAAATTATGGACACAAAGTCCATATAAAATATGGTGCCGGCACAGGCTGTGTAGAAAGCACGGACTTAATTCCATGAAATGGGAGACTTCACAGATAAACCATATCCTGTGGTCTTTCAGAGACACTTGTCCTTCCCCAAACTTGTCTGCAATACTTATTTGGGGAGAAAGGCAAGCTAGAACAGGTGATAGCACATTCATTGTCAGGACAAATCTCACTGACCATGTGGTTATGGAGTCTGTGCTCCCTCTGAGCTGAGCGGAGTGGGATCAGCAGGCTCACAGTGGGTAGCTTGAAGTCCTTCAGTAACGTTTTAACTGGGACAGGTGCTTAATGAGAATGCATAGCCAGAACATACTAATGCATTGAAAAGCCTTTGAAATCCATCTTAGCACGCCATTTGCTCACCAATTGCCAGAAATAAGACCAACTAAAAGTGACATTTTAATATTTTTGGAGAACAGAACTGAAGCAGCAATGGACTTTTTAATGGTTCCCAAATGACACTACCATCTACCACTCTATGAAGCTGACATTGTTATATACAGCTATATGAAGTGGAACGTGTCTTTGCACATGACAATCACAGTAAGACTCTTCAATTCTTGCACACACCTAACTATGCAGGAAGTACACATGACAGAGTCTCTAAACACTTTTGCAAAACATCCACAGATCTCTTTTTTTTTCAGGATTAACAGTGCCCTGAAAATTGGAATGATCAAACTTGAAGGAAAAGCTCAGAAAAACATACGAAATCCCCTGTGTTTTTGTGCAGTCCCAAACATAATCATAAAAGTAATAACAAAAGCAAGTTTCCTGTACCAAAACAAAATGTGCTCTTATTTGAAGAAAGAGAAAATGAAAAATACATTACAGCATCAATAGTAAGGGTTTCACTTCTCCATGAAAATATGGCTGCACAACAGCCACAACACCTCAGACTCTACCCAGATATATCAGTATCATTCATTCATAACCCTGAAAGAAAAAAGGAAAAGAGAATGGAAGAAGGAAATTTTATACTGGGGGAAAGGAAATCTACAGTTAACAACATCACCCTACCTATCTTGCAATTGTCCAATCAGTCAGAAATAAATGGTCACAAGAAAAATACTATCAAAGCCCCAAGCACTGTGTAAACATTGCATGATGTTCAGAGACCCAAAAAGCATGATGCTTCCAATCTGGAAGCTCTTACATAGTGTTTTTTCAGTTGACAAGGAGCTGGATTCACAAAACAGTATTTTCCACATGTTGGACCACAAAATAGCCATAGAAAAGTATCAGGGGCAGAACCACGTTGTTCAGAAGTTCTGGATTGCTACAGTTCAAAGGTAACTGGGCCCATTAAAGGAAGGGGAACATTTGAATACAGATCCAAACTCCCTCCATGCTTGGCAACATTGAATCAGTTTGGATTTTATCTATCTCTAATCACTGAACATTTTTAATTAGGATTCCTTGGACCATGGGAGCTATCAGCGGCTGGATTCTGAAAAAGACCTGGCCATAACTTATGGTAGGTTCCAGGCAGGCAGAGAGCATCTTTGTCTGCTGCCTGCATGAGGAGTGGAAGGGATAAGCTGTAGTTGCCCTGAAAGATGATGTCCAGGTGAAAGATGAAAAGTTCAGAGAAACACATTTTATTGCTGCAGGTGGGCAGCAAACTCTCATACATCATTCAGAACAAGCATAAGTCTCCTTAACAGCATATCAGGTATGAAAGCAGGCAGCCCATCCCAGCCCACCAACACATGGTGAGAGGGGCAGCCTTGAGAAGACCTTTTCTCCATGCTAGAGCCCAGCCAAAGCAGCCCAGTGTGAGTTGCAGTGGATGCCACTGTGTCCCTCTGCCACACTGCAACACTGCTGTAAGGGCAAGCCATAATCCTGCTCACAGGAATCCTGCAGCAGATTCTGGAGACATATTTGGGAATGCAAGTGAGACCTTTCAGAGAAAGAAGTCAGGTTAGGAACAGCCAGAGAGAGAGGACAGGACAGCAAAAGCCATGAGGATGTGGTTACCTCTCGTGACCGATGTGACTTTGCAGAGAGGCAAAAGGGATTTGCACAGCAGGTCTCACCCCAAGCGACTAAGGCTGATGATTTCAATAACACTGCCCCAGGGAGAGAGGGGCTCCAGGCTCTGCAAACAGTCGGACTGAGCTGTGTCAGATGCTCTGCAGTGCTGATTAGGCACTTTTCTCCTCAGAGCAGACCCATTCAGCAGGAAGCGAGGCCACATACATGCTGCCAGAGCTGAGAAAGCCATATCCTGCGGGTCAGAGGCTCCGCTGGCGTGCGTCAGCACACTTCCAGAGCAGCTCTCTGTCTTACAAAGAGGGCTGTGCACACGGCCTGGGGGAGAAAAAAGGAATTGTACTGCATGTTCATTTGGCCTTTGGGGTTTTTGGTGCATGGGTAAACTGTGATGGTGTCAGGTAAGAGACATCAAAAATCTTGGAAAAACATTTTACAAAAGCACAAACATCTCAGCTGCAACAAATAGGTGGAAAGGATGAAAGATTTTAACAGAAAAATAATGCAAATCATGCAATTGCCACCTGGTTGCCCCGGTTCCATTGGCAAACCCTTCCAATCTAGGCACAAAGGAAGGTTGCAGTTCACCCATCTGCAGCCCCGAGGTGGGAATCAGTTTGCAAAAAATCATCCAACAAGTCAGCATCAAACCTGGGAAGATGGGAAGTCAGAAGTTTATGTTTGTCCACAGCTCACTAGCCTGACTAGTGCTGTCTGGCCTATGAGCATAAACTAAGAGATTGGCAAAATGTAGATTTACTCAGCTGTGTTCGGTGCTGGGTTACCTCATGAGTGCTGCTGGTGATAAAATTTAGAGAGAGCAAGAAAGATGTGAACACAGATCTAGAGGTCCTGTTCTAGCTGTGCAAAGAAAAGCTCTCCCATGGCAAAAACCCTAAAAGGGCAGCATCACCTGAGCTCATTTATGCAGTAAGTAAAAAAGACTTTCAGCCTAGACCACTTTTAACAGTACATTTGGAACTTTAGAATAAACATCCCTTTAAGAATAAGAATCACTTTTTATGTTGTTGAATAACTTTCAGGAGGGAGCAATAAAAGTGATTTTACACTAAAGAAAGAACTCACAACACAGAGGAAACTGTCAAAAGTACAGAGATCACAAGCTCAAAACAGAAAGAGTATGTTTTCAGTAAACTGTCAGACATAAGAGATTTCAGGAGTCCAGAAGTGCCTTTGACTCTTCTTCTGTCTTCTATGATAGACAAATACATCATATGAAGCCTTCTCCCCAGTTACATAATCTAGTTCTGTTCCAAAGCTTGTTAGGGTTCTTGATACAATTAAAGGAACTGTTAGTGCAAACAGTAATGGGGATTGTTGACAAACAACAAACATTGATACTGATTCTTGCAGTGCATCTTTCAGCTTGCAGGGCCCAAGCACTCATGTGAGACCTTAGGCAGTCCTTAGTGATGTCTTTACACCAGTATTTTGTATGCACCATTAAAAGATTAGTAGGCTGAAGAAATTTATGAAAGACATGGAGTGAGGCATGAATGAGCTTAGCAGAATTATATGAGAAGATTTAAGATGTCCATCCAGCCTAATATCTTCTCTCAAGCAACAGCAAGGAGCAGATGCTTTGGAATGGTATGCAAAATCAGTCATCCCTGGTTTCCTCTCTATTAGCAGTCCAAGAACTTCCTGAAATGGAGTTTCCATGAAGACCATCAAATGACATAATTGTTAGTAGAATGTTTTTGACGAATTTGTCTGTTTGTTTTTGAATTAGCTTATGCCTTTGATAGGATTTCCCTTTGCTATGTTCAAGGAGTGGATTTGAATCTACAAATTTTAATACCTCCCCAGGCAGTATAAATTTTAACAACTACTTCTGTTTACTCATTCTGCTGATTGCTCTGTGTATAATCCAGATGTGTCACTCTCCTGTGAGAAGTGTTTGCTGTATGGACACAAAAGTCTGTCCCTGCGGGAAACAAACTGCAAGATTTTAAAGGTAGTTTTCAGTATCATAAGGATCAGATTTAGCACATGCTAAATTATCTGTAATGCTTAAACGCAGACATGTATTGTCCTGCCTAAGTGATTACTAGGAGAGGGGTGGAGTAGCTAAATCCATACTAATTGCCCTATCCAGGGAAGCAGGAATGCCAATGTGTTTGTATCACTCACACTTCATGCAACCTGAATATATAATCAGGCATAACCCACCATACCTGCTGGCAGAAGTATTAAATCCATGTCTGGGGAGATTTGTAGGCTTTCAAGTGATAAACACTTCAAAAGGAGCACAGGGGAAAAGCAGGAATGGACCGCAATGTGCCAACTTCCCTTGTCCTTTCTTGCCTAGCACTATAGTACCATTTGTGAAGGACGGTAACCTTGGGGTGATGCACCTTAAGATACTTTATCAATTAATTCAGGATATTTTTGAAGAGGTTGATTGTCAGTGATCAGTAGGTGCTGTCACAGCAGAGGGCAAACACCAGAGCACCGTATGCAATGTCCTGGCACAGGTGCCCTAAAGGCCTACAGCGTTCATCCCCAGGCCTCCTGATGGGCTGCTCCTGCCTGCCAGACCTCCTTGTCCCCAGGCTGCCACTACCTGAACCCGCGGAGTGGCAGATAACGTTAACTAGAACTGCCAGGCCACGGCGGTCCTGTTCCCGTTACGGAGTGGGATGAGTGGAAGGGGCACAAGGGCCTGAAAAATTGCCAGCACCTCCAGGAAAACTGAGAGGATGCCTAACACAGCCTTCCCCATCCCAGCAGTCTGACCCACAGCCGCCAGCTGCCTGGCTGGCACACCTGCTCCTACAGAAGTTATCTGTGCTCAAGGAGGGAGGGGGTTTCCCATTCCCATCGACATAGATCCATGTCCTTTGGGCAAGGGGCGTATGTGTGTGTGTGCGCACGGAGGATCGCGGAGGCTGGAGATGAAGCATCCCTGTCTAGCCCTAAAGCCACCCTACAGGCATGGGGTGGACAGGAACGGCAGGGAAAGGGGGCGAGTAAAAGCGGAGAGGTGAAGGGGGGCAGGACGCTGGGAAACGCAAAGGAGAAGGAAGGGAAGGAAGAAAGCGGGGAAAAAAAA
>WEKY01040909.1:144892-204008 GCA_013390045.1 Picathartes gymnocephalus
CCCGGGTCCCCCGCAGCGGGCCGGGCTGGCGCAGCGCCGGGCTCGGCCTGAGGGACGGGCGCTGGGCCAGAGCTGGGGGTCGCCGCCCCGGGAGCCCCTCCGCCCGCCCGGTGCCTACCCCGCTCCGCCGCCGCTTCCCCGGGCTCCCGGCAGCAGCGCTTCTGCACAGCCATCGGATCCCTTTTAGAAAAGAAAGCCCTTCCCGTGTAAGTGCATGAAAATGGGTCCTCAGCCGTCTTCTATGCCAGGCGAAGCCGAAGCAAAAGGGAGATTTGGCATTGTTTTTTCCACAGGTGCCCTGATCCCGTTGGCATCAGGTGGAAATATAACCTGTCGGTCACTTGTAAAAAGCTTCCTTCCTTTAAGATCTTTATGCCTCTAAAAACAAAGGTATTTTGGACAGCGTTGTATGTCCTGAAGCTGCAAAACAAACACAGAGTCTGGATCTGAACTTCCAGGTGCAGTAAGAGTAGGGGGGTGGGGAAGCCTTGCTCATTCAAGGCTAATGAAAGAATTTGAACTCCACTGCAGAAGGACAGGAGATGGTGGAGGCAGAGGTTTGGTTCAGGTCCATCTTTAGTCAATGCAGAAGCTTTCTCCTAGGGGGGGCCTCTGACTTGTGAAACTTGCAGACAGATCTGTTCAACTAAAAACAGCTGGTTGTTTTTCGGTGCTCTTGCTAGCCAGCTCCTAATTATTTTCATTTAAACAAAGCTTTGCTTCTTCTTGGCTCATCTGCTCTTTTTAATTGTAAAGAAATCAAACTAAATCAGGCTTTGGCAGTAGCATAGCTTCATTGAACAAACTACCACGCAGATAAAACCATCCCATATGCTTCTGGTCATGCAAAGCTGAGATCAGAAGGTAACCACCCTAGTCACACGCCCCTCCAGTCCCCCAGATATCCCAGTCCCCCAGATATCAGTCCTTTCAGCACTGGAGGCTGAGTTGTGGATTCTGCCCATCAGTCTCCATGGAGGAAGGAAGAGTGACCTGTACACAACACTAAACTTGGACTGTGAGCAGTTACACACAGGAGCAACTCCACTCCTATCTCAGCTGAAGTAACTGGGGTTCTCCCACAAACCCACAGCCATGCTGACACCACTTACCATGTGTAAGGACCGAGTGGTCACTGTATGTCCTTTGCCACTGTTTCAGCGCAGACAGAGGCGAGAGGCCCTGGCATAAACAAGTTTCTGGGTGCTGGAAGTATAGTTTGGTACTCCTGACAGTGCTGTGAAAGTGTTTTGCTGGGTAATATGGCAGACAGCAAACCCAGCTAATTCTTGAATTTGAACTGGTATAAGCAGAAGTGGACTATTTTCACTGCGGGATTTTTTAAAACAGAGCTTAGGTAGCAGTTGCCTTTCCTGACTCCCCACAGGCTACTGAGACATACTGGTGGAATGTACCAGAGAAGCAAACAGCTAAAATGTTGGGATAGGAGCAACTAAGCAAGCTCATTGCAAAAAGGAGAGAAGTTTGATGGTTAAGCACTCTCCATAGACATCACCAAGTCTCTGACTCTCTCTCCTCCCCTTTTCTATAAATAATTTCCCTTTCCAAGCAGAAATGAGATTTAAACTCTTGTGGTGAGCTCCACCTGAACGGCTACATCATGCTATGTTGGGTAGGCAGAAGAAGATAAACAGTGATTCCTCACTTGAAACAGCAATCTGAAGTCTAGAAATTCAGTGCTGTGTTGGCACACAAGCCTGCTCTTAAGTTGTGAAGTCTCCTGTTCTTGGCAAGGAGCCCATTACAAGGGTAAACCTCATGTTGGGACTGACCAGTGCTTGCTAAAGACAGGAGGAACACGTCTACTAGTGTCTGAGAGCCTTGAATGAGGGTTTCCCTTTCTACAGAGGAGGTAAATGAACTCTCTCCTTCAAAATCCACTGTTCCTCCTCCAATGGCAGTAGAAGGATAAAGTCAAATGGATACTTTTTTTCTGTTCTGTATAAAGCATCACCTGACCCTGTTGAGCATGAGCTGATACCATGGTAAAAGCCCCATGAAATTTCCAAAACTCTCCCCATTGCTGTACTTGTGCAGCTGCACCAATGGGAACCACAAAAGGAAGATGAGGAGAGAGGTTCCCACTGATCACAAACATGAAGGATGCGAAATTTGATGTGTCCCTATAAAAAGGCATGTCCCCAGAGGAAAAGTAGAAGCCTTAGGTATAAAATACCAGTGTTTGTATGAGTGTAAATAGCTAGAAAGGGATCAGAGTCTCCATGTACAATGATGCTTTATCTCCTCACAGAGGCTTCCATCATCTGTATTCCTCTGTATTTTCTCGTGGGTACTTCTTGGCACTATGTTCTGCCTGGTTTGGAATTAAGCAGTGAGCTTTTTGCCTTTTATTTTGGGACTCTATTTCACAATTACTCCTAGCCAGCTTTTTCAAAAAAGAAATTCACATGTCAGGAAAATGACATAATTGTTTTTCTTTACAGTTTTCATGACATGTTCATAATTTCAGTAGAAAAAAAGGCCTGTATTTTTCATTTACTCAAACCATAATTTTATAAATGATTTATTAAACATTTATTGCCTAACTATGTTTGAGGACTCTAAAAAGTGTTGAAAATCTTAAACTTATTCCTTATTTACTAAGCAGTACAACCTTCAAAATTTAATCTTATTTTGATGGCAGAGACAGCCATTTACTGGCTTCCCTTCTGCCGGTAAAGCACCAGGGCCACCAAGTCCAGAGAGTAATAACTGAAGTTTCATGCCTGGAAAGCTTTTGGTGGGATTCAGCCTTAATTTTAAATTTCGACTTCCTCTTCTACTTGTATGCTTTCTGCAATCCAGATAACCTCTTTCTTTGGCATTTATGTGAATTGCAGACAGAAACATAATGCACAAATAATTTTATCTGTAACTTCATCCATGCTTAATTGTAGTTTCTTCAAGAATTAAAAAGCCAAACTGTTCTTTATACAAAATGTTTTCTCCTTCATAACAAAAAAATAATGTCTACTTGGAATAAACATGCCATTCAGTAGAGATTTCGACTGAAGTGGCACAAAATAATTATCATACTATTAATTTTCAAAATTCTTCTCAAACAGTTGCAATGCAACTTCTTTAATTTAGTGGATTTAATGTAAGTAGGGTGATATAATTCACCGCTTCATTTCACTGCTTCACTGGGACCATAAAACCAGTGTCTCTGTCTCCAAAACTCCTTCAGAAATAGAATGGAAATATTTTACTTGCTTATTTTGAAGATAAATATATGTTTGTGTTTCAGGAGCTGATGTCAGACAATAGTCTCTGCCAAAACGCTCATCCCCTTTGTTAAAATGTTCCTTGCTGATGTGCTAGAAAACTGTCCAGAAATGAAAAAAACATTCTCCCAGAGTTGCAATTCTCACTAGTATTTGAGTACAGTACAGTATTCACATAACAGGAAGTTCACATTTTAGAGGACATTTCATGCTTTGCAGAGTGCATTGCAGGGAGTGCCTGCTCACTGCTGGAATATGGTTCTCTCTCTGGTGGATGCCCTCAGACCCACAGATTACACATCACAAGTCGTTTAGGGAACACATTGCCACAATGCACCACTGGTCAAAAATAGATCACTCTCTGATATGACTAATCAGGACATTCTTAATGTGCATTAGGAAGGAAATAAAATGAGTGTTGAGTCCCATGCCTCAGAAAATTAGTCCAGTAAAAACCAGTTAGGTTGGGAAAGGGAAATCTTCGTCTAATGAACACCTGTGGACACTTTTTTCAACCTTCACCTACACTGGCTATTGTTAGAAGTAAAGCAGAGAGGCAAACAACTGGTCTAAGTGAGGTTTAGGATGAAGAATGTTAAAGACAAGAATTAGAAATTAATGGAACAATGGAATAATCATTTGTCCCAATATGCTCTCATATTTTGTCATGCAAATAATGTCAGATTAATTTGAATTTGTAGTCAGAAAAACTGGTCAGATGGATTTAACCCAGGTTTGAGATGACCATTTGATTATGACAAGAAGAACATTACTTAAAACAGAGGACATGGGGAACTGTAGGATATAGAGAATTCAGTGGTCTTCCAGTGATAATCTGGGGAACAGCATGATGTAAGGTCTGCACAAATGATGTCTAAAAGAAGTAGAGCGAAGCATGCATGTTTAAATTGTGACCTTACCAAATTGTCATAAGATGAGGACAGCACACAGGAAAAATTGAGGACAGGGTAACACAAGTGGAGCAGAAGTTAATATGGCCAAGTCACATACTCGGGGATTAATAATAAGAATTTCTTTGATACACTGGGAACTGGACCACAAATGGCAAAGAAGGGAAAACACCCAATTAGGCTATTTATTTATAATCGGACATATAATCACATATGAAAGTATCATGAAAAAGGACAAGATAATTCTGGGATGTACCAGTCAAATCTGAGAAGTTCTTTGAGTATTCCACAGGACATTGGAGAACTTCTTTCCAGACACTGCCTATAACTGCAGTCAATTACATAAAAAAAAAATTAAAATAATTGCAATCGAGCCCAAAATTTAAACTTTAACCAATGCAGAGAAGGGCTCTTAGGGTGAATAGGGAAGACACTGCTTTACTAGAGGAGACTAACAGAGTTTGTCTTCTTAAGCTCAACAAAGCAAAGGCTGAGGCCAGATAATTGCTTTGTATACGGAGTCAGGAAGTAAGCTCTAGAGAAGAAGACACTATTTTAAGCTTAAAGCTGGCACACGAACAAATGAGCATAAACTGGCTATTGAAACCATTTAGCCTGGAAGTCCTAAGAAGGATGCACGCTCTTGGGAGAGCTGGTCACAGAACATCTTTCCAAAACTGTTCAGACTGATAAAAGATTACGTGAGATTGGTCCTGTGACAGTAGCAAGGTCTGCATGTCAGCTCTACGTTATTGATTAGTGACAGAAAAAATGCTAGAGCAGACTCACTGAAGGAGGGCCTCATGCCATCCTTAACATTCACAGAGAGGCAGACGAAATCAGGTTCTATGATGTCATTAAATTGCTGCACACTAAACAGGTACCATGAGTTTACCTGTTGGCTGTGGGCTTGCATGCTGGGACAGATTATGGTGCTGTTGTGCCTGTATGGAGCATTCTCATCATCTTTTCTTTCCTTTACAGATGTTTGTGAGGCTTTAAATGTGACAGTCTCTCCTGGACCAACAGTGCAATACTCTGAGGGGGATAATGCTACCCTTTACTGCCACATTTCTCAAAAGAGAAAGACAGACAATTTGCTGGCTGTGCGGTGGGTCTTTGCTGCATCACCTACCCAGGAGCATCTGATGATCAAAATGACAAAGTTTGGGTCTGTCCAGTATTATGGAAATTATACCCATAATTTTCACAAGCAAAGACTTCATCTTCTTAAAGAGAAATATGGATCTATGTACAAATTTCTTATTTTAAGCCTCCAGCAAACAGATCAAGGACATTATATATGCAAAGTCCAGGAAATTGGCAAACACAGAAATAAGTGGACAGCATGGTCAAATGGTACAGCAGCTACTGAAATAAGAGGTGAGAGATTACTGATTTCAAGTCTATAATTTCTTCTTATCCTGTGATCCCCTTTTTTTCTTGTAAATTCATCCATAAGACATTTGAACTTAGATTATTTTTGAGTGTAATCCGTGGATAGGAGAAGAAAACCTAATACTTACTCAGTTTATGTGTTTTTCCTCTCTCTTGGCATTTCCCTTGCTCTTAGTTCTAGTCTAGCAGCAGTTGGTAAGTAGCACTTTTAATATCATTCAGTACTATTGTTTATACCACTTGCAGCCAGAAGGCAGAGCTAGAAAAGCAATGGCCAGCCTGCTGGTATTGAACTTCAGATAAAATGACCAGCAACAAATGGCAGATATGAACCAAGTTGAAAACAAGCCATCTCTTAGGGATGGCTTAGCTCAGGTCTTATGCCACTACATCACATTTTCAGAGATGGGTGAAGCTGGATTTTGAGAACAGACTCCTTTGAAGAGGTGGTTTTGGTCAGCAGCTGTGCCATCAGTGCTAGCTGGCAAACTAGCCCCCCATTTGTGTCTTTAAAAGTTGATTTCTCACAGGGACAATGCTAAAGAAAATGCCAGAAAGCAATGTAGAGTGTTTTCTCATTCAGTGAATAATGTAAGATCCTAAATGCCTGTAGTGAAACATACAGATTTGTCAGGACTTCTTGGAAAGAGAATGGCATGTTCCAAGTAAGTGGCAGCAGGAAAAAAAGCAATATATTGTCACACCACCTGGCATACCCTCCTCACAAAGAGGCACTGCACATCTTTCATAGCTTCTCAGGCTATTACTAATTATAGCACTGAAACCTCTCATTGCTTTTCATAGCTAAAGTATGGGGTTCAGATCAATGTAGTTATTGAAAAGAAGGTAGTCCATCATTTTTCAGTCCAGTTCTTAAATAATATTTCCCCCCTGATTTCTAGTATGAGTCTTGAATATATAATCAAAATAGGGATTTGAGATTCATGCATTCACCATTTTCACACTGTCTGCTCAGCTGTATTGCTGCTCTCCACTTCAAATGGCCCAAAGCAGAGCAGGAAACCTGAGATGGAAAGGGAGTAAGGCTGGCCAACCTTTAGAGAGCTGTAGACAGCCTGTGGGGATGTGAGGCAAACACCACAACCATCCTGGCCCCTTAAAAGTATATTTATTCTAACTCTAAATCCAGATTAAAGATACCATAAGATACCTGAAATATTGGATATTTTTAAATGTCATAGCAACTGTTTTACCTCTTAAAGCCTCTTGACTGGAAACAAAGAACCACCTTTGTTAGCATTTGGCTAAATGTACCCTGAGTGTAGGGAACTTGCTGTGCTTGAGAGAGAGGGTAAGTCTTTTCCAAGTACTGATAAAGTTTCCAGTTTTCCCAACAGTAACACTTGAGCTTTTCAAGGAAATTTTATTCCAAACGCATTTTGTATTTTATATTATAATCAGTTACACTTTTTATTGCAAAGGGATTTACTTATATTACGGTTAGACCCAGGATACAAGAAAAGGAGCAATACAAATTGCCTGAAGCATTTGGACACTTAAGTTGTACTGCTTGTGCTTTATCAAATAAGGTAGCAGTGTTGCACCACATCACAGTTGCTGTGTTGCCTAACATTTTGTTCCAGTAATGCATCTGCAGTTATGCCCAAATTCAAAATAATATCTTTATGCTAAAGCACCAGGCAAATTTCTTAAAACTTTGCACATCAAGCAGAGGCAGAAATATAACCGTCTTTTTTTTTTTTTTAATATTTATTCACACAGGAAGAGGAGGTTACTGTGCAAGACAGATTTCCAGAGAGAAAAGAAAATAAAATGATAATTCTGCTTCTTAAAAATGTAACTTGCTCTTGAAGCATGTTGACAGCTGGATCTGTAGTATCTACTGCTATTAATTTATATTCAGATTTTGTTATTTGCTAGCAAGTTTGCTCATGTAAATTTGCATAGGCCATTAAGAAGTTGCAAATACATTTTGTTGCAACACATAAATTTGTACAAATACACATATTGGACTTACAGAAAAACAATTGAGTTACAGGCTACAATTCCTTACTGTGTAATGATGACAGTTAAATTTTAGCTACATATCTGGCTTCTACTTTAGGGGCAAAATACATTTCTTTGGAAAAGAAGCCTCGTTGTGGAGAAGGAGTCCTTACAGTTTTCTGTTCCTGCACTCATGTCAACTACAGCAACTCTGTAGTGTTTCCAGAAGGTCCACCTGAAATTTGAACTGTTGCAGTTTGCCCCTTTCAGTGTTGTGAATACCAGACATCAGATAGCATTTATAAGAAGGCTACTGTTAAATCTTACTAGTAAAACCAAGAGCAATCCATGTGTCAGCGTTGCCAAGAAGCGTCTCCTAATCCAGCCATGCAATGTCTTCTGTCCAAGATAAGGTCAACCATTTCCCCTTCCCCCATATTCTCATTAAAGGCATCTGCTCTTTTCCTGGGCTTGTATCATCAATGTTAACCTAAACCCAAGTTAATTATAGTAGAGAATACGCTAAAAAACTAGTTTATCAGAGACAAAACAAAATGAAACAAAACAAGAAAACACAGCAACAACAAAACCAAACAAAGCAAACAACCCAGAAAAATGTTTCTTCTGCTCCCTTCCTATCAGAAACCTCAAAATAGTCAGTATTCTTCTCAGAACAATAGGCATCTCCCAAAACCATCATTTACAATCAGGCAATCCCTCAAGATACTGCACATCTCTTAGGAAGAGCAATACATGTTCCAAATGGTTTACAATCCAAGAGAAGAGACTGCTTGTAGGAGGACAAGCAGAAAATTAGGCAGTCCAACTATAATCCTACTGGCATGGACAACAAAAACAAGTAGATGATCACAACAATCTGTCTTGTTGGGAAACTTATTTATCAGAATTTCCCCTAGAAGTAAGTCTGAGTTCTTAAATATTAGTTGCATGTGGCATTTTCTAACAGTGGAAATGTTACAAGATACAGGAATGAAAGATTATTTTTTTTTCGCCAACATGAGCAAAAGCCCTTTTTTCAGGGAAGTTATTCTGAAATACTTGCCAAAAATCTGCACATGTGATGCTTTCATGTAACAAATGAATAATTTGCTGAAATACTCAGGATGAGCTTCCCATGGCAACTGAATAGAAGATTTCATTAGTCCTGAAAGTTCTATATCCATTGATCTAGCCCCATACCTCACATCCCTGCAGGGCACTCCTTAATGAATTCCCTTTCCAGTAAGATATTTGTTCTCTAATGATTTGCCACATGAAGCTCTCTTGGAGATTCAGACCTCACTGGCCATCTGGAGGACATTACCAGGCTGCCATTTCATTGCAGTGATTGCTAGAGGAAGAATAAATCATGGAATTGGTATAAGTGACATCATCTAATCTGATGTCATGAGAACTATCAGCATGCATAAACAAGCTGGCTGAGGAGAGCAGAGAGGGTTTTGAAGAACATTTCAGCAGTCAGAGCATTTGGATTCTGGTTCTAGGCTGTACAGCTCTTATGGTATTGACAGTCACCCATCTTCCTCCTGAAACAGGACAGTTCTGTGCAGCTGAACTGTTTCATCAAAAGGCAATTCGATAAAGCAAGACCTTGGGGCACTGAAGTTTAAGGCACAATACATTCGCTTCAAGAGGTTCAAACTTTTTATCCCACACATTTTTCAATTTTTGTCATGTCTTTGGTTTTTTTCAGTGATTTCATCAAAATCTTCTGATCACCCTACTTTCAAGAAAAACCATGAAGCTTGGAAGTTTTTTGAAGGTAAAGATACATCTGACTGCTGCTGGTTCTATACACAATGTTAGTTTAGTCCAATGCTGCAGGACAACTAAAGTGTCCCAAATCAGGACCAGTCTTGGGGGGTCCTGTACAAACCCAGCCTTGCTTGAGAAACCATCCGACAAAGTACAAGGGGTGCTGGGCCAAAGACAATGGAAGAGTCCAGCTTCAATTTCTCACTGTCTGTTATGGCCAGTGGGAAAATAACCACTGGTAATATGTTACAACACCTGAATGAAAGCCATGAAGGGAGACTAAGGCTGCAGCTTGAAAAAGGAAAAAAAAACCACACAAAAATGACAAACCAGTGCTGCCAGCAGAAGAAACAATTGCAGATTTCCTTCTTCCCCAGCCACTCAGCACTCTCCCCACTGCCACTTTTCTTGTTTCATTGTTTGTCTGTTTCTTTTTTTCTTTTGTTACAAAAAAAGTACAGCTGTTTGAACTGGGAAAAAACTCAACTGAAGTCTGTTGCTCAAAAAAACCCCAAACCCAAACCATTCCTTTGTTGGCTCCGGAAAGTCACAACTCATAGGTGTAGCTATGCCTAATTTGCATTTATGGAGACTTCAACCAAATTTTTAACTGAGCAGGATACTATAGGAAAGTTTCAAGAGGGTTAAACTACTTCTGAACTGTTACCCTAAATCTTTTGGGCCAGAGTCTATTTAGATCTTGTAGATGTAACTTTTTTCTGTCCTATCATCATGAGGCATCAGCTGCAACACTGACTATCATCTGTGCTTGGGTTTCAGATCTGTACGTGTATGCAGTGTTTGTGTGTTCCATAGGAATCATCAGCGTCCTCCTTTTTACACTTGTCATTCTCTGTCAGTCACTTCTGAACAAGAGGAGATCCACAGGTGAGTGAAATGCCATTCTTGATGACTGCAAAGCTCTTGCCAAAAGGGGGGCAGGGGGAGGGGAGCAGAGAATGCAGAGGAAGGAGGAAAAATAAATATCTCCTTGCCTTGATTGTAATTTTAAATAAAATTGGTAGGAAAAAAAATTCTGCCAGCCAAACTAGAACAAAGGCATTTTCTTCCCTTTACATAGGGAGGAAGTAAAACTTTAAATTTGCTTTGGACTTTTCAAAAATCTTTTGCCTTTGTACAAACATGAGTTGAATGTCGTTGGAACTTCTTTCAGAGGAGACCAGGTGCTGAATTATTAAGTTGCATTCTGACCAGAAGCTAAAATTTTGCATGAGTCACGTTTCTTCAGACATGTAGAGGGGTTTCAAAGCAATCTTGCTCTGTTCTATTTTATTTTCCTTTCTTGAGTAACTGTCAATATTCTTGGGAATTTGAGGGGTTTTATTAGTACTCTCTCACTTGCAGTATTTTTTCAAACTAAAGCATCGTTTCAACATTCAAATCTGTCTTTTTGTAATAATATTTCAAGATCAAGGGTTACTGTTTCATTCTTTGCCTCAGAGAGCGTTTCTCAAAAGGCTGCATTGAAGCAGTGTTGTTGTAAACAGAAGTGCTGTTTCAGATCTGTGGAGTAACCAGTGTAGGTTCTACTTTCATTTCAGTTTCAAAGTGGTTTATTTGGAGACCTCACACAAGCTGCAGAGATGATAAACCAGCACACTTTGCAGCCACCATGTCAGAGGAGAGTGTAAGGACCACCTTTGAACAGGCGCTTTCAGAAGGAGTTTGGTTAGTGACTTGCTTTGTTAATGACAGGAGAGAATCATGACTTTGCTGCCTCCACAGCCTACAAAGATCCCACGAAGGAATGAGTGACTCAGATACACAAGTGAGAAGACATGTAAGCCAAAAATAGATGTATAGAGAAGCCCTTGCCTGACCACAAACACGTTTCAGGCTGTGGCTCCATCTTCCTGGTAGTGCACTTAGCAGAGTAACTCTGATTCTAACTGAACCCAACAACTGTGCCTGCCAAGAGGAAGGAGCAAGATCAATGTTACTCTTCCTATCCTGTTAGGTGATGGCAAAGGTTTTGTGCCAAGGGAGTACCCACACTTAATATGTTGGTCATGGTGAGTCACCCTGAAGCCACAAGCACTACACTGATGTATCCCCGTTTTTCTTGAGCAGACATTGGGTTAGAATTTGCTTGTTTTTTGTCAGTTTACTGCTGTGAGTATACAATCAGCTTGGAGGCAAGGTCTATTTACATTGAACCAACACCAGCTAAATATTGAAATAATATACAATATAGAATAAGGATATACAAAAGAGAATGTAGGTTCTTCTGAGCTGCTAAAACCTTTCTTTGCTACCCAAATATCTGAATATTTGCATGCTCAAAAGTGTGTCAGCACTGTACATGAGCATTCCCTTACTCCCGAAGGATTGGGCCTTCTGTTCTCCTGTACATTGAAAAAAGGCCTGACAGGAAGATGGAAGCACCACCTTGACTGGCTTAAACATGGTCCCTGTGTTAGTCCCAGCTCCTGGTGCTCTCAGCTCCCTTTTCCTTAGGACCAAAATGCACCTCCTGGGAGCTGTATAACTCCCTCAAAATGGGAGACTTTAGCTAAGTCCAAATATGAAAACTTTCCTGTAGAGAGTGGCACAGTCATGTGAGTGCCCTGTTGTCTGGTTTTCCTGGTCCTTTAAAGAACAGAGAACAAGGAGGGAGGGGCACATCTGTGTCGCATTCAACTTCACATCATGACCCAGGGATGCACCCTCTCATCCTTCTGAGATATAAATTGGCAGTAGGTTGACCAGAAGAACCAGAGTCTGTCCTTTAAGAGAGGCATAGAAGCCACAAAGCCACAAAAGAGCGTCTTAATAACCTGGCTCCTAAAAGGCTGCAGTGGGTGCAGCTGCCCTTGCTCAGGACTAGTGACTCAAAGGAATACGAAGTAGAAGGATTTACACAGCTCACACGGACAGGTGTCAGAGACTGTGGCTGGACTGGACCTCTGATCTGATCCCAGGAGGCAATCCCTTTATGCTTGCAGCCACAATCTGACTTACTACATTAGGAGCAGCCATGGCTCCTGTGGGTGAATGGTTTATTTCAGGCTTCTAGAAATAAATACAGGCACCACAAGGGAAATAAAAGTCTTCAAAGTAAAATTACTGGCCTGCTGTGCTTTTCCTTAGTGAGCTGTCTTTTGGCTGGGCAGACCACTGGAATGTGTGTTACCCAGCATTTCCACAGAAGATTTTTGGTGTTGTTTAATACATTCCCCTCTCCCAAGACTAGCTATGTCTTCCAGTCAGACTGCATTTTAAAGCACAATATAATGGTGATGATCAGTAGCTCTCCCAGTGTAACAACCTGGGAACTCCACAGTCTCAGCAGCACAGGTCCATCTGCAGTGCTCATTTGAAACTCATAAACTGTGTTGGTGTGAAGCCACATTTTCTTCCTTTTTTTCTTTTCTTTTCTTTAACAGTGAAGCATTATCTGGTGAAATGCCCCCAGAACAGGTAGGAGATCTCTTTACTATAAACCAAAGTACCAGTTCTGGCTTTGTTTTGCTATATATGCTGAAGAATAGGAGCAATGTTTTCCAAAATGCTTAAGGGAACGTAAAGAGTCCCAGGTCCCTGACTCATTAATGTGCCTGCTGTGCATGAAAAGGGAGATCTCTCTGGGCTAGCTGTAGGTCCTGCAGGTATTCCAGTGAAAAGCCTCTCCTTGATGCTCTGAATTGCTTTCTGAAGAAGTCTACATTCATCCTGTGTGGGTTTCTAGGATCCCCCAACACCTAATGGGATAGTAATGACTTAAACCATTCATGCACATAGAACAAATCAGTGTTATCCAGTGATTCCCACACTCAGGAATGGAGTGGGGTTCAAAAGCAGATTTTCAAGGCCCACAGTCTGTTCCCAGTTGAAGATTCCAAGTGATGGGAAGAAATCTACTTTCGCTGCAGTATTAATCACTGTCCCTTTAAATACCACCAGCTGCCAAAAGTTTTTGATAGTGTGGCTATAAAACTGATTTCCATTGTTTGTTTTTCCAGATATATATATATTGGAGTGGAACTGCAGTAAAAATATATGACAAATATTTTACAAACAAAAAAGATGAAAGAGGGATGCCTCATAACAACACAGAAGAACAGCTGTTTCCCAGTTTTCAGTGACAGAAACCATGTGTTTCTAGCCTTGCAGCTCAAATCCAGTACCTCTTGGTATCACAGACTTTCTCATAGTATCTTCAGACACTATGGGATTCAGTGCCAAGTACAGCACACCCTGGATCCTCCAATAGCGTGATTTTTAGTGCATTCTCATGGGATTATCACAGTATTCAATCTAACTGGCACTCAGATGGAAATGAAATCAAAACAAAGCAGCTCAGGGTTCAGGAGAGGCCAGTACAAATCAAAACTTTCCTGTTATTTATGGACAGATCTTTGTTCTGTGACCTTGACCAGCCATTACACCACCCAAAAATTTAGAGAGACAGCTCAGCAGTTTTCATTTTTTCCTGGATATTTTCTCTTTCCGCCTTCTTATTAGCTGCTGGGACGAAGTTGGGATTACAAAAAACAAGCAAACAAAAAAGAATGGGGAAGGGGAGGAAATCAAAGTAGATTGGTAGAGAGCATAAAAAGGAAAGAAAAATGAGACCCAACTGAAAAAATGCAGCATGGCAGTCAGATAAAGACTCATGCTGCAAAATCTGACTCTCTGGGAACAGATGATGTAGCAGTGATCCTGCTGCAAACACTAAACTTAGGAGGCTCAATAGAGGGGAGAAAATAAGCCAATATGATTTCTTCACCATAAAACAGAATCTCCAGAAGTGAAAGAAATGCATGATTCTGTATGGATAAAAACACAATTTCATGTATTTCAGTTTGACAAGTTATGCTAATGAAATCTTCGATCACACAAATGCATGGCTAAAGTGCATTGACTTCGGGGCTTTAAAATTAAATAGCTATGAAAGTGTTACCAGCATTATAATTGTTACATTTCACACTTCTTATTTATTACCATTTATTTTCCACCCTCTGCTCAAAACACAAACCATTAATTCCTTTGAACTCATTGCTCTTCACCTGCAAATTCCTAGTCTTGAAACTTTATTCAACACATTTAGACCCAAAACCTACTGTCTAAATATCCATTAGGCCAAACCGATTAACTCATTTGTGTGAGAGTCTTGCCATTTAAAATTACTACTGTGCAAAATTCAGCCTTGATTAGATAGGCTCAACTCCAACTCCCTTAGTGATATTTCAAACACAGAGTAGAATCCAGTTTCAAAATTACATTAATAGTCTGATGTCTAAGAAATGTCTGTATTCCCACTGCAGTAATACCTAAGCATCGTAAAGTATTTCATGTCTTGACATCAGTATGATGTTTTTACATTTAATTGGAATCTAAAGCACAATGGGCTAAGTGATTTGCCCCAGGTCTCACAAAATGGCCATGGTAGAAACGAAAATTAAATCCAGATTTCCTGAGTATAACAAAGCAAATGTTTAGGTTTTGGTTTGCTGCTTGGCCAGTAACAAATTAAAGAAAAAAAAAAAAAGGGTTGACCAAAACCCATTTCTTTACCACATTTTAAAATAACTACCTAAATAAAATAGTACAGTTATTTTTAGTTTTCCAAACCACCTAATTCCATTTTCTCGTGTTTTCTTTAAATACCCTTCTTCATATTATTTTTCTTGTTATTGGATCATTTTGTCAGTTTTCAGATCCAGAAACCCCCAGGAGGTGAAGCTTTGAAAACAGGAACATTTTTTTCTGTCTTTTATATTTGTGTTGGCCTGAACTCTCTAGTCCTTCAGTGACTGTTCTTCTGGAGATAAGTAACTGGAGGTAAATAAAGTGTTCACCTCAGAAAGCTGTCCATCTCAACACCTTGGTTCCAAAGTGGCAGTCTCACATCACAGGAGCAGATTCTGGCACACAGGACCAGAACCAAGAACCCAGCTATCCCTGGCACCTTTCCACACAGCTCCCCTATCTGGAGAATATCCAAGTAACTCCCAGTCCACTCAAGTGAATTTTTTGTCACCCCCCTACAAATCTTTGACAAGAGAAAATAACTGACTTACATGACAGCAGGAAAAGTTCCACATCCTAGACTCTAATAAGGATAGCAAAACCAAAATTCTAGTCGTTCCCCAGGTCTTGCAATAGCCATGACCTTCAGGGAAACCGCTGCCCCGGTTCCATGATTATTACACATGTTCCACAGGTTACTTCCCCCAAACCATGTATTTTTCTTCCTCTCTAAAAATTCATTAGATCCTTCAAGAAATGCACAAAGTGACACCGTTGAAATAGAAGCCAGGAGGCTGAAGAAGGAACTGGAGATAAAAAACTGACTTTCCTTTTAGACATAGAACAAGACAAGCTCACAAAGAGGCAGTGTTTCAGAGCCAAGGAGTCTTTTCTGAGCCTCCTTGTTTGGTTTGAGGAGCTCAGTTCTAAGACAGCAAGTATAGTTATTGTATCTCCCAGAATTAACCGTGTGTGGCCCTGGCATTTTAAAGAAACCTGCAAGTCGCAAATACATTTCTTTGTAGCTTCACTTTTTCAGTGGCAAAGCAGGAATAATAACATGCAATATTAATGCAATATTAATGCAATAATAATGCAATGAATTGACACTTTTCATATATTGTGCTTAAAGAAGTTTTATCAGAACAACAGCATCTTTAAGCTACACATCTGCCTTAATGACCTTGGATTAGTAAACCCAAAAACATTTTAAAAATCACTCTCATCTCCTTACTGGTAGTCTTTCTTCTTGGTAGTTTGCTGTTTGTACAAAGAAGTCAGGCAGAAGAGTTTCATTTTCTGCTGGTTTTAAACCATTTCATCTTGATTTTCATATAGAAACAAATGGTTGTTGTGGGATAGGTTCGTAGTAGAGCAGGCAGACTTTGAAATTGTTTCAATGCAACCCTCAGTTTACATAAGATGTGATTTATTTGTAAATCATGAACATATTTTGTTTTTTAAACACGTTTTAGAAAGTTTGGCAGCAAACCTATGTTTTTGACTGAGTACATGAAACAGAACTCAGGAAAACCAGCAAACTAGAGTCTTTTGGTAATCTACACAAGTGTAAATCCAGAGTGATTTTACCAATGGTAGTGACATTCATTTGGATTTACAACTGTGTAAAATGGTAATATCTGTAATTTTGTTCTTCTTGTGTGGGCCATAGCTGAGACATCTTAACTTTCATTAAGTCTTTGGCCCAGTCTGAATATTTTATTCTATTAATATAAAGAGAATATTTCATTATGCAAAAGAATCTGGAGAGGAACAGGAGCTTGGGACAAATGATTTAAAATTCAGTGAAATAAGTGCTGTCAGTGTTATGCCTATGGAGACCCTGGTTGTGTTCCGTGGCGTGGTGGAACTCACAGCACAGAAGTGAAAGGTCCCCATGACCGTACTGCCCCTAACCTTTCCTGGGCTGAGCCCCGGGGCAGATGCAGCTGAGCAAGACCTGCTTACCAAGTCATCTCCATCACTGTAGCCATGATATGGTTTCCACTCTCCTCCCACCCCAAGTGTAAGTTGGGATTCCTTTTGTTACCTCTTAAGCCAGTACAATTGTATTCCCCTTTGGCTGCAAGCAGAGGGTCCCTGCACAGTCAGTGACCACAGCTCAGCTGACCTGCGGGGGCAAGCGCTGCAACCCGACTGCATACCCAAACCCTGAATATTCAAAGCAGGACTTCTGATCTCAGGGAGATTATAAGGGTGAAAAATCTAGTCTTAGAGGATGTTAAACTCTAATACTCCTAACACAGAAACTCTCTTGGATAGGGGTCTGTTCACAGTATAATTTGTACTCTTCTGTCATAGCTAAGAGCACCTTTTCAGTACAGATGTACTCAAGAATGCCTGAGTTAGAGACTGAAGCACAGCTTCTCGTTTTATATTCCCTGAGCACACTGGCCCCCTTGAAGAAACCACATTTTGCAGATGTGGGTTTGTGAGCTGGCTGAAGACATGCTGCATGCTCTCCTGGTCCCTCAGCCACTCTTAGCCCAGAATCTGCATGGAAGATTTTGCTTGTCCATACACTTCCTGTGGGAGCTTATGCAACTCACATAATCTGTCTGAGCCTCTGACCCTCGAGGGCAGGCGGGCAGAAGTTCAGCCTGGGTGCAGCAGTGGGGTCATACATGCTTTTAAGGAATAGGTGCTATGAAATGGGTCTTGTTTAAACACCTGACAGTTTGCATTGTCTGTGCCAGGGCGACTCTTTGAGTTTCTCAGCCATACTATATGGCTGAAAAAATGCAAAACTGAAAGCATTTTCAACCCCCATAAGAGGTTTTATATTATATAGTCAGATCACAATCCAGGTTGTTGGGCACAGACTCCTACAAGTGGAAGGTGATGTGTCTGCATGAACTCACAGGGACAAACTTTCTTTCCCTCTATTGCCTTCATTTTCCCCTCACTTTTGGGCCTGTGCTTTGCAGCTCCGGGGAGACAGTTACCAGTGTGACAAGCATGTCTCCTCTACAGCCTAAGAAGGTAAAGAAAAAGAAGGAAAAAGAGAAACAGGAGCAGCCACCAGCCATCCCAGCTAAAGGTATGAAAACAGAGGCACAGAGGTGTTTCAAATCCTGAGCACAGCCGTGAAGGGACAGCAGAGTGTGGGACGTCAGGAATCCTGCACTTTACCACTGTCTCTGCCTGTGAGGTGGCCTCTTCTTGCTGCCTTCCTTGGGGGAAGAAATGCCCTGTGCCTGCTGCTGGGACAGGCTCTCACCTCCCTGCTGCTTTAGCCATTCTGAAGTGCTACTTAATGAGTCCAAGCAGGAGGTCTCAGTTCTCAACAGCCAGAGGAGAGAGAGGAACCCCTGCAGCAATATTCACCCTGCTCAAAGAGAAGATTAAAGTTAGGCAAGGTGAAATTTCTTGTTGGGGCTATTCTGAGGGAAGCCAGCATATGGCACTCTTTAAAATTGCTGGTGCACTTGGGAAGTCAAGCAAACTGAGCAGATAAAGACCAGCCTCTTGGGGACTTCATTTTCCAAGAGGATTTGCAGCTCTGGGGTCAATCTCACAAACTCTTGGGTGTACTTTCTGAGCAACACTGCCAGTACTAAGCCAGTGGGAGAGAGGAGGGAAAAGACCTGAAGATTTAGTCTGGGTTAGGTCACAAATGATCAGTTCTCAGGGGTTATACTTGCTCTAGTGTTTGCACACAAACAACATATCAGATTCTTTAATGTTATTAATTTTTCTAATTTAAAACATTCATTATGTTTCCTTGTAAAATACCTGAAATATGGTTAAACTCATGTGTAAGTACATGCATTTGCTTCCAATTTGCTGTGAATATATGTAACTCATAAATGGCTAATACAGATACTAAAAATGACAGTGAATGATAATAATATGAAATGACCCTTAATATTTATTTTTGTAGCTCCAATTGCCAATAATTTCCCTAAGCCCAAGCTCTTGAAACCTCAAAGAAAATTGATCCTGGTGAGTAATTTTCTATGACATAATTTTCTGCATATTCTTCTGTCTCAATAAAAATGCTGTAATGTTGCCAGAATTCTAGGTTCAGATATTATAAATTGCCTTAAAAATCATACAGGTCCTTTTTGTTCTTCAAGTAATACTTTTTCAAGTGATGAATTATCTTGGTTCTTTTCATTTTGAGCATTATGTTACACTGGATTAGGTTTTCCAGCTTTCTAACAGTTATCATGTCTACAAACTTGGCCTGTCATTTAATGAAACCTGCTGTTCATTCTCACGTGCTTCTGGCAGTTGGTGTTCTGGAAGAAAATACCAGTTACTGACAGAATCATAACTGTACTGGTCACACTTCTTTTGAGACTTCTCAAATGAGAAATGGGGAGCCTTATTCTGCGCTTCACTGGTGTAAGTCAGAAATGCCTTGAATTGCAGGAATAAGATGGATATATATAGCTCATACTAAGGAAAAAGCTCTTAATTTCTCTTTGGTATTAGTTTCTGTTTGAAAAATAACCCTGCAGATACATGCCAGACAAATCAGATGGATGGTGAGACGTTTCTCTGCTTTTGTAACAAAGCAGGGCCTGGACAAGACATCCAGTGGTAATAGAGTGACACAGTTTTATACCAACTCACTTCTGCTGCCTATAGCTGCAGTGGTCTGCTATGCTTCCTAGAAAGAGAGATGAGTTAGAGTAGGAACCTGACGCTCCTAGTAATTCAGTAATTCATACTGCTCTGAGTTGCCTTCTGGAATCCTTTCTTCCTTCTCTAGCAATAGAGAGATCCCAGAGAGACCACCTCCTGAAGGAAGTGAGTGAGTGAAGGTGAAGGTGAGTGCCTAAAATTATGCCACTGGAATAACTCAAATGCCACGTGGTTTCACTTTCAGATGAGGGTTAGAATTAGGAACCTTCCCACCAATTGTCAGTAAATAACCCGTACCTTTTACAACCCTGGATACCTGGGCATAATGCCAGGTGACTTGAGAACAGTGCAGCTAATATCTTAGGCAATTTTTTTGCTTGAATATGGAGCTCATCGTTCCTCTGCTGGTCCTACAGGGATTGCCCCTTGTCCAGACTCGGCTCACACAGGTCAGGCTTCAGCAGAGGAAGAGATTTACAACTCCATGAAAAAGGCCTTATGTTCAGGTAATTGTGGCAGGCCAAAGCTATGCTAAGAGGACAGAGACACAGATGAGGGCATTTGGCACCCGGAGTGACAGCCACCCTTTGCCATGCACACGGTGTGAATCCCAGTGCCTGGCCACATCAGTAATCAGGCAGGCTTCAGCCCGCTTAGGAAAAGCTCTCAGCAGTTGAAGCACTCAGACTCTTCCTGCAGGTCAGTAAAGCACATCAACACATGCTGAACCTGAAGTAAATCTGTTTCCAGATGCTTCTTCTTTCTGGAATACTTCCAAGGATAGCCCTCAAATAGCTGTTGGCTCTTCCCTTCCTATTACGCAACACCAGTCAAGGTCCAAACACGTTGGAGATGAGCAGGAGTGAAGGCTTTTCAAACAATGAAATCAGCTTTGCGTCTCCTAGCATGACTGAGGATCCACACGCTGCATACAGACAGCAAACTCTGTTTTAATGTCTTATTTTTGGGTTTGAGTCTGGCAGCTGTTTCCGTATGTTGCTCTCTTCCCTTTCATATTTCAGCTCAGAGTGCACCTGGAGAGATGTAGCAGCCTGCAGAAAATACACAGTCTATGGACGTGAGTCAGTTTTAAGACAAAAAGTGATCCAACAAATATGGACTCACCTAGCAAGTAAATTAAACCAAAGTCAGTGTATAAGGCACATTCAGAAGCTGAGCAGGGCACCTCCCAGAGCAGTTTGCCAATTCTGTTCCTCTTGCCTCCTTTTACAACACAGTTGTCTATGCTTTTGTATTCTCAGGAAAAAATAATCCATACTTTCTGCTTTTAAAATATTTTTTTTCAGTGAGGAAAATTAAGCTAATTGAAGCAAATGAAGTTTAAAGAAAGATAAAAAATGTAGAAAATACAGAGAAAAAGACATATCAAATACATCTAAATGAAACTTTTGGGTTTTTTTTAGCAAACTTGTCTCCCCATTTTAATTCTCAAAAAATTCTCAGATTTTAAATTTTCTGTCTGCTTTGGGGCAAAAGAAATTATCATCATCCTGCCAAATCTCTGCAGGATAAAATAACCTTTTCTTTCCAACTATAATGATTGCACAGCTGGTGTCTACACTAGGTCTTTTTTCACTGATGGCACACGCTTACCAGGTAATGACTACTGCAAAGACAGACACAAATTGCTGAATTTCTGGACTACTTCTGCAGCTTCCCTGTGCAACCCAAGGAAGGGACTGTATTGGGGCACCAGGAGAATATTCTAGAAAACCTATGCTAACAAGCTAGAGTGTAAAAGAACATTACAAAATAATTCCAGCGTTTAGGGAAATTTTTTTGTAATAGCCTAAATACCAGCAAAATTATTTCCAGAGGACATATGCTTTTGGTTTCTTGAAAGATGTTTATAATAAGCTAGAGAATTTCTTTTGTTGTTAACATGCTAGAGTGGGTTGCTGTATAATTTTACAAGAACACAATAACCTGGATAAAATATGGACATAATCTCAATGAAAATTAAAAAAAGAAAAAGAGAAAAAGAGAGAAAAAGCCTAATACCATGTTCAATTTCACAGCTTTGAGTAAAGCCTTTTAAATACTCTGCTTAAGTCATATTGCTTTTGCTTTAGCCAGAATAACAATTCTATGCTCCCCCTGTTGCAAAAATATTCCCCATCAGTGTCATTCTCTATTAGCATCAATGAGAAATGTGTACAGATCAAAGGAAATAGAGATGCTGAAATGCAAAAAGGGATGTTTTTTATAGCATGCAAGAAGCACAGAGAGTCATTACGAAGAAGAAAATTCTGGGAGCCCACAAACTCTTCTCTCTAAGGGCTGTTCTGCTCTAGCCTTAAGTACTTAGCCCTTTGAGTTGGTGGAGATAAATCTTCAACTTCCTCAACCAAATTTTCTGGTAAGTCTTTCATTGCCTCCTAGAGATTAGCTGTCATAGCCCAAGAGTGTCAGTACAGAAAATCTTCTAAATGAAAAGGCTTTAGTGTCTTTTCATGAGGGTTTGAACCATCAATCTTAGGAGCTCCTGCGTGATTCACTACAACCAATGGAAAGGATGCAACTTTAGGTTAGATTAAATCTTCAGATCTTTACTTCTGCAAAATTTTTGTTGACTTCATAATTTTCAGACTCAATTTTAAGGGGAGGAATACCTGCCCAGATAAGACAGGCTATGGGGAATCTTCTGATTCTGCTGCTGACATGTGCACTGTGGTACATCATATAAATAGCACACTTTGAAATCAGGTAAATATCTCCTGTATTACAAATGATCCCCTGGGGCTTAGTTCTTCAAACGCATCGATGTAAAGCTCACAGTATGCAAGATTTGGCTTCTGCTGTTCCTGCACTGACTAACCTCTTGAATAACCTCTCTGTTGAATAGAGTATGTCTGGCTTCTCTTGTTCCCCAGCACAGAGTACGCGTTGTTCCTGTATGGCATCTGGAGCAGAGTCCTTTCTGACACTTGGAACTCAACATACTCAAAGCTACTGAGTTGTACTTGCTTCCCGATTCAGATCACAGGTTGCTATCTTTACTCCCAAGAAGGAATAATTTGTATAAATACATAAAATTTCTTGTTGGATCTGTGTCGAGGTTTGTGTATGTACAAAATCCCACAGGAGGGAGTAATAAAAGTGTCACCAGTGAAGTGAAAACTTTTAATTACTTCCTTGGCTTTTTTTTTTGAATGATAGGAAGAAATCAGTCTGATTTCCAGCAGTGTTAGTTTAGAATCTAGGAATTTATTGCAACTGTAAAAGCAACAGACCATTAGCAGAGGTGAGGATGCTCTTCTCCCAAAACTCATTCAACGGGACTTATCAAATCATCTTTGTTCCTGACTCTGTAATCATAAATTCTGTGGGATTTTCAATAACAAAACTTAGACGCAATGGTAAAAGAGTCTTCAAAAATTGTTGATATTGTTCTCAGGGAATATAGGAAACATTTTATGCTATAGGGAGTAAAAAATAGGCATCTTAATGGGAAAAAACCTGTCCTTTTTAACTGATAATGCCACTAAAAGACATAATTGCTACTCTCCATATTTTCCAATATCCTATTTCTTAGCTTTGGCACTGAATGTCTCTCTTGATATTTCAGCACTCTTAGTAGCCAGTAGATGGATTTCTAGAGGATAACTCATTTTGCAGATCTAGCTTCAGAACTTCTGCAGAAGTAATTTCTGAAGCTCCTCTGTTCCAGGGAAATCTCTGGCTTTCTGCTAGCAATCAAGTCACTGATGTTGGTAAATATTTGAAGCTCTTCAAAAAAAAATCTCTTTCTGACTTCTGAATTATGGTACTATCTTAATGAGGAAGTAATCCCACTGAAGTTCATAGGGTTTGAGCATTAGGTGTATCTGTGGCCCTCAGGAACACTACTGATTTCAGCACAAGAGAGGCCATATATTATAAAGGGAGAGGTATTTTTCAGTGTATATTTAAAAATAGGACTGTCAAAGGTTAATCCTTTTCTGTCTGGAGCTACAGTGAGGTTTCTCCTGCCTAACTCCACTGCCAGCATGTGCTCTCTCCCATGTCCTGGTGCACCAGATAAGGGAGCTGCAGCCCATCCACCGAACATGCTGGATCTTTGCTTCAGCACATCCTCACCTTCACCTCCATCACTGACCCTCCAGTGGTGGCCAAGCTGGCAGCCATATCCCATCCCCTCCACAGCTTCAAAAAACAGGTGCTTTGGAAGGGAGATATGCAGAGATGATGGGCTACCCCCTTTCCCTGAGCCTGCACTCAGCATGCAGTTTCAACCCTTCTGGGCATGCATACAGAGACAGCCAACAATCTCTTCCTGTGGTAACACACCCCAACCAGTTGGCCTGGGGAGTCCTGTCTAGACACTTTCTGATGGAGTGTGCTCAGGCAGTGACACTGGATGCTCCTGAGCTGTGCCATCTGGACAATATCTGCATTTTTTCTGTGGAGCTTTTTACTGACTGCGACTACAAAACAGGATGTTTCTCAAACGTTAAAGGAAAAAGGCCAAAGAGTCAAGTTTGGCTTTTGCAAGAGAAAGGGAGAAAAAAAGATAAGATAGTTTCAGAGCATGCTTGCTAAGAAGAGCTCCTTCATGGCAGTGGGGCAAGGCTGCTTGCTTGGTGCTGTGGAGTAACCTGGCGAGAAGTGCAATTCCTAGAGACTGGGTCAGACAAACATTATCAGCACCTCTTGACTCTGTACCTTTTCCATTTGCACTTCCTGCAGCATCTCTGGGCACCACATGCCCACCCAACAGCATGGCATGGCCAGGCCACAGGTGGCAATTTGCAATGTACTGGCAATCACACCAGCAAACATCTGCAGAATTGGCAGGGTTTTATCCTTGCTGACCTAATCCATTCACCCATGAGGGAAGGGCACGCCAGTGAGGGTGGAGTCTCATTTTGAAGTGTTACTGCAGGAAACCGGAGTTACTAAAAATACTGTGAAGCTCTGACTGCAATTTCATAGAATCATAGAATGGCTTTAGAAGGGACCTTAAAGATCATCTAGTTCCAACCCTGCTGCCATGTGCACAATTTGGGACATTTGCTTGTTAAATCCAGAAAAGTCAGAGCTGAAAATTCGATTTCATCTATAGGGTTATGTTCCCCTGTGTAAAAGTCTTTCTGTTTCATATCTCAAACAAAAACTACATTGCATGGGATTATATAGACACTGAATTCAAAGGTGAATGTCTGCAGCAATAGTCTCTGAAATATTTAAGATTGAAATGATCTGGGAAGTCAAGCCTTTTCTGCTTATTTTTGATAGTAAACTAAAAATTCACATTCAGTTTGTCATCTTCATGATAACGTGTGGTCATGGAACAGTGAGATGGCAGCAATCTCTAAGTGCAAGCTGGCGTCAGTTGTTCTTCTAGAGAAGTTAAATTTAAGAAGTTATTATTTGCTTGTTTTCTTCATACCTAATTACAAATTTGGATAAGAATAGTCTTAGTTAAAACTTCAAGAACTTTCAATTCTGACAGTGCTCACAGTAAACATCCTTGAGGCTGCCAAGAAACACACTAACTAAGTCTGGCAGGAGCAAAATTGACATTCCTGGTAATTATGACATAAAATTCAGAATAAGTTTGATTGAAAACCCAAACCTTCTAGTTAATTTCTAACACATTTATATACTAGACAAACCCAATAAAAACAAAACTATATATACACATACTTTAGTTTCTTTTGCATATTCACGTGATAGACCTTGCAGATTCTTTAATAAGAAAAATTTTCCTATAACTGAACTCTTTTGAATAGTTGCCCATGGGAAGCCCTGTGACTGGAATAAACTAAAATTAAATTGGAAGAAACCTGGAAGAGGAATCATTTTACATTTGCCAGAAGATACACTGGAAAATCCTAACTCTTCCTAATTTATGTTTTGGCTAAGTACATGATTCCAAGATGAGAAAACAGACATACAAGATAAATACTGTATCTAGGAATGCCACATTGGAATAGAATCCTACTCGAAGAAATAATTTCAATATTATTTTAGAACAATGATGAAATTTTCTAGAAAAGGATGTTGTTGTTCTAGAAATCCCAATGACTTCCTAGAGGAGGAGCCAGGACAGAAAGAGAGGGCTGAATGGCCAGTCGTTCATTGTCTCTTCCTCTTCTGTCCTACCCTCCATCCCACTTATAACATCAGTTATTAAAGTCGCACAACTGTTCCAGAAAGGAGGTGTAGCACAGTTCCAGGTTAACACTGCCAGAAAAATATCCAATCCTAATGAAAGATGAAATTGTAGAATTAGGGGCTTTTTTTCCCTATCTGCTCAAAAAAAGTTGGTTTTGGACAAACAAACCAGCAAAACTAAATTAAACATGTGGTTGATAAATGAAGTGCTGAAGAGTGTATGGAATAAAAACCTGGCTATCACAGGTACTTAAAGTAGTGTTGGCTCCCATGCACTATTATTACACATCTTTTGCTGAAAACTGTATACCTTTCACAATTTTGAACCTCCTGTGTGTTTCCTCATATTTTCAATCAAATTATTACATACTAGAAATATGCATAAGGGAAATTATTCTACACATTTTATGGTGTGCTGTTGCTTGTAGCAGTAATTGAAGTACCTTTTCCACTTATGAAAGTACTAATTTTATTTGGTTTTATTGCTTTTCTAGATGCAATTATTTATTTAGTGTGTTTTGGCTTTATTAAATTATGTTTACTATAGGAACATCATAAAAATGTATGAAAGCAACACATCAGCCACTACTGCCCAATGACTTGTTTTGGGGAATCTAGTGTTATTTTTCATATCCAAACATAATAGAATAAGGTAAGAATAAAGAGATAATCTACACTGGAAAACAATGCAATTTTGAGATAATACAATAAAACACCTGGACAATATGATTTCATAAATCTTACTTCTAAAATTTACATGAGCTGGGCGTTGAGGTGGCTATTTTAGGACATGCGGCATTTTCTAAATGGAAACATAACAAGAAATATGATTAAACAATAAAGGAAAAAACATATACAGATTTAGCTTGTCCTGAACAAGTGATTCCTACAGAACAATGAAAATATTTCTACCTCAACAGATGTTCTGCTGCATCAGACTTAGGAAATGTAGAATTTTACTCTGGCAGTGACCAACAGCTTTGTTTGAAAAGTTTTATCAAATTCACGTTTAGGAGGCTTTTCACATGCAGTGTGTCATTATGCATTGAAGGTCTGATGTGACACTCAGGCTGGCAGCAAAATTCCCAGTACCTTCAACCAGACACTCAATGTGCTATCATACACTGAGAATAAAATCTTCAGCATTTGTTGGTGTTATTGTGGTGTCCACCCTCAATGTATGTACCTGTATTTAGCTCCTGTACTATATAACTGAATAGACAGGCACGTACAGGTTTGAAATCTCAAAAGGAACCTTTAACTTAACATAAAAGCAAAAAACAACTGAAGTGCCTAGAAACGGAGGCTAATACTTTCAGGACAGAAAGAAAAGGGCAATATAAAAATTTTTCAGGCATCACAGCAGTTGACCAAGAGTTTTCTCTAAGTCTTTAAGCCAAGGCCAGGATATGAGAGACGTCTTTCTGAACACTGTGGTTCAGTTCAGTTCAGTCCTAATACATTAACAAAGAAAGTACATGCGTGATTTTATTTCTGGTACAGTCAAGATCTGTCTGGATCCACAGGAATTCCTTTTGTCATTACACCAGAGAGAATTCAATTATACAGGAAATTTTCTATGTTGCCAACAGCAGAGCATTTGATAGTGAATGAGGGCCAGAAGTCGAGATCTAATAGGGTAACTCATGGAGGTGGGGCAGGGAGGGAAGACTCTGTGCGCAGTGAAATGCAGAGGTGCCAGCCCGGGCAGGCAGTGCCCTGCAAAGGGCTTGGACTCACTCTGCACAGATCAATTGACTTCAGTGACACCACTTGCAGCAGCAGCTGCTCGAAGTGTCTGAGGATTTGATCTGCGGGGAAGAAAATGATCAAATTAATGCTGGAAAATTGTCAACTTTTTCACCCTGATGGAAACAACCTGAAATGCTGAGTGTGAGCAACTGTCAAGGCAAAAGGAGAGGATTATAGAGCAGTGCAAAGGACAGGAAGCAGGGGAGCACAGGGACTGCTTTCAGAGGATATTAGATGCTTATCTTTTTAGGCAGAAGACAATACAATAAATATTCAAACACATTTCAAGGAAACAGGAATCATTTGTGTTAAATCAAAAATAAATAAGCAATAAATAAAATGTGAAACTTTTGGCCTTGGCCGACATTTACAATTTCTTCCTATGTGGAAAATCTCGGTTTAGGAACTTTGAGCCAGTTTTAAGTTTACAACTGCCAAATCCTTTCTTAGTCTGAGAGATGCAACATTTTCATGGTTGCTTCTTGTGAATGCAAAAATCCGCATGTCTGACATGCTTTCGTTTTTTTTTAATTGTCCTCTGTGCTTCAACTTGAGGACGCCAGTTATTCAGGTAGAACACTGCTCAAGAAGATAAAGAACAAATTCTCCAGTTGTTCACTTGCATAGGGCCATAAAACTTCTTCAGTGAGCATAGCCCTCAGTCTTCTACAGAGGAACTGAAATCCATTACAAGTACTGAGAGTCTCACTTAAAATTCCACAGCAACTCTTTTGTTTGTTGCTACATTTTCTGAGGTGAATTAGGTATGAACAACCCACTCCTAACTGTGAGCAAAACACACAGCACATGACAAGATTTTCCTCCTCTAAGCCACCTGAGTCTGGATGAAGCCGCCAATAGCGCTAGGCAGCTTCTGCCACGCATAAGAAATTTGTTCAGGAAATTTTGTTTACCATCTCCCGTAGCTAAATTTTATAGTTTTAAGTCAAATTCAATCACTGTAATACAGTAGACAGTTTTGGTGGTATCGCCTTTGTTCTAAACTCTGAACTCATCTGTAGGTTGGCAAAAGTGGTGAAATTCCACTGGAATGGCAGTAATTCTATACAATTTTTTCTGCCTTCTGTGTATTTTTCACATTTTTTGGTTTTGTTAAGAAAATAATGACTTGCTCTGTGAGTGGCTGTGATTGGAGATGTAACTGGTCCAAGATTTACATCTGGAAAGCAAATCTGACATATATCTTTCAAATTGTGAAACCTGCAATAAATAAAATTGGGAAATTTAGTATTAAGGAGGCTGAACATTTTGCTAACATACATCTTTCAAATCTGCAATATTTGAATTGTCAAAATATTCTGTGTTTATGAAATTAGAAGCAAACCTGAAAATCCTAATTATTCCTGCTTCCTATTTTTAATATTTTTATTTCATCTTCTGTAAACTAACTTTAATGCAGGGTAAACTGATAAACAGCATAGTAGAATTAGAATGGGTGGGAGAAGAACTATAGCCAATGTTATAAAATACCTACCTTTAGTGGTAATGACATTATAACTAATTTGTTGGTTCTGCTTTGCAGCCAAAAATTGCAGAGGAGAATTTAACATATGCTGAACTTGAACTGATGAAGCCGATTCAGGAAGCCAAAGGCATTCCCAGCATGACGGTCTATGCACAGATACTCTTTGAGGAGAACAAGCTGTAACAGTTCATTCACGCCTGTATAAATGTCCTTTGTCTGTGTTCTATTTAATTCTTGCTGTGCTGTTTATTTATAAAAATCATACAAATGTCCTTATTTTTTTATTTCAATTCATGCACTTCTATTTTTCTATGAGACTTTTAAACACGATGTAGTTGAAAGTAATCATAGAAAAAGCAGCTGGTCAACAAGTGACATCCCAGAGATACCCTTTGTAGTGTTCTATACCCCTGTGAGAAATGGACTGAAGTTCCACCTGGGGCATTTTTAACACTAAACATTATTCCTTCTTTAATGTTAATGTGGTAAGTTCGGCTGCAAACATCAGTATCTTAGCAAGCCTCAGGAGGAGTAGTGGCAGGATCTGTGCCCAACAACCTGCTACTGAAGGAAAAGACCACTGACCAGGAAAATGGCCACCAGAAAAATACTAACCCAGTAAAGCTGAGACTTTTCTACAGCAAAGAAAAAGCTAAAATTACTTTTTCTGTTTCTTTCCCCTTCTCCAAAAATAGTTAAAAAGGTTTGTGCTCTATGTTTTCAAATTCCTTTTCTAAATGACATTGTCTTTAAAAACTTTTTACTTTAATATGGTGTTTGAAATATAGTATTTCAAAATAATCTGAAGGAAACATTTATAATTAACCCCCCAATGATTTAAGGAAGAATATTCATAGCTTGGGAACATCTCCCAGGATTTGATTTTTTTAAAATTCTGATTTGGAATAGGAAAAACTTGATAGTGAGTAAAAAACTTAGACAACGAGGACACTGCTTTTGGTCTTGGTTTAGTTTGGTGTTTCCAAACCTGCAAAAGTTTCCTCCTGTAGCCAGCACTAATGAGCTGCTGATCTAGAGGGAAAAATTACACAGTTTCTCCTTAAGTATGGAACAGACTCTGTAATGCCCTGCTGACTATGGAGTTGTTTCTTTGGAAAGACCAGGGCTCAGGAGATAGGGAAATTAGCCTAATGTGAGGACACAAAATAACATTCCTCTTTCTTTACCTCTTGATAACTGCGAAGGCATTCTTCCTTTTCCTTTGATACACATTCATGGAAAATTAGCTATTCTGTACCATCCCGGGCATTTCAGTCATGAAGGATAGCTGGACTGATGTTTTCAAGCTCATGTATCTTCAATGTCTAAATTTCCCCAAAGCTCAGGGAAAGTTTGATACCCAGCATCTTTCGGGTCTTGGGAAGCGTTAGCCCTTGAGTAACTGTGCGGTTCAGGAGATGTAAAAGCATGGGCTCTTACAGGTCATGGAGAGCGAATACTTGGCACGTGCCAGATCTTCTCCAGGTCTTTGAGGGAGCTCCATGACAGGCTGCTCATTCAGCAGTATGTAATGTGGATTTTGAAGTAGCACTTGAAAGCCTTGGGTTCTGTAGTCATAACTAAGATGGTTCAAGTTGGTTCTTCCTTTACACCCTTTTAGTGATAGAACAGCTTCTCACCAGGGCTCAGAGCACAGCTGGGAATCGTCACAGGAACACTCATGCATGCCCTTCATCCTGTTAGTGCATGGGACTGCAGGAGAGGGGGACAGGGGGCACAATGCAAGGATGGGAGCATGCACCCAAGGGTCAGAGCATATCACTGCCTTTTATAGGGTTTCACCAGAATAAGCAAGTCTGTATAAACTGCTTTTTAACTTTTTGAAACAGTGGTAGAGAGTTGGCAGCACGCGTAATCTGTGACTGTCTAGCCAGGATCTGTAAATATAAAATGCAGTCACCTGCTTCCACATTGGATAAAAATCCCTTCTATAAAAAGGAATTTAAGAAAAGCATTATCAGGCCAACCATTATGTACAGTACTAATTACAATTCTATTCCTTCCTCAGCAGTTCTTTCCAAACTAAGGCCAGCTTTTATCAATAGATTTGCTATTAATTATTTGCATTGTTAATGTTTGTATTTGTGAGCTGTCAAAAAAGATGTTTGTTTCACCTTTGCATTATCCCAGGAGTTAATCCCCCACCAAAAGGGCATGGTATCTTTCCTCCTTCTCTGATCAGGTTGGTCTTTCAGTGACAACAGCAATCAAGTCATTGACCAAAATCAAATTGGTGCTAACGAGTGATTCAACATTCAGGGATCAATTTTGGAACAGCCAGTTTAACTGATTATTCAGAGAGGACATCTGTAATGCAGACAGCTCTTCAAAAGGCCTTAGAAAAATATAGAATCTATTAGTTGTTACTTTGAAATTTAAAATTCTAACACATTAATTATTTGACCACTTAGCTTTGAAAACTTTCAGGTTTGGTTACAAACATTCCTTTGCATACAACTGGCCATTGTGCTTATTGTTCAGAAGAATCCTCTACTGTACATTTATGCCCAGCATGTTAGTGAATACCATTCTTTATGTATTAATATCCTATATATTCTTGTTTATGTTTGATACCTAATTCCCCAAAATAATAGTTAATTGAACTGAATAAATTACCTTTTTTTGTAAGATTTGTTGTCTCTGTCTTTGTAGGATTTATTGCTTCCTAGAGAAGGATAGTGCTTCCTAGGTTGAAGGACAGGTGTTTATCTCTTACATAGCATTTAGAAATTCACAGTATTTGGAATTGAATTCTTCATCCTGCAGAAAATTCCAGGCTTTTCAAACGTTTTCTATTTGGAACTGATTTCATAAGGCAGTAGAACTCTGAAAGGCAACAGACCAGCTGAATGAAACAAGGCCAGAAATATTACTCAGGAGAACACCCATCTTCCCCAGCAGACATTTCCTATGCAATGTTCACCTACATTTAATAATGTCAAATCACATCACTGGAGAAAGAAAAACATCATCTTGCAATTAATTGCACATCTGTAAGTGTCAAAGCAACCCACCGAAAGACTACAGAGAAGAAAATTTCACAGCATATAATATGCTTTAGTGTGAGAAATGCAGACTAAATGGATTTAGCTCCATTTAAGAGGAATTGCAAGGCCAAATTAATCCCCAGCTATCTCTCTCTGGCTTCAGCAGAACAGCAGCAGAGCTGAAGGTGGCCCACAGTTACAGGAGTTCCCATAAAGACTCCTAGGACCTTATTAGGCAGCAGTTGGAGTCTGCTGAGTCACACTATTTTGGTTACTCCTTCTGTTGTCATTGGTAAAACATGGCTTTGTACTGAAATCTCAACAAATGCAGCTCTATTAGCTTCACACCAATTTAATATCAGATTGTTAAACGTTAATGTACTGCACCCTATAGCTTTAAATAGAATTAGATATGTTTACAGCTTTGGTTAAATGCACCTTGTTCCTCCACATTAAATTTTATTACTAAAATCCTCCATCAGCAAATAGGAGTAAATCATATTAGTGTCTCGGGCTGTGTGGGGGTTGATTCTGCAGCCCAAGGAAAAGGTATTTTATTACTCTTTATTACAACTTTCTAATTGGTAGGTGTGGTCAGCATGTCATTATCTCTGCAATTGCAAGCAAATTATTTGTTTTAGCATAACTGTAACGTAATTGTGGGGTTCTCTTCATTAAGAAGTTCAATAAACTTGTGTCCTTAGCCAGCGTTTGGCCAGGTGCTGCTGGCATAGAAGGACTCGGACCAGATAAGATTGCATTTAATGTTTAATTTGTAGGTTAAATTCTACTTTTTGAAGGCTTCTCCAAAACACCTCTGGGGAGTGACATCAAGGTGCAAAGATCCTTTTTGGTTTCAGTTTAACCTGTCAGGGTAAAAGATAAAATTCCTAAATTTTACTGCATAACAAGTGGTCATCTGAGTTTTCTGCACTATTGTGAAACATACTCATTCCATGTGCTTTGTTCCACGGGGAGGTTTGATTCCATTTTACTACCTTGGTTGGGTAGATCAAAAGACTGCACAGCAGTGGAAGACTCTTGCGTAGCAACAAGTATTTCAGGAATCCTCCCTGTCTTGGCACGCTATTGTGTCTCTCTTGTTCCTTACCAGCATTGCTGGGCTGTTTCCAAACCTCACAAAGGTCTTTTCAGTCTTTGACCGCTATGGTCAGAAATGTTCCAGCAGCCCCTTGTGAGCCTCCTGCTGAGACCTGCTCAGGTTTTCATTTTAGTACAAAACAGGGACAGCAACTGCAGCTGTATTTCCCTGCTGTGAGGATCTGAGACCTGACCTGTGAGGATCTGCCTCTGCATCTCTCACCAGGGAAGTAGAAGGTCATGTCCACAGAGGCCCCAGGCAATCTCCCTTGGGTTGTGATCCTGGCTAGGGAAAAACTTTGGGGAAAGGGACTGGTTTGGTCAAACACAAGCTTTCCCTCATGGACTCAATTTAAGCCTTGTTAAAATCCTATTTGTCTGTGGCAATATTTTGCCATAAGGAAGTGAATGAAAACACAACAGTACTTTAGGGCTTTGTACATAGAGTTGTGACAAGGCAAGATCACCTGTGGGGCTTTTTCCTTCCTGTTCCAGGCTGGCATCATCTTGGGCACAATTAACAGCAGTACATAACTACCCACAACCCCACATCTTCCCTTGAGATAGTAGACATTGATACTTTTGGATTATCCTCAGGAAGGAAGAGGCCTGCAGGAACTTCTCTGATTGCTAAGACAAACTCTCTCCTGACCCTGGAGGGTAGAGGAACACAGCACAGAACAAAGACATCACATAAAATCTACATGGCAAAAAAACATATGGCGATGGGCAACAGCTGTCACTTTCAAACAGTACCTGGATGCATGTCCTCCCCTTACCATGAAAGCAAACAAGAAGTCCCTGAATACTGCTCGGTGGTGCTGCACCATTTCGTCCACCTCTGATTCAGGCTGCTGTGCATAGGAACTAGAATGGAAACTGCTAGGCGCTGTCTGTGAAGGGATTTTTCAGGCAACCAGTTCAGCAGCTTTACACATCTCTTTCCCCTGAACTAGTCCTGTGGGGCTGAAGCCAGAGAGATTTAAGCCAGGGATTAGTTTGGCCTTGCAGTTCTTATTAAAAGGAGCTAAATCCATTTATTCTACATTTCTCACACTAAAGCATGTTATACTCTGTGAAATTTTCTTGTTTGCAGTCTTTCAGTGGGTTGCTTTGATACTTACAGATGTGCAATTAATTGCAAGATGATGTTTTTCTTTCTCCAGTGATGTGATCTGACATTATTAAATCTAGGTAGGCATTGCGTAAGGAAAGTCAAGAATCATGGCCTAAGTACTCAGATCAGAGGAAGGTCAACAATTTTGCTAGCCAGCTGTTATTTTCTACATGGCATCTCTTCATCTTAAACGGTCCTGCTTTGCAACTATGCTCTGCTCTCAGAGGAAAATATACCCTTCAAATCCATCAGGCAAACATAGCTATGCTCACCTCTACCTCTGCTTTCTCCTTGCTTGCTCTCAAAGAGCAACCAGAGGATAGAAGAGGAACTAACACAAAAGCCAAAATTAGTAAATCACCATGCACACAATTACAGCAAATGGCAAAGGCCACTCCTATGTATCACTATAAAAAATAACACTAATTGGGATGCTTTGCAATTTCCTGTACAACCCATAATTAGGTTAGATAAGAAGCTAGCAGTGTCTAAGTGCTATAAATGTCTAAATTAAGTTATTTTGAAAGTGCTTGGCACTTTGACATTTGAGAGTTCAGAGTAATTGGGGTATTGAAATAAAATTGCTTCTGTTATTTAAAAGGTCATTATCTTCTTTGGGTAGATATATAAGGACTATTTTCTACTCTATTGAGCTGGTCTATTTGGTTCAATTAGACCTGCTTCAGTAGATTTCTAGTGGGCCTCCTCCCACTTAGCACAGCCCCAGCACTGGCACAGAGAAGGGCCTGCAAATATGCAGCCCAGATACGGAGTATATATTCAGCTCATAATCAGGCTCTGAAGAGCCCTGAGCTTCCCCCATGAGCACCACAGGCTGCTATACAACAAGGTGGCAAATGAGTCTTTACACAACAAAAGCCAACAAATGCTGGCTGAAGCCAGCCTGCCAGGCAGAAAAAGGCTTTGGAACAATCAGGGTTTCACCTTCCCAACCAAATAACCTCACAGTCTGGCAGCAGCTCTGGTTATTTCTGTAACTACTGGAATTCCTTGTTTGCAACATCCATGTCAAATAAAGATAGGCCTTTTTGCTTGCTTACTAGATCTGGTACTCTGCAACTGTGTCAGTCAAAGGTGGGAACTTAAATGACTGCATCTTGGCTGCATTTAATTTTGGTCCGTCCAGCAGTGCCAGTAAAATAAGGAGTACAGGGACACGGACATTGGCCAAGAAGACCTAACTTACCACCACTTCACTGGAGATGCCACAGACAGGAGATGGTAGGGAATGCTCTGAGCACTGGAGGGGCCAAAGAGCACTCTCACTGTTCACTCCTGTGGCTTACCTCATGTGCTCCCCTCAGGAGAGCAGAGCATCCCACCAAAACCGGAGTAGATATGGGAACAGGAGGTTTTGCTGTCCCTCTCAGCCAGGGAACATTTGTGCAAGTGAGAAACAAAGTCCTGAGAGCCTCATGTCCAAACTGAACAGTGAGACAATTTCTGACCTGAGTCAGGGAAAGTTCCCATGCTGCTGTTGCCCCCTGACTGCATTACACCAACAGCCTCCACATGCACAGAGTTGCAACACCTGAATACGAAACACATCAAGCGATTGCTGAACAGAGGCACCACTGCCCCCATCAAAAGGGCTACGTTTGGTCAGTACTCATTACAGCAAGTATTACTCAAGGTCACTAATATTCCAATGTACTGCTGAAGGCTGCCTGGTTCTAGGTACTACATTTCCGTACGACATTTAACTCTAGTGCAGGGAATAAGGGTGAGCCCTTTTAGATGAACCCTTTAAAAAATTTCATGTGGCAAATTCACATGAGCCTCCTAAGGCTTGGGAAGAGCTCTGATGACAAACTGTTTGTAACACAAAAAGTATAGAGAGGGTTGGCATTCCTCCACAGGAATTACACCGCCCTGTACCCTCTCCCATCCCCCCACCAGCCTGGCTGACTTCAGTGACAATAATTGCCATGCACACATCTGAACAGTGACACCAATAATGCAACCACTGATCCCTGAGTTAAGAGTAGCATATAGTGACAACCACAGGGAGAATTTTCCTGTGGGAATTACAGATTGTCTTGCATAAATTTCTCAGAAAAGGTTCGTGTAAATTCTTTTTTATGAGGATGCAAAAGCCTTGCAGTGCATAGGCAAATATTGCTCCATGAGTGTTAACTAGCCTGCAGAATGCTAGAGATCAGACTCTACTTTATGCTCAGTGTAATACTTATAGGACTTCTGTTGCTGAACAAGGAAGCAAGATAGCCTGTGTGATAACAAAATAAGTGTAATTAAGGCATTTTAGGGTTTATGGTACTCAATTAGATTAAACTGGTTTTTAAAGTCGCATAAAGGTTTGGTTGTTCCACATTTCTCTTCTTTATTTCCCTATAGGGCAGAGTTAAAACTTATTTCTGCATTTCTTATCCTAATGGGACTGGATCTCTTTTAAGGATAATTCTCACCCTGATCTACTTACCCTGTGCAAAAGTTGGTTCTGAGATATAACACTGTGTTGATGTTCATGCTGTTCCACTTATAGTAAAAATAGAGTTGTGCTAAAATTATTTGCTGTGGAATTGCTATACTTCATTTTTCAAGCATATTCTAGATCTGCTACCCCTACATCCCAAGCATGTGTCACATCAGGATACTCACAATTCACACAACTACTGCTCCCAGCCTAGCACCAAGTCTTGCCTATGCATCAGTGAAAGCCACCTCCACATCCAGAACTGATGGAATTTCCTGGAAATTTTCATGAACATTCATAATTTACTAAATATGCAGGAGATCAAAACAAATATTAAAACAGGTGGTTGCAAGAGGGTTGGTTTCAGGTGATCCTTCTACCACTTATTACAAATTTTGAGGAAAAGCTTCCTGTCCCAGAGACTTAACTGTAGAAAAATGACCAGGTAGCACTCTACCATTGTCACACACACCCGCTGTATCGGGCCTAGAAAATTTGAGGACTGCAGCATGCTGATATTTGTGCCTTAACTCTGCAGTCTGAGTCATGCTTTTGGTACTCAGTATGTGTTTCTTCCCATGATTTATGTCATTCAGGAAAAATTCTCTGGAACTAGAGAGGAACCCAAAATTTTCTCAAGTAAGCATTATTGTACAGCAAATCATTCTAATGAGAACTTTTACCAGGATGAAATTGCAACCCACTTCAATTCATCTGCCTTTTATATTCTCCCAAATGACAGCTCCTTGAAGATGAGGAGAAGCTTGACTTTTAACATGCTGACTTCCATTCACCCATGCACACTCTGGACCTGTTCTCTGTGATCCAAAAAAGATGTTGTTGAAGCAACTGTTGAAGATTTAAGAGAACTGATGTTAGGCACAAGATGAGCCTGTCAAATCCATGCATGGCAAACCTACAGCTGGCGTCCTCTTATACCAAACAAACCCAGGTTGATGTCTAGAGTACTCGAGCCGTAAGTGCAGCTGCAAAGGTTGCAAAGTCAGTGCAACTGCCAGCTCTAGAACAGGGAACATCTGCTCTTGGCAAAGACAGGCTGCATGAAAAGGCTAAAGGAGGAGACAATTTGCAAGCTATTCAAGATGCTTACCAGGTAAATGAAAACATAGGTACTTCTCTTCTTTCACAGCTCTTAATCACCTTTACCATGGTTCAGTGAAGCTGTATTCGCAGCTGACAGGAATCCAAGTCTTGCTGTCCGCTTATCCAAATCACAGCTTATTTCTAAGGAGTGTGCAGAAGGAAGAGGAAAGTAGTATACTTCTGTTGACAATTGACCTTTCCCCAGTCCTCAGGAAAAATAAAGATAGGCACAGTTCACCTTTGCTCCATATTTTGATTTGAAAATATTAGTGTGTCTTGGTCTGTTTTCAGTGTATGTTTCCCTGAGCACAGAAAGATTAGTGTTTGACTCATCAAGTCATGCACTTGGAGGTGAGAAAGGAAGACCAGGCAGGTCATCTGTGTAGACACAATGCAGACTTCCTTGTATGTCTGCATCATGAGCTCACATCTAATTACTGTATTTTCCACCTCACTCACTATGGAGGTCAGGCCGAACCACGGGGGGGTTGGGGTGAGGACATGCCTCAGCATTCTGTAGGGAAGAAAGCAATTTGCTACAGGAAGATTTGCTGATTCAACAACGTAATTCAAAAGAAGAGTTATTAGCTAAGCAGTGTCCTATAGGAAGAAGGAAGTTGATCACGTAATTAAAAGAAGACTGGTAAAAACCTGTCTTCTACTCCAGATAGTAGCGATGCTAGCAAGTCTCTAGCACCGAGACTTTGGCATACAGCAATTCCTCATGTTCCTCTATCTCTGGCTGTCCAGAGCAGCACACATGGGGCTTCACTCCTGCAGCCCTATCCAGTCCCAGTGCACTGGAAATCAGGGATCTGTTTGCTTAAGGATGTATTTGGTATTCTTCCTGGCACTGCTCTGAGCCAGTCTGTGTGTCCAGGATGCTGCTCTGCCTGTGTGGCTGCTCAGTCCTTCAGTAAGGCAAGATATTCAATCTCTCACCAGGTCAAGGAGGAGCAGAAGGGAGAGGGAATTATCAATTTAGCTCCTTCCAATTATGCTAAAATGTTAAAGAGGCTGATTTTTCACAGTTTCTCCATCCCCACTAGGGACACAAATGGCACTTGAATTATAGTCTCAGCCTTCATTTACTACAAATATTCACTTTTACCATATAGAGTGATTGTGGAGGTAAATCCTGAAGTATATGTAATATACTGATCTTCCAGACAGTATAGGGACAAGGTTAGAGAGAAGACAGCAAAGAAGGAAAATGAACGAATATATTGATCAGCCATGGCAGACCTTCCTCCTCACCTATTCCATACATTTTGACTGCCTTACTATAAAAAAAAAAAAAGCCAGAGATTAGGAAACATTGCATCATAACTCATATTCACAGTGGGGCTAGGAAAAGGCACCAGCCTGGGAATTCCAACCTTCACTTTGCAAACAAAATAGCTTCTTAAAAGGCAGGCATACATTTTTATGCAGATTCAGGGAGGAGGGAAGTGAAAAAATGGAAATATCAATATTCTTGCATGTCAGTGAAGAACAAAAATACTGCAACATACTCATGTATTTGAAGCCTGAGTATTTTTTATTTATTAAAAATACAACATATTATTATTAAGCTATGCTGCTCTTTGGCATAATCAAGGCAGTTTTATTTGCTAGATAATATTTGTGAAATACATTGTATTATGTCAAATTCAATATCTAAAATAACATTTTAAATACAAAAGTTTTCCCAAGACAAATACTACAAAATCTCATCATCTATGTGCAAATCTGTCAGTTTCTCTCACAACTTTTGGGTCCAGTGTCTAATCTAAATTATACTTGACTCCAGGGTTAGTCCAACAACTCCTTTGAGATTCAGTCCCCAACCAGAAGCTTCCAGTTTCTCTGATTTTCTTATGCTCTGAAGGGTAATTTTTCTCTCCACCCAAAAGGTTGAAAAAACAAGAACTCTTGGCTATTTCTTCCTACCCATCCACAGACCAGCAGCAGATTCTTCCCCAGTCATCACCAACTAGGAGCTTGGATGAATTTCTTGACAAAGAAAGAAAACAACAAAAAAACCCCATGTTTAAGAGGAAGGCACAAATAGGATCAAGGCTTTTTCTGTATGTGCAGCAATTAGGAGGATGCAATATTCAGGGGTGTACATTATCTTTAACGTTAAAATTGAAGACCTGTGTTAGAGAATAGTCAAAGTTTGGTACTTCAAAGACTGAGCTTAGGTAATTGGGTCCAAACTTTCCTGGAGTTCAGTGGGTTAGTTGTGGACAGTTTAAGCAGATCAGAAGCTCTTACCCTTCTCTGAGATTCTATGGATGTTAAATAATCTGCTGTCCAAATTCAGAATCCAGACTTGTTAGCACAATGTCCTGGCTTTAGCCAATGAAATCTCTGCTGCATGCAGTGCCACCAACACTAACGCAACTAACCCTCACCCCAAACGTTCCCCCTTTCAACTTACATCAACATCACCCTGAGTGCTCTAAAGCTGAGCATGCAGAATGCAGGAACATTTTATCAACTGTCAAAATTTCAACACTTTTGGAAAAAGAGACAGTAACTGTTTTACATTACATGGTAACATCCTGGAGTAGGAGATAACAAATATTACTGCCAGATGACTGCGGGAGGGGCTTGAGTAAACTAAAATATTGCTGGCTGTGCAAACTGGGAGGAGTTGAACAACAAAGTTGTCCTTTGGCCAAAAACTTCCTGTTCACATTTTAAAGAGATAGTATCTCCAGCAACTCCTAGGATAGGAGTTATTTCCGTGTTGCAGAGATGGTGTAGCAGCTACTGAGTCCTACAACTATTCTGGCCAAAAGCTGCTATTGCTCCTGGCTTGTCTCCTGCCCGGCCAATGACTCCCCCAGCATCCTTCATTAATGCACTAGCCAGGCCAGCTCCTTGAGGGGCTGCGTTTGGCTACCAGAGGTGCGGCTGAGCTCCCAAAGCCCCGAACCGAAGGAGAGCAGCGGGAGGCGGGTCCCAGCCCCGGCCCCAGGGCACCCCTACCTGGACACGGCCAGCGCCGTCACCGCCGGGCTCGTCCTGCTCGCCTTGCCAGTCAGCGCGACGCTGGGATTCAGTTCCCGACAGAGAACAAGATGTTTTCCACACTTGTTACCTGTTGTGTGGTTTAAAAATAAATATTTAGAAAGCGTCTGGGGGGCAGCATGGATGGGATTGTTATTATTTACGGTCAGCAAGTTGTTAAGTTGAGAACAAATATATTTAATCTTGGCCTGTGCTGTTGCAAAATAGGCCCATCCCAATTTAATTTGTGGCTATGATAGTTACATGTGCTGACGTGCGGCTGTATCAATTGTGTGCTAAATTGGATTTGTGTATTATTGCTTTCTAAATTGCATGCCTAGTTCAGCAAAATTGTTCATCAGTTTTCACTGGCTCTGTGCTTAATAAGATGCCCCACAATACTTTGCTACCAGGATATAATACAGCCCATAATTGCTTAGTAAAAAGAAATTACATAAAGCCCTGGTATTATCAACTTAGCTAAATCTGCTCATAACAGAACCAATAATTAAATGCTGTGAACATTTCACATACACACACATGCATACACACACACACCTAACAACATAACTCGATCACAGTTACTCTGGTCTTTTTAATGACTATGTTTTGTATTAATTTTATTTTCTTTAATGCACAGAATGAGATGTGGGGAATACTTGGTCATTTAAAATAATTCTGAAGTCATGTGAATAGGTTAAGGGAGTATGACCCTGCTTTGATTACACCTCTCAACTCTTTATTAAAGAATGATGTTCCCACATCCATCTGAAAACATGCAGCCTTATGTTCATGTGCAAACAGGTGTTATCTCTAGACATCACCAGATACCTGGGGTGGGCACAAATCTTTTATGGTCCTCTTGGAAAAAAATCACAAACAAGAGTGTTCTGCTGTGCTCCCATGGATGGCTTTTAAGTCCTCATTTAGAAAACTGCTTAAGATATACATTTTACAGATAGCTAAAATATCAGTCTGTTCAAAAACATGCATATGTAATTTTGCCTGGAAAGACCTGCCATGGGAAGTTATGGACAAGAACTTCAGAAATTCTTAAACCAAAGGAGACTTTTCTATAGGTAAAGAGAATCCACAAAATGACTACAGAATACCACAGGGATTTTGGAAAGAATGTTAAGTCTTTTGCTTTGACTTATTGACAAAGTAATCTTTGATTAGAGATGAGAACTAAAACAAACATGAAGCTACCACAGCCAGACTATCTCATATCTGGCATCTCAGGTGTTCTTGCCCCTTCCCTAGAAGCATCTCGTTCTGGCTACTCTGAGGCATGACAAAAGGTTTGATAAGCATCTGGTTAGGCCATTATACATACAGAGGCATATTGGAAATATTTTCACATAGCAATCTAAATAATGTTGATGCAAAGTTCCATGAACAGCACTTCTGAAGATCTCTGTGGTAATGCCCAATTACTGTGTAATATCTTCTTTTTTGCAGATGTTACATCTATAGGTCTATATTTATGAAAATTGCATGCCTAAAATTGAAGTAACAGAGAATGTCTGTAATGAGGACCACAGCAAATAAGTGGAGTAAATTATACATAATAACACCACAGTTCCTTTCTCTTAGAAAAAGCGCTGGGAAAAAAAGAAACCTGTGCTATTTAGGATATGCTTTTAAAGCTTTCTGACAGGTTTCAGCTCCTGTATTTGTTCGAAGAGAGAAGTGAGCTTGAGTTGTTTTTAGTACCAGTCAGCACCACAGTCCCACGATCTTATTAACCTCAGCTCAGTGAGAACTCCATGGTATCAGCTTCAGCTGCACACAGCCTTGAATAAACAGCTCCAAGCACTAGGGCCTGCTGCTGGCCTCCCACCAATTTGAAGGACCTCTGACTTCTTTTAAGGTGGCAAAGACAGCAAACTTGTCTGTTCCATCCCAGAGCAGGATCTGGCACTGCCCACTCTGACTTGATGCCAGCATACTTTAGTACAGGCCATCAGCAGAGGTGCCAAGGCAGTGGACTTTCTGGAGCCAGGACTATTTCCAGCCATCCGTTTCAGAGGTTCATGCAGAAAGGTGGTCCTCTGAGGCTGACAGAACCCATGAGAGAGCCTATGAAGAAGCTTTCAGCTTCATCCAGGCAGGATGTGCCCATGAGATTGCTGGCTCAGATGTGCTCTCTGTGTCCAAGGTGGGGCAGTTGCTACTCACCACGGCTGTTGGTGACAGTAACACTGCACCAGCTGCCCACACCATCTCCCCTTCACACCACTGTGCTCTCTTCTTCCTCACAACCCCCTCCTCTTCCTCCCAGCCAAGCAAGGCTTGCAGCAGTGGCTCACGCTGCAGCTCAGAGCCCTCCCTGTGGCCATACCTGTGCCTCCCGGCTCTTCCATTCTGCAGCTCTGCGCTCTCAGTCCAGCACCTTGCTCTGGCCTATTGCTGTATTGGGTCTTCCACAGCTGTGCCAGTGGATAAAAATGGAAAAAGCATGGATTGTAACAAAGAGAGAGAGATTCAGCTCCTGCTGCCCGGAGAAGGGTGGGAATTGGACTTCTGACACCAGAACAGGATTTTGCAGTTGTGTCCCTCTCTGTCACTGTGCTGAAGGGTGTCACACTGGAGGAATGTATGCAGGGAGCTGGTGGGGTTGCAAGGCTGATGTGCTATTGAAAATCCCAGTAAGCCAGGAAGTTCCATACTGGAGGCAGAATCAGCAGTGAAATCGAACTCATTAGAAAGCAGGACTTAATATACTGAACTGTGAACTCTCAGAAACCATATTCACACGTGTTTCTGGGGAGTGAGAGAATTTTTGCTTTCAGAATCACCCCAGAATGGACAGTACATTTGCAAAATTCTCCCTGAATGGCAAGAAGTCCTCTTGTCAGGAGGATAAAAATTGATAGGAAGCAAACATTTTACTCTGATTCTCATTTTCTGCCCTCTGCTGCACTGTTAAGAAAGTGGCATGGTTTTTAGTAGCTCTGTCCCTCCGTTTAGAATAAAAAAACTCCACCTCTGGTCTACAATGAATCAGAATTCCCTTTCCTCTCTTCCATCCACCTACCCTCACCACTCCATCTGTGCTTCCTGTGATGATGATGCTGCGTGTGTCCCAGTCCATCACTTCAGCAAAGCAGCAGCAAACAATGTGGCAGGTGGGGCTGCAGGCAGTGCTGATGCTTGCAAGAAGCTGGCCATTGACTGTCCACAGGTACAGGTAAGATCCAGCACAAGAGATAATGTCACCCTGTAACAGAGCAAGAGGCAAGGTCTCAAAGTTCGACGCTCATCCTCCTCATAACTTTTAAATGCTGATTAGAAATTGCTGAATTACTTTGATTTAAATGCTGACCATTGTTTTTCTTCTGGGCAGATGATATAAACCAGACAAATAAAAACTACTTTTTTTTCCATGAAAAATTCTGACATTTTTACATCACAGAAACCTGGAACAATTGTCTCAGATTTAGCAAGATAATGCAGAAACAAAGGGGGTTTTTCACATATTTAAATGAAAATATTTAATGAAATGTTCCCTTTCTGTTTTCCATAAAATCCAGGTTTTTAGTAAAAAAAGCAGACCTAGCTACTGTCAGGGAAAGGGGCTGTGCACAAGCAGTGCCTGGCATAGGTTCTGGGCCAGGACTAGTGCTCTTAGAAGTTTTCCAAATAAGCATTCTCTGAAAGAAGGATGTGGTGTTCACCTGCACAGCTACGAAGCCTTTGGTGATTTCACAATCCTCCTCTGCCCCTCACAGGGAGCTCACTGTCATCGCATTTCTACACCGTGTTCTGCGTTTGACCAATGACCAGCTCTGCATCCAGTGACCTGCACTCGTGATGCAGAAAACATCCTTTGCACTGCACCTCTCCCCTCCATTCCATGCAGGTGCAGCCTTACCAGAGACTGCTTGTAAGGGGCAAATACACAGGTAAGGCCTTAGGGGAACACACAGAACCAAGAGCCAATGCTGCAACTGTAAAAGATCTAATCAAAAGTGCATTTTGAACAAGTTATTAATTAAAATGCTATATAACTTTTTCACTTTTGATCCATACTAAGAAAGAACCTCATCAACAAATTCATCTGACTCTGGGAAAGGACAGTGTGCCCTTAAATTAGCAGCATGCATCTGGTTTGAGTCAACTAACACTTTACTTCAGCCCTGCCTCATTTGGGGCCAGGGCTCCTCACACTGCTGGGCAGAATTCTGGAGATAAAAAATGATAGCATGTACAAAACACAGCTGCCAATAATTCAAGAGATTAAATTTCAGCTACTTTATCTGCATCAGAGTACATGATGTCCAGGCATTTGGCAATGATCTACAGTGCTTTTCAGGTCTGGACCAGTGATTTAAAACTAAGTGAAATAATTAGTTACAGCAAGCTTTTACAATCCTCCTTAGTTTATGAACCTCTTGGGACAGTTCTTATTTTGTGTACACTACAAAAACACCGTGAGGTTTGGATATATAGATGAAACGTCTAGATGCTCAAGCAACTCCAACAATCACATAATGAAGGGTATAGGGTTCTTATTTCACAGATTTTTTTTTTTTTCCTTCAAAACCTTGCTTTGACCCATTCTGAATTTTTCAGGAAAAAAAACCTAACTACCAATCATGTAATATTGTGTCAATCTAAATACTGTGGCACAATGGAAACACTTTGTTTCTATTTTCATGTAACTTTACATAAATATATAGAGAAAAATTAAATAAAAATTACATTTCAGAATTAAGTGTTCTGTTTTGCTAACATCAAAAAGAATTTTTCCATCCACAGGATATGGACCTTTTAATTTTTTTTCCTTGAAGCTTCAGTCATACTTTTCTAAGGTTTTTCCTCTGTTAAATGAACCTTTCGACATACTATTATCCAAACAGCTTAACCATTTGCACTCCAGTAAAGTGGAGATCAGTCATTTGGATCAGTCACCAGGCTGTTCCTGGCACAGACTGTCTCATTTTTGGACAGTTCCAGGAGAGCAGATACGGACTGCCCAGGCTCCTGCACTGGCTGGTACGGAACCGAGAGAACTCTGTTCCTTGGGATCTCTGTGCCAGCCCACCCCCTCATTTCTGAGTGCTTGGCACTGCTTCAGCTCACTTCATAAGGCACCACCAAGATATTCTGAACTGGCCTGCTGAGGCCACTGGCCACTTTACACTAACCAGGACTGCTAGGACTGGGAGCTGAGCTGGCATTGAACAGACAACTTAATTCCCACCTTCAAATTGCTAGCCATCAGACTGCATGGTTAATAAAGCTCTGATATGAAATGACTGTTTTGGCACAGACTAGAGAATATCTGCCTGGTTTCTTACTGCTATGATCTCAGTTGTGTCTTTGTACAATATCCAGGACTGTATTCAACCTTGAATTGTCTGAGCAGTTGAAACCCTGTCCTAGTGTATTAGCAGAGAGAGAAAATACAAATATGAAAACAACATCTTTGGGAGGTAAAAGGTCGGGAGAAAAAAAATCTCATACAGAGTGTTTGCAGTAAAATCCAATAGAGAATATTTTCCTGTCAACATGCATGCAAATCTGGCCAGGCACAGACCTCAATAGATTTATATCCACTGCTATCAGGAGCTCTCCCCACACCTGAGAGCAGGAAGGAAAGGAAAAAGCCAACATTATCACTGCAAAGGTGTAAGGCAGTTGTCAACTGAGATGGCAAAATGCAGCCTACCATCTCAGCTGCATGAATGTGCAGCTCAGATGTGGCTCTGCTGCATGAATGTCAGGAAAAATTAATGAAATAACAGGGGCAGCAAGGTTATGGGTGAGCCAAATCCAGGAGGTACTAGAGTAATACTTCATGCTCCATAAACTAAAAGTTGTTTAATCCTGCTATCTATCTATCCAAAGGTGCTTCTACTTAGCTACTCAGTCTAAGATGTTGCTTTTAGTGCTCGCCTCTCATCATTAAGAACACTATTAGCAATCTCTGTAGAAAGAAAAAAAAAATCAATGTATCAGACTCTCAGGAAGTTTTTATGTTGGGAAAAGCACCCATTAAATTATCATGAAATGTTCATGGATTCATCCGAAGAAAGATGATAAATGAAGACCTTACTGTTGAATTGCTGATGGCCAGAGAAGCGAGGCTTTCCTCATGGGCAGGAAGCTGGTTTATGAACGTCAGCTGGTTCAGGTCCCAGATGATGCAGGTTCTGTCATCGGATCCACTCACAAGGATGCTGTAGGTTACAGATGCAGCAAGGCAGGTCACTGCCTGAGTGTGTCCATACAAAGCCTGGTGGGGAAAAACCAACCAATAAATCACAGCAGATGTGGCCGATTTACTAGGGAACCACGGTCCTAGCTCATTTGCTTAGTAAGAACAGGCAACCCAGTCATTCTTCAGAGAACTCAAGAGGGAATGATGGGGAAATATCACAGGATATTACAGAGAAGCATCCTTGTCCTCAACTCATAGCTGAAGAAAGCTGAGGGTCCAAAAAATTATATGGCTTGGCCAAATTACACAGTGACTCAGGGCCCCTGGCCTACTCTTCAGACTCTAAAACAGTGCATTGTGCTCACCAAGAAAAAAAAAATCATTTTTCACTTCAGTCCATTTTAAGTAAAATTAATGCTTGGAAATGTCTCAATCTTTAAAAAACTTTTTGAAATACAATTTATCAATATATATTTCAGTAATGCACTCTGTCTTATCTTTCTGTGTATCTGAACAAGCACTAATACATTTCTAATATTGGTTATGAAGAGAAACAGCATTTACGGAGAATTCTTGCTTTAAAGACATGTAGGAATTCCTTTCTCTTTCATCATTACACAACATTCTTTTTTTTGTTGTTGTTTTATAGGTTCAGAGACATAAGGAGTGCCCAGTTAAACTTTGCCTTATTTAAACAGTTTCTTTAAAAAAGAAACACACTTTAGGCAATTTAATAGCACAGATAGAAGGCATGGATTGAAGTATGCTGCTGACAATTGTGTTATGCAACAGTCTCAACAGCAGTGTACATTTCTGCTACATAACCACAGTAAATAACAGTAAAACCTGTAGGGCAATAGAGAAAAAGTAGTTCACGACTTTCCAAGAAAGCCTTTCAGGACTCATTTTTTAGCTGCCTTACTGTGAAAAATCAGCCCACCAGTTTTATTGTTGGTTTTCAAAGGAAATGCATATTCCGTGCTGGCTTTCTTTCCATGACATTATCAGCACATTTCTAGGTTCTATCTCAGTTCAGCATGAAGCAGGGGAACCACATGTCCCAGATGACTTTTGTGGACACACCTCATCTTCTTTTCCAGCATGTTCAGTCTGTGAGACTGAACTTTTGCTGGCTAGCACGTGCTGCCACTTGCCAAGGTCACCGGGACAACAGCCATCAAGCATTAATCCACTGGTGGGGAAGCTGAGCTGAAGAAGGCTCTGTATTACTGAAAGTGACCCACAACTGCGAGGGATGACTTTCAGCTTGGAACTTATTGCATTCACAAGAACTGTCAGCTATAAATACTGGCACAAAACTAGGTCTCTAACTGTGGTTTTCAGAAGTCAGAAACACTCTCACCTAAGCATGGAAAAGGAGGCTCAGTGATAGCTTTGGACTGGCTGTAGAGCAGTGTCTTTACAAAGGACTGGGCATAACCAAGTGCCCATACTTGAGAACTGTGCAAGACTGCTGCAAAAAAGGCTGGGACAAGGCAGGTTCAAGGGCTCAAAATTTCCTTTCCTTTCTCCAAAGAATAAAAGAAAACATATCCACTGTGAAAGCATCCAAACTGCCAAGTCAAGCCAAGCTAAGTTCCTGCACAAGTTTCACTAAAACATTTTTTCTCTTTTATTTTAACCCATGAAGATCCTACTTGGTAGTGAAACACTTTAAATACAAGGTGAATGTGGAAGAGAGGGATAGACCTGCAGACAAATACAATTTCAGCTTCAATCCAGCAGTCTCAATGCACATTCATAAAAAAACATCCCATGCTTTTGGCTCTCTACATCTTTTCATTATCACTCTGCAAAGACTGACAGGTTTTTCCTTAATGGGAAATATCCTGCGGCATATTTGCATAAAGATCTTGAGGCCTATCTCCAAAGTATTTTAACAAATGTCAAAAGACAAAAAAGAAGATCAGCTTCACTGCAGGATTGTTTAGTCCATGAAAGCTTAAACCAACTTTGACCATTCAACTTAACTGGCTGACAAGGATACAAACACTTTACAGATATGGTCCACACCTTCCTTAGAGGTCTGTGAGGCAGAGGCCAGACCTTGTTCAAGCGTTTCATTTGGCCCAGAAATTCTGGGGACTGGATCACACAAACCCCTCTGCTAGCAAATTGCATGGATCAATACTGAGACAATTACGCTCAGTTTTTAGTGTTTCACAAAACAGTGGAAGCAGATCCCACTAGAGAGGCAAAAGCTACTTTTTCTGCAGAAATATAGTTTCTGTACTTTACTACATTCCAAACCAGAACGTGTCAGTCCCATGAGACAGCTGGTAAGTGAATAGCATCCACTTCATAGCACATAAGCTGTTCTTAAGCAAAGCTCACTCTCTCAGGAAATTTTTTTGTTCAGCAAAAAAAGCAGCCACCATGAAACAGTGAATTACATGAAAGCAGCAAGTAATTCACTGGAAGACATTTAGAACCATAGTTCAAGTTTACATCCATTCCAGACAGTCGAGGAAAAAAACAAAAAAGTAAAGGAAAAAATACAGAATTTGTCATTGCATGATCTCATACCACTTTGTGGATTTGGGGTAATACCAAATTAATCACAGTGGAACACATCAGCAAAGCCGATTTTAGATTGTTAAAGAGAAAGACACTATATTGCAGATAAAAGACAGCCTTTTCGGTTGCCTGAAACTCAGACTGACCCCCTGACTGGTATGGTTTGGATGTTGATGAAAATTACTGCTTATGCTTTTCTCTACTGCTAGTTCTTCCGTTTCTGTGTTCATGTCCTGCTTTGGAATAATAACCAGCTGGATTAAAAGGTCACCAGATCTTGTCTCATATTTCTGTCTTCTACAGCATTAAACATCATAAACCTCAGAGGAGAGGCTGCTCTAAAATAGTTTCCCCCCATAATTTCCACACAAATTCCAATAGCAATTTCTGATAAATGAAGGTCTAAATACTTCTCTGGCATCCCAACAGACAGTGAAGTTTTCACTTCATTTAATGACAAATAAAATACGTTTTGGCTTAGGGTATGGAAAAGACTGAAATATCATCTGAACACCCATCCAGAACAAACGAACAGAAGAACACTTGGAGACCTTGCTGATCAGTGAACCCTTTGTTAGTCTGCCTAAAAGTAGAAGAGTTTTTTTAGTTAAGAGTCTCTTGACTTCTTTAGAGAAGAAGGGCTCCATGCCACCTTCCAGATACGATAGTGGTGTACTCTAGTTGTACTTGTAAAGCTGAGAACTTGCCATAGCTGAACCAGACAAATCTTGCATGAGAATTCAGTTTTTTCAATTAAACAGCATGTACACAGGTGTGTGGTGACTACAGATGAACTCTAAATAAACAACCACTAAAGGGCTTTGGATAATGAAGACACAAAGTATAGCATTCTTATTGCATGCATCCCTTCCTCACAGAGTGACAGGTAAACCTTTTATGTTCTGAATTCAGGCTGAGAAAAAAGAATCAAGAATTTTGCCTAGCTGAGCCTTCATCTCCACCAGCTAAGTTTGCAGGATGTTTTAGAGATCCTGTCCATTGGTGTAGCAGACCAGAACAAATTATAAGCATCTCCAGGTGATATGTGGTTTTGAAAATAACCCAAGGGCTGCATTTGAAGAGAGAGGAATATCTTCATTATTTCTTTTATCATGATGAACTTTAAAAATGCTACTAAAGGGGAAAAATCCACCAAGTGGCATTCATAACTATAAGCTGTTGGTATGAGGCATATTATCACTGTATTATTGGTTTTTTCCTGCCTTCTTGATTCACCCAAAAGTGCTGCTTCTGCCAATCATCTGAGAGATAAAGTCCTTATCTTCTGGTTTTTGTTACATTTGCATAGCAGAAGAGCCACAGTACTTACCTGTCTCAGGTTAAGATATTTCACTTTGTCCTTGACCAGGGAGAATTCCCAGACACACACAACTGAGCTTGTTCCAGATGTGATTAGTGTAGCTTCTGAAGGACACACCGCACAGAGGCACTTCCCCCAGTCTGCCATGCACTCAAATGTAGTCACATTCTGTACAAGAAAGCATCTTTAAGTCAAATGCTTATCTGGTGATACCATGTATTTATTAATACCAAATGGCAGATTCAATTTTCAAAACTGAACTTCCATATCTTTAAATCTACAAAAGAAAAGCTCACAATAACCAGTCTCTGTGAATATGTGGATATGCACAGGCTGTGGCTGCATGCAGCTGTGCCATCCTCCAGGGGCCAAACAGGAATGCTGAACAAAGCTCAATATCTTATGTCTTAGGAGATCTGGGTCCCAGTTCTCCTTGTGCCACACTTCCTACATAACTTCATGAAAGCTCATTCTGTGACCATATAGTAGCAGAAGGCAAACATTCCATGTAGAATAAAAAGAAGTCTCAGGCTGTGATGGCCACTGCTAACAGAATTACTGCCAGGCCCTGCAACCCTCCTCTTATTTGGATTGAAAAGCCAGAAGACAAAGCACTAAATGTCATTCTGTGCTCCATTAGCAGCACCCAAACCAGTCTAAAGCAGTGTCAGGTCTATTTCACACTGCTACAATTACAGCACAAGCACCCTCCTGCACATTCTGCATTAACTCTCCCCCACATAACTGGGACAACACTCTGTTGCCAATGATTCTGGTGGAGTTGGATGGCACAGCTACAAAACCCCTACCAAAGACAGAACAAACTTTTATCCACTTCGAACAAGGACTAAAGATTCATATAAGCTCATGTCCACCAGCAATGTTGACCCAGAGGAAATTCAAGTAGGACTCCCAACTATTACTCAAAATGACTGTGTAATCACACTCACTGTGCTCAGTGTCACTCCCAGTTTTGAAGTGACAAACTGAATAATTGATGCCTGCAGCAACACTATGAACTGCTAAGCATTGATTTTATTAGACAGAGAGCAGAAATTAAAATTTATCTCATGGCTTTTTCATTTCCATTGACTTTGGGTATATCTGTAAAAACATAATGAATGCCACTTGCACAAATATCCAAGTCAGTATCTTGCTGAATTACATGTTATGCTATTCTGGTACCCAAGCTAACTCTTTGCATAACATTGTCCCAAATACATCCAAAAATTAGTGTATTTATGGCAGAGGAAGAAACTAGATCTGTCAAGTGCCCTAACAAGCAGTGTGATGATACAGACCATTTATTTTTAACAGGAAAGAAGTAAGAGTATTAACTTCATTATTTTGAATGAATGCACTGGGTTATGCTGGAACCAGAGGGGAATTGACATATGGCTCTGTCTTAATTCCAGCAGAAATTTCTGCACAATGAAATTTCTAATCAGTGACCAGGAGACCTTGTGTTGTCCTTATGACCTGTGGACAACAAAATCACTGGATGGAAAACTCGAGATAATTCAGAGGCAAATGCCATGTTTTTGAGCAGTGTAAAATCATTTTACACTATCTTGGATATCCAACTTGAGATTCCTCAGGAAGCTTGACTGTGAGAAAGTCCTGTACAACATCCTCTGAAATCAGCTCCCCAACAGCCTCTGAAATGGATGCCCAAACCAGTCAAAGATCACAACATATAATTAATTTATTGAATTCTTAGAGTTTTTCTTATTTACCTTCTCAGATCCATAGTTGCCAAAGCAGCAGGTGAAGTCCTCAAATCCCCAGCAGAATGTTTTGCTCCAAAGAGGAGGAATCAAAATTTTATTTTTTTCTACGGCCAGAATGCCTTTCTCTGTATGAACAATGTGCCCAATAGCTCCCTTGGGATAGTCTGGCAAGACAGAGAAAATAATTAATTCTGTTGGGTTTAGAGCACTTACGTTAACTTTTCTCCTTGCACAGCTTGTGTGGTGAGGCAGGCAAGTCTCATATCTGGGCTCAGTGCTGTGGCCAGGCCCACAGACATAAATCCACTCTGAAACTGAGATTCCACACACAATAGTGGAAACACTCCTCCCCAGTGGACCTCATAAATCCATGCAGAAAGGGTGACATGTTATTAAAAAAAAAATTGTTCCAAACTCTACAACAGAAGTTTGAAGAAGTTTTCAGTGCCCACTCCTAACACAAAGATATATAAATCACCAGTGGCAGAAGGGATCTTGATTGAACTAACCCATAAAAAGCTGTGTGATTACTTTTGTAATCTTGAAAATCCAGATCCATCCTATCCAACAACTGTGTACATGTTAGCTCAGAAAATGGAACACATGCCCTGCAGCACCTTTTATGGTAACTGGTGAGAGCTTCAGATTTTGCAGACTGCTCACAAAAGGAGGAAGAATTCCACTTGAGTGAAGGAACAGCCCAGTCTCTCTTCCTGCTGAAGTTTTCCCTTGAGCATTCCTAGATGGATGTGGTTTTGTGAAGAGCTAGAAAAAAGGAATGTCATTGAAAACTAAATCTCTATTTGCAAGACCATGCAGGAGAAACACCTGTTTAAATCCTTAATCACAGACTCCAGGACTACCATACATGAACCTCTTCATTAAAATAAAATCTTCCCCATACTACGTTTTCATGAAACTACATCTCTCTCTGAGAGGCAGAAAGCTAATCCCAGCAATTCTGGACAAGAAAGAAAAGCACAAGTGAGACTTTGAGCTGTCTGCTCTGATTAAATGGGTTTAATCAACTAAAACCATTCCCAGACTAGTGATTACTTGTGTGACTGTACTGAAGGAGCAGAACCCGGAGCTGATGCTGCAGCTGTATGGCACACAACAGGAGCAGCATGGTTAGAAAGCAGGGGTGCATGTTGATGTAGTACACAATCTAGAAAATCCTATAGCCCATCTTTCATCAGATTTAAATCAGAGTATGTTTCTGATCTGAGTTACTATTACTGGTTTCCAGTCAAAATACTGTAAGGTCAAGATAGATTATGTTCTATGCTCTCATGATAAAGTGGTACCTGCTTTGGTATCTGTCCAAAGTTGCTGATAAATCCCAGGATAGTGTTTTTAATCAGAGGGTCTTTAATGTTGTTGAGGTCCATTTTGTCTCCATAGAAGTAAGGGTGATAGGTGTTAACTGCCTCCACGGCAGCTGAGCCATGCTGCTTGTGGCCAAAAATAAGGTCTATCCAGTGATGAAGGTGTGCGCTGACATAGTCACTTTCCAGAGCCTGAAACCAAAACAAAATTACTTAATTCACCTGACTGTATCCATTACAAATGTATTTCTGCCTTCCAATCCTTACTGGAGACAAATTCTCTGCAAGTGAATAACCACACTTCCTCCAGTACCACCATTCTCAGCACATCCTCATAAAACACTAAAGGAGATTAAATTAGACCCTCACAGGAAATGGAAGGACAAAGTGCCACATGTTTGACTTAACAGACAACAGGAGCAATACCCTCAGAGACAACAGAGGTAGGTTCCCAAAGCCAAATGAAAGCATTCCACAGATCTTGGCACCCACAGTGATTGGTGCATGGATTAATAGGACCAGAATGAACAATGACTACCGGAGAAGACTGGGAGAGATGCTACAAGGTAATATATCCACTCAACTGTGGGCTCTGTAGAAAGTGCAATACAATCACAAAAGAAAACTTGTTCTTTGAAGATCCAGACAGGAAGTTCATAAACAGGGGACACAAGTTCAAGGTGAACCTGTGCCCATCACCAGGTTAGCCAGTCTTATGCATGAGGCTTCACTAAATGCTACTGCCCCTGCCATCACCCGCCTCACCAAATTTTTGTGCATTCCCAAATAGCCTTGCCCAATGATTCAAGCAGCAGCGTCAAGCATTATTAAAAGTACTTTCCTATCTCTGAATCATTTGACTGAGTAATCCCTGATGTTCAGTGAAAGGTCTTCCAAGCAGACCAGCCCACCCAAAGCACAACAGAAATAAACAAACTAATGGGATCCAGAACAATGGCTCATTTCACAGAGCAGACAGTTGCCCAGTGCAGCTGGTGTAAATGACCCTGCCCACAGCTATAATGATCACAGGGGCAGCTCTCAGAACAAGCACAGTGTGCAATCTGTCCCTGAATGGACTCAGAACTCATTCTTATTAATAAAAGCAGTTAGTCCGTGAATTACAAACTGTAAATTTTGACTGGCATTACTGCCAAAGCAAAACAAAGCAACTAACAGAGCTGTAACTGTGCAGTCTTTCAGTATTTCACCGAGCACTATGGCAAGCCCAGCCAGAGAGGGAGAACTTGTGGTCTAGGGAGGAAGTAAATACATTTATTTAGTGAACTAGATCCCTAACTTATTAAGCATGAAACAGGAAGCTGTTCAGAGTTTTATGTAAAGAACAATTCTTTGCTCTCATATTGTCAAAAGCAATAGCCAAACCTCAGAACAATGTCAACCTCAATCTGTTTTATGAGCAAACTCAATGTGAAGCCCCCTAAAAATGGCCACGATACCAGTAATTAGTACTTCCTGCCTTGTGGATGATTTCAAAGGAGACAGAAACCCTCATGTTTCAGAACTGAAGATCTCTCACTCTTCACTTCAGGGTTAAACAAAGTCTCTCAGGCTGGCTAATTAAGATTTCTTGCACTCCCTTGTGTAGTACCTAGCACCAGATATGGTTGAAGAGAAAATATTGCACTGACTGTACAGGAAATCTGATCAGGTCTGGCAAATTATTAAGAACACAAGTTTATAAACATGATCCTTCATTTGCTAAGATGCTCCTATTTGAGATTTGAATTAATTTGTTCATCAGCTGTGCCAATGTTATTAAACAGTGCAGCTCAGTGAAAGCAGTTCTGTAGACAAATGGTAGAGAGCATCCAGTATGCACATTAAATGCACTCTGGGGGCTTTACTTCCAACTAAATCCAGACTGCTCCCACAGGCTGAATGCTACCAACATCTGGAGCACACAACTGGAGTGCAGCTCTTCTTTTGTTTCATCCAAAACAAATCTAGTTCACACAATCTGAGATCATTCTACAGTGACAGCAAACCCATGCTATGCAGGGAAGGCTGAAGATCAATTTCCAAACTGCACCATTACTCTAAAGTACAAGGTAAAAGCAAATTTCTCCACGGTATCCAAGAGCCTTTGGAGTGCTCGCCATACAAAAGCAGTAAGGAGCTCAGTAGTTTACCAAACAAACCACAATAGAATAGAGAGGATGCCTCCCTATGTTTTTCTTTAAAAAGCACCCGTGTAAAATTGCAGCATCTTTCAGTCATACATGGCTTTTTCTCTGCAGCACAGCTGGTAGGGAAGGACAGCGTTGCCTTTCTCATATTTGGAGAACTGGAAAACAGAGATTGAGCACCTTGGAAAGTCACAAAGAGACCATGAGGCAGAACAGTGAAAGGAACCAGACAGCCCCAAAGCCTCCATGCCTTCCATGGAGCCACTGAGCAATACGAGGGAAATGTTGCATATTTGACCTCAGTGGCCAAAACTAATTTGCAATAGGTAGGAGATTGGGCATTCCCTGGACTCAACTCTTCATTTTAGCAAGGACTGTACTTCCAGCAGGAAGTCTGCAGTGCACACAAAACTTAGATGAGGATCTCCTTCCTCCTAGTAACTGCATCATCACATGATGGACATGATGGTTATGGGCACTGACAGAAGCTCAGGTCTCTCTTCCCTTCCATCACCTTTCAGTGTGAACAGAGCTTGGATCCTCTAAGTCACTCTACACAGCTTCACAGAGATGTCTGTCTCAGCAATACCTATTATTGTGTATGCACAGGAAATTAAGCATTCTGAATATAGGTCTTAATCTCAATTTCAGTACTTTGGCAAAAAAAACTCTAGTAGATGACTGCATTTTCAAAATGATTGAAGACAAAATTTTTATTAGGTTGTCTGTAACAAGAGTTATCTATTTCAAAGTAGCAAGATAGAAATTTAACTTCCTTTAAATATCTTTTAGCATTATTGTTATGACACAGATTTAAAGTGAAGTGTTCAGGTCATAAATTCAAAATAGAAACTAAAGAGAGCCTCTTAATCACTTAAATTAAGAGATGAAATATCTCACTATATAATCAACAGTCACACTACATAAGCAACAGTCATAAAAGAAAAACACAAAGGAAGGATTACTGCACAAAAAAAAGTAGGCAAGCACAGGCTCAGATCACGCCCATGTTCACTCACAGGAGTAAGCTGAGTGTGTTTGAATGAAACCAGAGCTGAACAGGCTCTCTCTCATACTCAGTCTTTCCCAAGCCAAAGAGTTTGCAGCTTTAGGAAGCTTCCAGTACCTAAGGGGAGGGCTACAAGAAAGCTAGAGAGGAACTTTTTACAAGGGAATGTAGTGTTCAGGGAAAAGGGGAATGGCCTTAAACAGAGAGGCTACATTTACATTAGATATTAGGAAGGAATTGCCCACTTTGAGGGTGCTTATAATTTAGAATAGGTTGCTCAGAGAAAACTGTGGATGTGCCATTACTGAAAGTATTCAAGGTCAGGTTGGACAGGGCTTTGAGCAACCTGGTCTAGTGAAAGGTGTCCTTGCCCATGGCAGAGGGGTTGGAACTAGGAGATCTTTAAGGTCTCTTCCAACCCAAACCACTTTATGATTATACGAAAGTCATGGTAACTTAGTGGGAGCATTGTGGTTGCTGTTAATCGTTCAGAGAACACTCAAGAAAAGTATTTTAAAAATGAGGGTATGACTCTGCTGTTGTTCAAAAGAAGAACAAGAAGTTAAGGTAGTAAGGAGGTCAGAGACAGGATTTAAGCCAGTATTTGGAGAGATCAGCTGAGGAAAGGCTTATTTGGAGATACCAAAATAGAAAAGATGGCTGCATACAATCACGTACAAAGTGTTCATCGAGAAAGTTGAAATCCCAAGGGCAGGACCTGCAAAGCAGAGGTGAGAAGCACCCACTGAGGCAAAAACTGAAGCAACATGACAACCAGGGTAATGTAATGCCTTAAAAATCCTGGGCTGTTTGTTTAGCCCCACCAATGGTAACACATATTCATCACAGGTGTACACAGCAACAATCTGTGTGCACTCACACAGGCAGCTCACCCGAGGAAATCTGATGAGGTAATGCACAAGCACTATAGAGACCTGCAAAGTCTGAGTTCAATGCAAAAATCTTCATACAGAATTGCATTTGTATTCACTTTTATGTAGCCAGTGACATCACACGGAAGACTTTCTAGCTATTAATAGACAGCACTAATTGCAGTAAGTCTCAGGACCTTAGAGCTATTTGCTTTCAAATTGCCAAGGCTTACTCCATTAAAGGCAGTGAATTACATTAGGTTTCCCCCATCCCAACCCCCCAGAAAAAAAAAAAAAAAAACCAACAAACTTTAGTTCTGGTAGGACTCAGAGATGGAAATAAATAATTTAAATAAACACACAGGTTGTTAGCAACAACTTGGAACTGTATGCATATAAATTCTTATACTTGAGGGCTGAGATATGTTCATGCCACAAACCTACATGCAAGCTACATCTGGTCTGGAAAGTTTGCCTTGATTCAAGGTGAATTGTTAGGCAGAGAAACAGACATGGAAAGTTCAGAACCAACACAAACTTCACAAAGGCAGGATGCATTTGGATCCAACATTTTCATTTGTGACTCTGGCCTTCAGAGCTTCATTTTCCATGGGACCCAGGTAGCATTTTGTCACAAATCTTTATATTCACTGACCTGTCTGTGCAGGAGAATGAATTTATGGGGGTCCCCATCTGCCCAAGGAGGAAGCTGCACATCTCCCAGCACCGTTCCATCCTGCATGCAGCCTGCAGGAATTACAAAGAGAGAATCAAAAACAAGAATCAGACTCATTGAAAATAGGAACAACTTTACTAAAACACTGAAGTCAAAGGAAATTGAGGTGATTTTCCCACATGCAGTTTCAGGTTTGTCAAATTGAGTGCCATAGAATACTGACGAACCAGTGTTCTGGGATTTCTGATCCAGTAATAAAGCTGTGAGAAGATGTTCTAGTAATTGTCACTAACGCAGTAAAAATATGCATGTCCTCAGCACAAACCATTTTAGTACAGAATGCAAACACAGACAAGACAAATGTGTTTGCACAACTTTCTTTTTATACATAATCCTGTGGGCCCAACTGCCAAATATTCCTACCAAAGCAGCCACTGAGAGGGATTTTGTTCTCAAGTCCTTTGCAACCTGATTCCTTTCAGAAGATGAGCATATGTTCTTAATTCAGAGCACAGTGTTGTGCAACTGGATGAATTCAAATCTAAATTGAGATTCAGGTCTGGGACCACAAGTTTCCCTAGAATTTAGCAGTGAACAGATTCGGGTCTTGGCTTTGCCTGATTAAAATCTTCCTGTATATTTTCTCTCTACTGGCAAGATTTGGGTATCCTTTGGGTTCCCCCACTCCATTCCACTCAGGTCAGTCTCTGTATCTTGATTTCAGCCAGGCTTTGCTCTTTGGCCTCCTCTCAGG